>BNCP01000072.1:0-503708 GCA_019650235.1 Volvox reticuliferus | reverse complement strand
TCGCCGGCGCTGGAGTCCTAGGGAAGTCACGCAGCCTGGCGGCGCGGTTGGGTCACCACGGCGGCGGCGCTGGCAAGGCATTGATGCCGAATAGCGGCGGCCACAGGGGACCCGTTGTCGTCTCGCACCTTGCGCATTACGCCACAGCCCCTTTTCGATGGGCATCCAGGAGGATGGGTGCTGGCGGCGGGCTGGTCCCCGGCCACTGGGATGCTCACGGCGCCGCCGCCGCCGCCGCCGCCGCCGCCGCCACCACCGCCACCACCGCCACCACCGCCATCCAACAGGATCTGCAGCTATCGGCACCCACAGCTGCGAATGAGCAGCGCCATGCCACTACTAACAGTGCCGCCGCTACCGCCACCGCGGGAGTGGTCGGTATCGCCCTCGCCGGTGAGGCTCAAGGCGCCCCGAATGCAACAACTGGCGGCGTCCCGGGCTTGACTGTCGGGGCGGAAGGGACGCCAGTAGCGGTCCGTTCTGTGCGGTCGGAGGTGCCGGGTCAGGTCCAGGGAAAGTCCAGCGAAACTGGGCCCAAGCAAAATATCGATCGTTCTGCGGGCGGTACCAGAGGCGGCGGTGGCATCGGCAACGGTGACTCACGGGTCTGTCGGCCGTCGCCACTGAGAGTCATGTCCGGCCGCGATAGCCCACTTCCGGCGCAGCATTCCGCGACGGCAGATGCGGCAGCAGTACCGACGGCTGTAGCGCTGGCGCCTGTAGCGGCTCCACTCCGAGCGGCGGAGTTGCCGGCTGAACAATCCGCCGGTGGGCTTCCCGGTGATGAGCGCGTTTGAACGGGATTAAGCAGGGTGAGAATTCCTTGGTTCTTAGGATGCTGGTAGCGGGCGCATTGAACTGGTTGAATTTGTGATCCGCGATGCGGTGAACACGGAGGGGTAGAGTTCGTCCGGATGCAATATGGTGCCGTTGTCGGGGGCGGCTGGGGGCGGCTGGGGGCGGACCGCGCGTCCCCCCTCCCTATCGGAGAAGGAAAAAGGGGAGAGCAGCAACAGAGAGGAGGGAGATTAGATGGCACGGAGTCATGGTCGGGCCCGTGTGGACACGGGGGGGAAGGGGAGGGGAGGCACCGGCTGGCGACTGCGTCCGGTGGAGAGATGGGACGGACCGCTACCCGGAAATACTAAGTGGTCTAAGGCAATGAGACATAAGGCCCACCTATGCGGGAGGCCCATTTGTATGAGGGGCCCCACCATCCTGCATACATGGTATTGTGGGATAACATTTGAATCGACGGGAGTGTGTGTGCTGATCTTTTCTTATACATTTATACATGGACCTTTTGGGACTCAGCTGTATGCGCGCCAGTGTGCGGCACCTGGTGTGTTGTAACGTGCACACCACCCTCATGGAAATGACGACACGTATACGGTGACATATGGATGCAGTCTCTCTCACACATTGGCCAACTTGGCGAGCCAGGACTCAACAACCTGATATTTGCAGGTGGGATGCCCCGTAAGCAGTTTTGCCCCATAAGCGGACGTTGCTCGATAGAAGAGTATGTGTGTGTATGTATGTGTGTATGTGTGCGTTACTAATAATAGAGTGAGCACCCTGTCGTATTAAGAATGTGGTTGTGATGGTGCGCGGCAATTGCCGGTCTAGTACTGCAGCTCGTGTGCCTTCGGATGGGAAGCAGGCGTGAGGTGGGGGTTGACAATACGGCAGTTCTGGTGGGAGGGCTTGTGTTCAGGATGTAATGGTATATATGGTATATGTATATGGTATATATATATATATATATATATATATATATATATATATATATATATACCGGATGCCGTCATATGACCACGCGGTCGAATCAGTTGTGATTTCTGGTAATCAGTTACTGTTAAGGACAGAGCATTATGTAACTGTACCTCGACCAACGGCTATGTGTCTGTGGTGCACAACGAAACAGTGTCAGTTGGGTGGGTGTAAGAAGTCTCGGCTGGAGAAAGCCTCCCTTCCGCCACCCTGGATCATGCGGCTCAGTTGAGCTGAAACCCGAAGACCGTTGCTCTGTACGGCGGGGGGAAGGTGTACATCTTCTTTTAACATCCTCTTTGAAACTTCAGCAGAGACCCGTCCTGTAACACTGACCACCGATTAATGACTGTCTGTAGGCGAGGGAGGGAACTAAAGCCGTTCCAGTGGTGCACCATCTTATCCGAGGAACCTTTAGGCAAGGATGCTGTTGCTGTTGCCCTCTTCCACGGTTTGGTGCATGCAGTGGTTTGCTGGCCGCAGCAGACCATGCTTGTGAACGGACAGCTCCCCGGCGATTTTGCTTACACATACACTCTCACAAAACGGCACTTGCATATTTTTATATATACAATACAGTTGAGACAAGAAGTAAGCTCTCTTATCATCCAACGTAACGATTCAGGAGAATCCTGCAGACGACTGGATGGCCACATTAGTTTTGGACGGGCACTGCTTTCAACGGTACGAGGATGACGGTGAGAGGTTATAGGAGGCGATTCGATTCGATGCGCACGTGCTTTGTCCGGACTTCACCCCAACTCCCAAGATGGAAAAGTGCTCCTCTCAAAGCATCATCTCATCGCATTTTCGTTATGTGATTGTGTACGACATTCGCACAGACATCATGCAGCAAACAAATGCAAAAAACGAAAGTTTGGAGAGACAAACATACACATACGGAGACACATACAAATTGATGAGCAGATCAAGCCACAAATGGCGGGGACGGACTCCTGACACCTCCGAAAGGATGAGGTATGCGGATAATTCCACACACACACACACACATACACACATACATACACACATACACACACGCACACTCACTCTTGCTTTCCCCCCCTTCCCTTGTTTTACTGGTGACAAATTGGCGTTCACGCCCGCGTCGGCAGCATCGCCTTATACGTATATATCCACCGTACATTCTAAAAGCTAGAACTTCTGACTAACCATGCAAATACCGTTCAACACCTTTATTGTACGGCCAACGATGCCACGCACAAATGCACACATACCAACCCAATCCATTAAAGATCCGCCTTCCCAATAGCCCAAGACATAGGCTATCGGCATCAGCCTGATCATGGCCAGGAGTGCCATCGTCCTTCTACTCGCCCCCCTACACACACTGCCAAATGGCGCAGGCGCGCCTGCCTTTGGGCCCCATGGCTTGGTCGGTCACCGCTCGACACCGCAGGGCACGTTCATCCTCGACGCACTGATCCCGCTGCACCGAAGACGAGTAGTTACGAAAGCCAGGAAAGAATGACGTAATCGTTCATAATACGTATAGAGGTATGCACCGTACACGATCGACCGAAGGCACGAAGCCAAAGGGCGTTGGTCCCCAATTGCGCCAACCGCAGCGGTACGGGAGCCCCCATCAGATCAGATCAGATCTTGTTTTCTCCACATGCACCACGACTTCCCCGTCTCTCTCTACGAAGCCTCAGAAATCGTGGCGATGGTTTCGTGCCCTCCGGTCCAGCTTTGTCTATAAGACGTGCAATCCACACATGCACACACACACGTACACATCCCGTCCAAACACGTCCTTGGCCACCCAGCCCGCCGAGATCATCTCACCGCCGCCATCACCGTAAGAACGAGGGCGCAAACAACTGCTTTAAGGTGCACGGGTACTCAGTAATGTTTCCATATGACCAACATAACCTCAAACCTATCCAGCACCGAAGATCCAGATTCGACCAAGACAGGCTGCAGTACATCAATCAATTATACGACATGAAGACCGCCAGCCGTTCCCGTCCGCTTACTTGTGCGCCTGAGGTTTCAGAGGCAAACAGCTCCACAACAGACTTAACGGACGTTTCTTATGATGCTCCGTCCAGTGCCGGGCCTAATTTGGACACAGACACCTCTTACGTGCGCATAAGGCCCGTAGTACGTCCGTGCTTTTCCTTTCCAAGGTACGGCAGGAAGTACATCCACAATTACTACATCCACCACACACACCTACACATACGAACACGCACTCTCGATGCAAACACACAGGCTTCGCATTATTGCATATACCGACCAGCCTGACGGCGGCACGCCCACGCCCACTAAAACTGCTCAATTTTTAATCGCACCACGCAGCAGCAACTTACGCCGATGCGTGCAGAGATCCATTCGGCCCCCGAACGGGATCTCATCGCACCTCACGATCCTGACATTAAAAGGATGATTATTGACGACTTTCCTGCTTCCGTTTCCCTCACCTCCCTACTACGGGTCGTGTTGTCATCTTCTCATGGACCCCATCCCAGCCTTGCTCTCTTCCTCCTCCTCCTCCTCCTCCTCCTCCTCCTCCTCATCCCATCCATCTCCCCACAACCCCCTATTACTCCGGCGGCGGCCCTGCTCTTATCCTTCCATACACCAATAGTGCTCCCTTCTCGTAGTGTTCACACTCCCTTCTCGCCGCTGCCGCGTGCGTATCCACAACACACCTTTGGGTAAAAGACACACCGCGCAGCACCCGGAAGTACTCCCTTCAGACAAACAGTCAGATACTGGATCCAGCTCCAGAATCCCGTACAAAGGAATTTAGAATTTAAATTTAATTTCAAAAGCACAGAAAAGCGCATATGCACGGGATTAATGTCGGCACGGCCACAGAACATGCCGCCCTCCTCCTCCTCCCTCCTGCCTTAGTCCGTTTGAAACAAACAGCAGCAGCAGCAGCAGCAAAAGCTTCTCGGAGGTGTTGATATCTTAATACTACAACAGCCAAGGATTGGGGATAGTAGTAGGTACACCGCGGTCGCCCCTACCGGGTCAGCCCCGCCAACGACTCAAGAGCTAAAAGCGCGATGCGCAGCACGCGTATGCCCTCCGAATAGACCACCGTCAGAAAACTTCCTCCTCTCCCCTCCCCTCCCTTACCTCTTCTCCCCTCCCCTCTTTGCACGGGCACACCTGAACAAATCAAGGGCAACGCACTTTCTGCCCCCCCCCACATGAATCTCCACTGTGACACAACCACCATAACCACCATAACCATGACCTCTCCTGCAAACATGGTGTGATCTGATCTAAACGCAGAAAAGGGAAGGTTGCACACCACTAGGTCGGGTATATCTGGAGAAGTTAAAGAAAGGTGGCGGTGATGGCGGTGATGGCGGTGTCAGTTCCGTATTCTTCCCCTTTCGGAAAGGCATGCGTTTGCACTCATACTCATGTGCGCGCGCGTACGTGCTGCTGAGCTATCCCCTCGCTCTGCGCATTGGCCAACCGCACGCACTGAATTGCTTTCGTAATGGGTGACGTGCCGATTGTGTTACTGATTTTATCGGTCTTATCGCCCTTCGCTGCACCGGCCTTCATGTCGCCCTCTACACCTGCGGCCGAGTTTGCACCACCGTGATGGAGCCGTCGATCGCCACCACCCCCTCGACATCCTGCAAGGCAAGTAGCCAAGCAAGAACGTTCACGGTCCGCACATACATAAGTATGCAGCAGTCAGGAAAACACGAAAGCACTCGCAACGCACGCGGGTGTGAGACTGGCGAAAATGACAAGTGCCGTGCCGTGCCGTGCCGTGCCGGGCAGGGCACGCTTGCCCACAACAACCGAGGCAGTGAAGAAACAATTAGCAGCCGCGTCCTCGGCTGTTACATTACCCCCCTCTCGGCGGGCCTTCTCTCCACAATCCACGCTTGTTCTTCGAGCACACCTTTATTGGAATACGTATTTAGATGCTCTCACCTGCGCGCTGCCCAGCGCCTTCTCAATGTCGACTCCCAGCCGGCAAATGCGGGACATCAGGTCACGTCTGCGGAGCAGAACAGGGAGCAGCAGCAATGAGGGGACCAACCAAAAGCGCAAGCGACTAGTAAGGCAACGCACAGCAGATCAAAAGAAGTTACATGCCATGCAGGCAGTTACGACGGCAAGAGCGGCAGTCATGTGGCCACGGCCAACTGGTCAGGCATCGCGGGCTATACACGCATCAGAGAAAACACACACGAACACGCACCTGAACCCGGGCTCCTGCACCAGCCGGTCCTCCATGTAGTCGATTTTGGTCAACACGGAGGGATCCATCGTGATGCTGTCGTACAGACCGGCACCTGGACGTGCCAATGTGTATGAGATGGGAGGGGGGCGGGTTTGCGGCCGGGAGCGTGGCAAAACGAGCGTACGGAAAGGTAAAGGATTAATTCACGCTTCTGGATCTGCTGAACTCCTCCTGGAAAGGAATCAACATAGCCCTCCGTCTAGTGCTAGTGTGGCAAACTGTACCATTAACCCCACCCGCCCACCCAACCATGCGCCATCACCTGGAATTGATCAGTTGGGTTGGTAATTCCAATTTGTAAAGATTTATATATATTTTGTAAATTATATTATGTATAATATCATATATATTATGCATACATATAATACCTTTGCATTTCTAACTAAAATGGAATCTTCAATTCCCAATAAATTTAGACGGGTGAAATAAATTCAAATTTCGAACCTTAATTGCACCGCCCCCCCTCCAAACTGATTTCCATACCGGCCGTCCACCCGGTCCTCCGATGGGGAGGCTCGCCGCTCTCCCCACCTCCTCACCTGCATATCCCTCGAGGTCCTCTCCGTTGGAGTCGGATCTGAAGATGAGGGAGTCCCTCACGAACATGGCCTCGCTCTTGGAAGCGTAGCACAGCACTTCGGGGGACTGCAGGCCGCCGGAATCCTTCACGGCCTTGAACGCCACCGCGCTGCCCGGGACCATGCCACTCACGAGACTCTCGCCTGTTAAGAGTAGCGGGTTTCCAAATGTATGCATTAGGAGAGTGCATAAGCGCATCGGAGGGTCATCTCCGGAGAGAAAAGATAAAAAATGAGGAAATGAGAAAAACAATGGAGATCTGGTTGGAGGGATGAGGAGAGGGGCCCAAGCGCTCTAGTCGCATTTCGTCCCCAGCCTCCAACCCCAACCCAGCCCCACCGTGCGCCCCCCACTCACCCAGCCCCTTGACCAGCTCGCAGAACACCTCCCGCTCGTCGTTGTTTGAGGGGTTGCGCGTGTGGATGACGAAGGCGTACTGAGCCGGCACTACCCGCTGCACCAGCACCGCCATCCGCACGCTGTTGAAGTCGAGACCGGCCTTCCGTAGCGAGTAGTAGGCGCGGTCGTTGTACTTGGACGCCCACACACCCCGCAAGGCGTCCAGCGCCAGGGCCCAGCGCTCCTCATTCTCGGGAGGTGGGATGCCTTCGGGGTGGGGTACGTGGACGGTAGGTTCGAAGGAAAAGGTGTGGGAAGCACCGCACGATAAGTAAAAACACCATTTTCAAAGATTAAAACTTATATATATATGTTATCCTAAATATAATAATAAATAAAATAATAAATGCATCGATATAACAAGTAAATAAATGTAGTCATAGAACCCATAGGACCAGAGGACTAACCGTCGACTCAGTTAAAGAGCACCAAGCGCGTACGACGGGGGAACGCGGACGTGCGAAGTGCACGGCATTGGAAGAGCTAGCTATTTATTCAGAGGGCTGGGTGGGTAGGTGGCTATGGTGGAGAACAAGACGCTGGCTGTTTCCCACCGTCTCATGCCCGTCCCTGGGGCGTGCGAGTCCGCGTTAAGTACTCCCTCGCACCCAACTCTCTTCATGGTCTATTGCCCCTGGTGGTGGGACCACTGCGTAAGCATCGATGAGATGTACATTCCCAGGTCCTCTCTGTGCCGTTTCCTTCCTACCCCTCCCCTTCCCCCTCTCTGTTTTCCTGACACCGCAACCCCATGCTCCCGCGCTCCCACGGCCGGCCCCGCACACCTGCCGCCCGCATGGCCTTTTCCAGCTCGTCTCTCACTTGTCGGGGCACCACCACCTTCATGGCTAATCGCCGACACTCCGCCAGCAGCACTGCGGGGCTCTGAGCAGCATTGCCCGGGCTGTTACCATTGCTGCTGCCCGACAGGCCCACCAGCGAGCCCAGTCCAGTCAGCAGCCCCGATACGACGCCGCCAGAAGACGCCGACGAGGAGGAAGAGCGGCCGGAGATGCGGGAGACGGTGTCAGCTAGCTCCTGCTTCAACTGTTTGTTCTCAGGCAGCTCGAGCGCCTGCTCGGAGCGAGATGATGGAAAAGCCCGGCGATCAAAGAAGAGCAAAAGCCCGGCGCCGCACGCAGGAGCGGTGAGTCTTCGCATGTTTATCGTTACATGTATGCAAGTGTGTATATACATGTGCTCCGGATAGCGAGTAATGAGAAAGCAAATATAGATAAAACATAATAATAAGTCGCACATAAAAATAGTAGAACGTCAGGCACCCGAGAATAGGATCAACACGAGCAGTCGGATGAGGGAAGATGCAGAAGGTGCGTGTGGGTCGTGCTCGTGTTAAGAAAAATGAGTATGAGACAGCGTCCTATCGCTGACGAAATGTGCGCTAAGAAAAACACCTGTAAGAAAAACACCTCAATTCGTTTAGTTAATCTTAGAAATAATTCTAGCCATGTGGCCAAGTGACTGACCTGTTCGAAGCAGCCGAATGGCAGAGTGACAGAGGCGGGCAGGTGGATGTTGGGCGGCAGGCGGCCTCGCAGCTTGGCGAGGTTCTTGGACTTGGCTCCAACCACCCCGTCGTTGTACTCGTCCATACCCACAACCCAGCGGCCGCACCAGGTGGGCACCTCTATCTTGAGGCCTGCGTGAACGAAGGGGGAGCGGGGCGGGAGAGGGGTTTTTTACCACCACCTACTAGTACTGCACATCCGTACCCGAAAACCCTATCCAAACCGAGGCGCACTCACCCTTAGTGGGCCTTGCAGCAGCCGCATGCGCAGTCGCACCATCGTCGTGGGGCTGGGGGGCGGAGGTCTCCGTCCAGGTGACGGCGCCGCTGGCGGAGGGGGTGAAGTGAAGCCACTTGCCCCGTGCCTAGGGAAGGGGGGGATGGGCGGGTGCTACACTTCGAAGGAGCGATAGGAGCGCATGGACATTCGTGTAAAATACCCCCCCCTTGTCCAACCCTCTCATCCAACTCTGCTCCTTTCATAAACTCATTCAAACCTTGCCACACAATTCGTCGGTTGTGTTTTTTGTGTTTTTTGTGTTGTGTGTTTGGGTTTCAACAACCCTACAGCCCTTCCCCTTCACACCCCACCCACCCGTCCCCCAAACCATACGACCCACTCCTCCAACCCAACCCACCCACCCTCGACCCACCCACTGGTCAAGGGAGGGGGCTATACCCCAACCATCAGCTCTTTTAAGAGCGCAAACCCACCTCCCGCAGCTGTTTTAGCGGCTGCTCGTCATGGCACGTCGCGAACAGCACCCGCATGTTGCGCGCACGGACTGAGACGTGAGACAAGACGTCGGGCGCGTCCGGAGTGATGACGGCCACCACGCCCTCGGGGATCTCCTCCTCGCCGGTCACCTGGGCGGGAGTATAGGGGAGTACACGGGCGAATACGGTGGGAATGCTAGGGACTTGCGGGGTGGGATCTGCGTGTGTGTGTGTATGTGCGTGTGGGGGAATATGCCTGGTGTGAAATATACACAACGGAGTCGACCCTAGGAACCCACCCCCCAGTAGGGGAAGAGCGAGAGTGAGAGATAAGAGGCAGAGGTAGCCGGGCCGGCATGCAAAAGAAAGGTAAGGAAAGATGTGTGGGAAGGGGGATTCGGAGGAATAAGCGCAATGGCGGCAAAACACATTTACGGGATGGATGAGGAATCTATGCACTAAGCGCGCACACGCTCGCGGCGTAAAAGGCCGCCGGTCCACAGTTCGGTTGGTGTTGCGTGAAGAGCAAATCGCCCAAGTGCAGTTCCTGAGATCTTCGAAGTCCAGGGAGGGCGTTCGGAGCGGTGCGCAGCCGCGGCCATCACACCCACACACGTACCTGCTCCGCAATGAGAACCGTGGGTAGGTCGTACGTCTTGTCCTGCACCTCGTGCAGCCCCGTGACAACATCAACCACACCGGTTGCCTCGACAGGACTGATCACCTGCGGGCGGAGGGGGCAGTGGAATGAAGGGCAGGGGAATGAAAAAGGGCAAAACGAGGGAGGGGGGGGCCGGTGGCGTACCCTGTGCGCGTAGGCGTCTCTCCATCTTAAGATGAACAGCACACGAACATATGTCTGTTGTGATTTCACGTTCTACGACGGAACGCATTATATTATATTAGATAGACAGAAAGATAGGTACACAGGTAAGACAGACAGACAGACAGACAGACAAATTTACTACGGCCTCTTCCTTCTCTCGGGAGGATACACATACACACATACTCGTATACATAAGTACGAATAGGCACAAAGGCACTCTCGTTCCCCGCACCTGCCACGCGCCCAGCGCCGCCGCGTTCCGCAGCATGGGCTCGATGGCGGTGATCACCAGCGACACCGCGAAGGCTGGTCCCCCACGGATGACCTCTTCCGCGAACAGCTCGTACGCCCAGCGCTCGACACCAAAGGCCCTGCCATAGGCCTTGGAGATGTCTCCGATGCGGCTGACCGTGCGATCCGAAATCTGGTGGAGGTTTGAAAATTCAAATCCAAATCCAATATTCAAGTGCAATAAGGGCGGCAGGAGGATGCGGCATACGCCTTCATAAAATTGCCGTCACCATTACATCATTGTACTACATCATATGTACTACGAACTGCTGAAGTACGAGCAGCATGTAAATACGTAACATGTATTTCGACCTTCATGCCTGAGAGGCAATATATGCTAGTAAAGCTTCGGTGAAATCGTCGTCGCCTATTGCCTAAACTGGCGTCACCACTTCCGTAACTCTCTCGTTAGTACGCTTCGTCCACCCCACCTCCATCCTCCCTCGCGTCCTTCCTCGCGTCTACACACTCCTACAACCTTATTTCCCGCCCTCCCCTCCCTCGCCCTCCCTCCTGCGGCCTGTCCTCCCACCTCGCTAACCCCACCATTTGGATAACCGTACCCTCCCCCCCGGTCCCTCACCTCCGCCAGAGCCCTCCTTATGCGGTTGATCACCGACACCGCCAGCAGCGCCTCCTCCTTACTCGGCCGCCCGCCGTTGCGGACACTGTTGGGAAGCTCGTTCCAGGCCTGACATGGGAGAAGGGAAGCGGGGGACGCGAACGGAATGGATGTCGGACAACGGTACGGGGAAAGGACATTCACAGAAAGCAATTTATTATCCAGGCCCCCCCTTCCATAATATGAAAAGATAAAAGCGGGGGAGCACACAGGCAATGGGAGGAGTCATGCAATTGCCTCGAATCCAAGACTCTGGTGTACGCCCCTCCCTCTACTCTTCCCTCCCTCCCCTCCGCCCGGAAAACTAAATCAGGGTTAGGACGACAAGACGGGTTTTATAAATGGATTATGGAATATAACCCCAGAGAATTTTTACTGAAAACGACAAGCAATACTAATAATAAAATATAATTAAAATAAAAAGATTAATTGATATATTTACCAATAAAATAGGATTAAGAGCTCAGGACGTTTGGGTTTCCCGGGGTCCTCCCCTAACCTGTCACCCGCACAGGCACGGCCGAGCGGTCGTACACTCACCTTGAGGCAGTAGCAGATTTCCTCGTTGTTCCCCAGACTGAGGCACAGGTTTTGGAGCAGCGGCTTCATAAAGGCAGCGGCTCCGAAGCCTACATTTATGTTCAACGCGCGATGGATGCCGAAGTCGGGACGGAGAGCGGGGACAGAGACAGCGACGCAAGAAACACTGTAGCATGGGAAAGAACAAGGGTGAAGCCACCTCACAAAATACACACACAAACTCCCTTCCCCTCTCCCCCTTTCCGTACTGTCCCCCTTCCTTGTCGCTTTCACTTGTACTAAGCCAAACCCCCGCCTCCCCTACCCCATCATCGTTTTTGCATTCTCCTCGCCTTTCACCGTCCCTCTTCCCCACTAGACCTTCGCTGCTTAACCCCTTTGGACACTCGTCTATACTCATCCTGACCCACTTCCGCTCCCCCTACACTGGTACTGTGCCCCTGCCCACGCACCCGCCGCTCCCACGCCCCGCTCAGCCGCCTGCCGCGCCTGGTCCTCTAGTGCCAGATCCAGATACAGCAGCTCCCTGTTGCCTGTCAGCGCGGGGGCCAGCTCCGTTCGCGCCTCCACGCAGGCCTCCAGCAGCGGCAAGATCTGACTGTCGCCTAGGTGGGACAAGACGTAGGCTAACCAGCCGCGAGCACCGCCGGGGATCCTGCAGAGGGGACATACACACGATGACACGATCAGGACATGAACAGACACACGCACAAGAAAAAAGGAGTGGGCGGGTAATTAGGGGATATGAGTCCGACGCAGATGTGCACTAATAGCCTGTTGGTTTGTGCCTTGTGTCTTGACATGTAAAGCTGGATTACTTCATATCTCGTTGTGCACCCTACCCCTCACTCCTCCTCTCCCCCCTTCCTCCCGGTCTCTTGCACACACACGCACATAGACCCCTGCACATAAACATAGCCCCGCACGAACCACAGTCATACCATAGCTATAAACACAGCCCCGCACGAACCACACTCATACCTGTTTCCCGCCGCGTTGGCCGACGCAGACAGATCCGCCCCCGAGTGCACCGCCTTCAGGATGCCCAGGTAGTTCCGGAAGTCCCGGATCAGGGCGTCCCGCTTGTCCGCGTAGTACTCGGGCTCCAACGTGATGGGGCGGTCGAACGACTCGAGCCTCTGGCGAGTGACGCCTGTGGACCGGGAGGGACGGGGGTAGGGACGTAACGACGTTAAGACGTAACGGACAACGGAACATCCTAACAGACGGCGCGGTAACAGAGGGAGAGTAGAAAGAGTCGATGAAAAAACATACGCAGGAGTGCGTACGAGGGAGGGAAGGCTGGAGAAGGGCGGACAACGGAGCATCAATGGAAGGCAGTTTACGAAAAAAGGGGGAAATGGCAGCTTTGCTGGGGGGGTGTTGCACTCAGCGTGTGTGGCAAGATGACTGTGCGTTTACACTCGAATTGTACACAAAATTGGTTTAATTTCATCTTTGAACAATTTAATGTAATTTAATTTACCTACTCATCCCCTTCAATAAATGTATTCCTATTTACTTAATAATAAATCTAGCGATATTCTACTAGCTTTTACCATTTGCGACTTGTGTGGTGAACCAGATCTAATCTACCGGTTATTAATTAATTTTTGCCCGATTCAATTTTCTGGAAATTTCTTCTCCCGGTTTCGGAGCCTACCCGCGTCCGAGAGCACGCGCCAGTACGCCCCCAGGTTCCCTCCGCTCTCAAGAAAAGCCAGGTAGGCATCACAGATGTGGACGTCGTCGGGTGTGGTGTTGTTGTGCAGCTTCTGATGCCACTCCTCCATCCACAGCCCCTTGCGCTCCGGAATGTGGTTTCGGTGCATGATGTGCAGGATCTCGTCGCGGATCTTCTGGCCATCCCCGCCGCGACCCACCGTCGTCAACATGGCGCGGACCCACTCCTGCGCCTCGCCTGCAAGAACGCAATCGAACAACCAAAGAACATAAAGATATATGTTACACCAGACAGGGTTGCCCGTACAGAGACTTCCTAATCGTTTTTGCAATCATGAGCCAAAACTGAATTGTCAGCTTTGCTGGTTTCGGGGCTGTCCATGTATCGAATGTGTGTGTCTTGCACGCTGCAGCCAGTGCCCAAATGAAGTTTGCAACAACAGTACCTTTGCAAGCCAAAGAAACTATGAACAACACTACATGCAGTACAGGATTATCAGAACAGAACAGGTGCAGCACCGGGCCCGCGTACGGCGTCAGGACACAGGTGCAACATCGCGCCGCAGACGGAGTACGGGTACGGGACGGTGCTGGACTACGCGGGCGGGCTGTTTGGAGAATCCTCCCAATAACTGACCGGCTACATGTTCGCCCCGGTTCAACCTTTTAAGTTACATGACATGAGATTGAACGGGTTCAGGAGTCACTGTTCCTCCCCCTCCTTTCCCCCTCCTTTCCCCCACACACGCGCACATGCGCGCGGGTTCCCGCGCCCGAATCCGTTGTTTACACCCCCCTCCCCCTTTCCCCCCAACACACACACACACACTACACATTCCCCTCCTTCCCCCACAATTACACCTGCAAGCACACACACACATACACACACACACACGCACCTGACGTGCGGCCATGCGCATTCGCAATTGTGTTCGTGAGCCTCTCCTGCGCAGCAGAGAGGATGCGCGGCTGCGTGTTGTAGTTCCGCTGCCAGGTGAGGTGGCGGGTGGCGGAGTACCGCAGCCATACGAAGATGTGAGACAGGGCGGCCGCCACGTCGATCTCGTAATAGCCGTTGAGGACCTCCGAGATGAGGTCAGCGGCCTTGTTGAAGCTACACAGGTCGGTTCGGGTGGGGTAGGAGGGTGGTAAGGAGGGTGGGGTAAGGAGGGTGGTAAGGAGGGTGGGGTAAGGAGGGTGGTAAGGAGGGTGGTAAGGAGGGGGTGGTCAGTGGTGTAAAGGGAGCTGCTTGGGAAGATGGCAACGTGATTGAACAACCGCAGTCCTCCGTTCACCATACCCTCCCTGCTCCCTCCCTCCCCACCTCTCTGCTCCTATGTTTATCACTATGCACCGTGCACATCTTCGTTCAACACCACGACCACCCCAGCTGTCAGCTTACAGGTGTTGTACAGTTTTCTTCATCAAGGTAATGAACGCTCGTGTTGGGGTTCTTTAGCGACCCGTGGGTCCTTGATTTTTCATATTCCCAAGCACATAAGACTGGTTATTGGCCTTTGCCA
This sequence comes from Volvox reticuliferus, assembly GCA_019650235.1. Taxonomy (NCBI): domain Eukaryota; kingdom Viridiplantae; phylum Chlorophyta; class Chlorophyceae; order Chlamydomonadales; family Volvocaceae; genus Volvox; species Volvox reticuliferus. The sequence continues at coordinate 488,978 of BNCP01000072.1, read as the reverse complement.
TCCACATTAATCCTCAGGTACTATGACAACACACATACGCGCGCGCGCCGTGCCTGGCCACTCCACGGCCCCTGCAGCCTTTTCCTCCCAGCCCTCCCCCTTTCCTTTGATGTGTGTCCGAAAACCCAACGTACCGGTGCATCAGCGTCCATTGGCTGCTATTAACCTCGGCGTCGATGATTGTACGACTGAGCTCGTCCTTAGCCACATCGGGAGGCGTGGCCTCCACCGGGTCATCCCTGGAGCCATAAAGTGAAGTTTGCGTGTAACGATGTGCGAACGTATTGGGGGGGCCGGATCAGTGGATTGGGGGACGCGAAGGAAACCAGAGATGTGCAAGTGGGTGAGCTGCGGGGGGATGTTGGGGTTGCAGGTATGTGGCAACTGAGAGAAGAAATAGAAGAAGGGATGCGATGGACAAGGAATTGCAGACACGCGGGAGGTACGACCCAAACCCTAAAGCACATCAGCAACCTAAGAACCATCAAATACATGCGGGGACAGGAAGAACGGTCGACCAGCGTGGTGCAACTGATCGCCGCTGCTGCGCTGCCGCTGCGCACACCAGTGTAGAACTGACACCGAGCGATCGGCATTGTCTGTCTGTATGTCTTTCTGTCTGTCTGTGCGTCCATCCAATCCGACTTTTTGGATGTGGGTACAAACTCACTTTGACGGTAGCGGCACCACGAAGTTGCCCCCCGCGTCCTTATACCACATGGTGCTGTCCGAGGAACGAAGTACGAACGTCACCGCGCCCAAGTGGTGGTCTGCGTTGCGAGGCAAGGGTGATGTGATGGGAGGTATGGAAGTGTGTTAATGGGAGAGGAAAGCAATAGCCAGACCCTGAATATCGACAGAACAGACACGGGAGACCTGGAACTGCTACTGCTACTGCTGCTACTGCTACTACTGCTGCTGCTGATGATAATGATGATGAGAAATACACACAGTTACGAAACCCTAACCATGCGATACGAGATATGAGATAGGGGGGAAGAGGTAAGAGACATTGCGGTGCAGGAAAACCGTTTAGAAGAAAGGAAAGTGCTCGGAAGGCTAACATACCCGCACGAGGCGCGAAATCTGCGCGCTTGCCTTTCCCCTCTCCCTCTCATGCCTCCCCTCTCCCTCTCATGCCTCGCTTCCTTACCCGGTGGTAGGTTGATGGTGATGCGCTGCAGAGGCACCTTAGCCCCGCTGATCTCCACATCGCACTCGTCATCGTCGCAGTTGAGGAAGGGCGTCTCCACCGCCTTGTGTATCAACACACTGCCCTCCGGGTGGATGGAGTCATCCGGCATAGCCCAGTCGCGACTGCCTGTGTGGCCGTTTGTGTGCGTGTGTGTGTCTACGTAGAAGTGTGTATGTGTACAAAAGAGAGAGAGAGTGTGCGTATGTATGTATGTGCGTATATACGTGTACGTGTCTCTATGTACAAGTGTGTACGTATACAAATTACAAGAGAGAGAGAGTGTGTGTGTACGCGTGTGCGTGCGCTTTCAAAAGCTGCGTCTGAGTGCCTTGGAAGAACTGACCCGCATGTCCCGTGTCCCGTGTGCACGCATGAAAGAGTAGAGCTCAAACCCGCCGCACCCTAAAACCGAATGGACCGCACTTAAAAACCTTAAGTACAACCAAAACGTCTTCTGTGTTTGAGATCGCAATTAGCGCCGTGAGAAACCAACGCGGTAAACACCGACACATAGTCCCCCGGGGGGGGGCCCGTGGATATTCGTTCGAACCTCTCTAGGGCGTCATCTTTCTCATCTCCGTCCCCCAAGCCTGAAGTGTCCCGGGAAAACATTTCTCCCTCCCCTTCCCCTCGCCGTAATCTCTTACCTGGCGTGCAGATTCCCCAATGCAGCACCACAGAAGACGCTGTATCTGTTACCAGGTCGATTCGAACCGGAGACTTCTCGTTTTCCTGAGGGACAAATGCGGAGGTGCGAAACATACGGAGAGGGGGGTTTAGGTTCCCCAGCCCAGGCTGATACACAGACATGGCAGCCATGTTTCTCTCCCATGTGCCCTCGCCAGGACGGATTTCAGGACAGGATAGCCGCCCACCAAAAAGGAACTGCGCAGCGTGTACGATAACAAGAACCCCGGCCTCCACGGTGGACCTAACACAGAGTACGACCCCACCTCAAACCCTGAAGCACACGATGAAGCCCCCTCGTCCCCAGCCTTCCACCCACGCAGCATCTGCCTATCTGCATGCCCGGGGCCGGGGCGGGGCCCGGGGCGGGGGCCCGGGGCGGGGGCCCGGGGCGGGGGCATCCCAACCTTTTCCCCCCTCGCCCGGCCCCAGCGATCGAATAGCTCGGGCGCTCATGACCGCCATGTTTGTGTATACGGAATACTAATCAGTAAGCAGGAGAATTCGAAACTGTTATACTTCCCTCACACGCACACAGATACACACACACGCACACACATATGATAACCAGCTACCAGCGCACCTGCCGCACCACCACTAGCAGCTCCGCCTTCGAACCCAGCGGGTACGTCCTGCGCCAGCGAGTGGTCGGGTCCACTGCGAAACGCTGAACCAGGAAGTCCAGCGGTCGTTCCACAACTTTGCGTTCCGCGGACAGCACGGGCGCGGGTTTGGTGCGCTGTGGGGCAGCGGGGACGGCGACGGGATAATATAGCTGTCCCAATCATATGTACGGGATAAGGTACGACAGAAGCCAGAAACGGTGGATCGGATGATCTCCGCACCTCCTTCCCCCAGTGCGGGTTTTGGCTTCGCTCATTCCACCCCATGGGAGGGCTTCTAGAGGATTCCGCCAATACGTGTCACCATCACCCAGAGACTAGGTATGGTATGTCGTCTTATCAGTTTTTGGTTGTAACCGTTTCCTCCCCCATGCATTTCTTTATTTGTTCCTTCCCTTCTTCACCACCAGCACCATCACGGCACGATCAGAGAGCCTCCTAACTTGCCTTGATCATGTCCAGCGGGTTGCGCTTTGGCGTCCCCAGCGGCGTCCCGACCTGCGCCGGTTGATGCACAGTTCGGGGCTCCGCCGGGGCCGGCGCGGCGCTGTCCATTGACGAGGTGGGTGTGGCCGCCGCGGAGCTGCCATTGGAGGACGTCCCGCTGGGCCCTGGTTTCAGCGCGTAGTTGAGGCGACGAGCCACGTCCTCCAGACTCGCGCCCGACTGCATCAGCTCCGTAATCACCCTGCCACAGAGGAGAGGCATGTGTATATAGGGATTGACGAAAAGGGAATGACTGCGGAGGAAGAAGCGTAATACGGCGTGACGGGAGTACAGTGTGATGCAAGAAAGGACTGGCATAAGTGGATGCAATAAATCGAAATAATGCAACGAATTTAAAATTAGAAATCCCACCAAGGGTAAAGAGGAAAGAAGAGGGAGAGGGGAGGGGAGAGGACAGGGGGGAAAACATGACACACACACATACCGTACCGGTCGATGCCACCCATATGCCGCCACCTCACATCCGCTCAATTTAGATACTCATCTCCCTTCATCCTCATTCCCCGCGCCCTGTCATGCACATGAATGTGCGTACTTCCGCACACGCACCTGCGCGCCTCGCCGGAGAAGTCCGCTCCATCCGGCTTACCGGCACGCTCCCACAGGACGTACGCCTGTACCCCAAGCAGCTCCTCGGGAATGCGGGGGAGCGCCGCCGCGCCGCCATTACCATTACCGTTCTCCGCCGGCTGCTGCTGCTGCTGCTGTTGGGGAGGTGGCGCAACAGCCGGCGCGGTCACATCTCCCAGCGCCGGGATAATGACCTTTTTGCGGTAGTCCGAGTACTTCCATTTTCCCCTGGTTTGATGAAATTTATTAACTTGCGTCAGGAGTTGGAAGTTGGAAGTCAAAGGCGTAATACATATCAACATACATAACATGTCCGTTGTTAGAAAAAAGCGCCCGCTGGCCCCCTGCCGAATTACTTCTTTCTCATTTCCCTGCTGGTATAAATATCTGCGTGTGTTGCTCATCATTCTAAACATCCGTGTGTGTGTGTCTCTCGGCAGAAAGCTTCATGCGCGCGGACGCTCTTGGCACATCCTTGTTGCACACCCGTCTTCACGTCTTACTTCTAAAGATTACCTAAGTTAGCTCTGTCCGAGCATATCCATCAAGATGCGCCATTCACAGCATCCAAGCCCCATCCAACGAGCAACTACCCTAAACCTCCTCACTCACTCTGCCACGCGCCAAAGCTCGTCCAAAGTGCGTCCCCGCGCCAGCAGCTCCCGCATCTCCGCAACGCCCCTATCGTACTCATTAGCCGCCGCGGCGCCGGCACGCTCTGGCCGGCCGGCATGGTCCCAGCGGACCCAGGCCCATTTATCGCATAGGTCTTTAGGGAGCTGGTCTAACCGTGTCGCCGCTGAGGTCGCGTCAGGACGCAGCGGCACCTTAAAGTTGGTACCATTGTTGTCGTACCACGTGTTAGTTGCGTCATCCTGGAATAATGCACGATAACGTACAGAGGAGGGTATAGCACGTTACGGTGTACGGGAGCGGCAAATGCTTCGCTGCTGCAATGTTCCGCTTTTGCGTTTAACGTGTGATGGATGAGATGAGATGAGATGAGATGAGATGGTCAGGGACGAGACAACGTCGGTCGAAACACGAGTGGCACAAGTGGTGGAAGACGCTGAAACCGTCCATTGCATAAAACATCTGAACCCCTGGGACGCCTGGGCGACTGTAACTGCTGTGGGTATAACGCGAACCTCTTTAACCTGCAAAGCAAAAATATCCAGGCCCTGGAAGTTTTGACCACACATCATCCCCGACTCGCGAGGTGCGCGGTACCCCGGCCCAAGCCCGAGTGTCGATTTGGGTCGGAGGGACGCGAATCACCCGCATTCTCCCCGACCATATTGGATCCATCTCCCGACCCAGATCGACCCAGATCTTGCCTTCAGGACGAAGTTCAGGAAGTCGGACGCCTCTTCGCCATCAAGATGGAGCACCACACGAGCGCGACCGTTCGTGTCCAGTCTGTAATGTAAGGAGCAGGGAGATATAATAAGTACCTAGTCCTCAATGTATGTCGCTGTAGCTGATGCTCTGCAGGCCCAGGATACCTCAACCCCAAGACGGCAGGAGTGATCAACGGAAGATCCCGCAGAACGCGCCCAACGAAGACCACATGTTTTGCATTTCTTTGCTTAGTAATGTAGACCATGTTACCATCCGAAAGCTTCATGTGATTACGACGCAACGCTAGGGTTTGTGACGTGACATGCGAAGACCGACATTGACCTGAACGGGGTCTGCAGCGCGCGGTCCTTGTATTGGACAGTGCCCTCCGGTCGGGCACTGGCTCCTGGCAGACGCCATCCACCCTTGTAGTTTTTGCCACCCTCCACGCCCCAGTGCAACAGCAGGCGGCCAGCTTGGACGTCCGACTCGATACTGATGATTTGATTATTGTTTTCGGTTTGCTCCACAATGACCTACATTCATCATAATTTCATTCAGTTGGACTCGAATATAGAGCTAACCGACTACCGTGTGCGGTCAGCACCTTGACGTGTGCTCCGTTCCGCAGCGAAAGGTCCTTCTCCGTTGTAAAAGTTGATGGAGCAGTGGCCACAGCACATGTAGTGCATTCCCGCTTCAAATGCACGGTTTGGCGCCCTGCAGGTAGGTGGGCACGACCCTTACTGGTCCAGCCAGGCAGCCGCCGTGGTTGCTTTATTTCTTCCTACCGTTAAAAAGCGACACACTAAATATCCGACTCGTTGATAATTTTGCTGAAAGACTCTTAGCACAGGTTTGCTCCGCTGCTCTTTGGCAGCTTGGCCTGCAGTCGCGCGAAACCCTCACATAAAACGATGGGCATCATAGACCTCCCAAGTTCATAAAGCCTTGTACCTGTGTGCTAAAGGTATAAAACTGCTTCTAGTAGGACAAGCAACCCCAGGCCGCAGGCCTACGCTGTCAGCTATCATTGAAAGGCCGTATTTGGAAATAGAAACGTCGGTGGTGTGTATAGCAAATTAATAAAAACAACTATTATGTATTGTGAAATTGAAAGACAAATCTACAAATGACGATGTGCGACGTCTAGGACGTCCAAGAGTCGCCAGCTCGGCATGGCGTGAGTACGGCATGACTGACGCAAGAAAAAATCCTGGCAATTCATCGGCCACCACCTCATCTTCCGTGATCTCAATTGCATGCCCACATAAAATTTCACAATGATCAAAAATATATCCATGTTCTATATTCCCAGCCGCGTTGCGCAACGCTTGCGCAATCATGGCTAACCGAACCCTTTCGTACCGTGAACCTAACTGATAGCAAGCCCACCCTAACACATTTGGTATATTCTATTCGATTACTATCATTAATCAAGTCTTAATGCTTCAAAGTAGGGACCGGCGGACCAGCGCTATTGCCGATGACGCGCCTGCCCTCATCATTCGCTCCTGCAGCGCCCCAGTCAATTGCATCAAGGCTCTTATGACTATTCTTTCCTAGATACGCGGGGCGCGGCGAGCTGTGTCCTCTGGTGCTGTCGCAGTCCGCAAGGGAGATGGACGAACAGCCACGTGCGGGGGTGCTGGTCGTCGAGGCGGGCTCCTCGGGTATCGTTGGCGCACTCACAATTTCCATCGCTTGTTGCCTGGACGGGAACACAAAGAGGGGTTGTTGCAAACAGCGAATAGAGGAAGCGAAACGCACATTTCTTGTTCCAAGTCTTGTACAGCCACAGATTTAACGCAAGACGCGTGTCACGTCTCGTGCAACACACCGCAAAAGCGGAACCGCACGGGACAGACCGTTCGGCACAAGCGACGCTCTACCTTCTTGCACGGCCCAGGGAGTACCTTTTCACAACCCCACCTCTCACCCCATCCGTGAAACTCTCAAGAGCACAAATCCGAACAGAACGCAACGCGCGCGTCTCAGCGCATATGCACATACAGAAATATGCACATATAAAATATACATACAGCCTCGCAATCTTTTTCCCTGCCACCAACCACCATAGCAAAGGCTACGCGCGCGCTCTCACTCTCTATCTCTCACCCTCTCTCACTCTCTCACTCTCACACACACACATACAGACACACACACACAAACATACACACAAACATACATACACATACACACATACACACACAGACAGACACACACAAATACACACAATTGCGGTCTATTTTCCGATTCCCCACTCACCGCAGTGTCTGCAAAATCACCCGGTCACTCACGCCCAAGCTCTCGTTGTCAATGCTACAACAGCTTTGCAACTGACACTGTGAACCGGCTCTGCTCCTGCTGCTGCTGCTGCCACCGCCGCCGCCGTCGTCGCCGCCACGGTTGTCCACCGTCCCCGTTGCCGAGGTCCGTGATGACGGCCCCGAAACAGCCGGGCCCAAATCGGCCTCAAACCCACAATCCTTCCGGCTCCCGAAATTCGACCCATACTGCCCATTGCCGCCGTAATTGTTATTATCTTTCACCTGCGGTCGCCCCTCCGCAAGTTGCGGCCGCCGCTCTTCCAGCGATGGCTGCTCCAAGTGCAATGATTCATGTCCTCTATGCAATTGCCGCGACTGTGCCTGGGGACCTCGCTGTTCCGTCTGCGGCTGGGCTTGGGCTCGGATTTGCTGCGGCGCAAGCGGTGGCAGGTGCGACCGAAGCGGGTAGGCCAGCGCCGCAGCGGGCTTGGCTCCGCCGCCGCTACTGTTCCTCCGAGGCTCCGCTGCGACGCTCATAGTAAAGGTCAGCGTTTGATGGCCATCAATTGAATGGCGATACATTCCAGGGCTGGTACTCGCACCGTGTCCCAGCAGGCAATCAAACGTTGACCCACGGGTCAGCCCCGGCACCGGGCTAGCGCCGCCGCCACCGGAGTTCAAATCCCTCAATTCCAGGCTGCCGCAGCTGGGGGAGCAGCCGAAGCTGGAATTGTCGTCCGGGGAGCCGTACACACCGCACGTGGCGCCGCCGTGCATGCCGTTGCTGTACCGACGGTGAAGTTCGTTGCGAAACTGCTCGTGCTTGACGCCGGGAGGCCGGCTCTCCGCGAACGCGGCCAGCGCATCTTCCACGCTGAACCCACAACACTCTATGAGGTAGCAGCACACCACGAAGCCTGTGCGATTAAAGCCTGGCGTGGCGTAATGGTTGGGGCAACAACAGACTCAGTGAGGGAAGCAGGGGAGAGTCTTCGCGGCTGTCAGTATACAACATGCAAGAGGTCCTCACGGGAAGAGGTTGAGGGTGCACAGCCGTTACCCAACATAAGCCCTCTACCTTACCTGGCCCCCTACTCTCATACAGCAATAACCTTCATCATCTTGGAGGGCCCGTTTCCTTCGCCACCTCAGCCCCTCCTGAGCTGTCACAGGTACTCCCTCTCTGGTTCTCTCCCTCCTCCCTCCCTCCCTCCCTGCATTCCTTTCTTCCCTCAAACTGAATCACAGGTTAATAATTCATGCATTTCAACTGCAGTACCAGGTCTCGTGCACTCGTTTCCCTCCCCCCCGCCCTCCTCACCATATGCGCAGTGAACAGCGATGTAATCGTCTGGGTGCTGCGCCCAGAACTTATTGGCCACCGCCACCACCGTGTCCACGTACTCCGGTGGCGGCAGCTCCTTGGCTACAAGCTGCACGTGCATGTAGGCAAGCCCCGGGGGAATGTCTGCAGTGTAGAGGCAGTCGTGGTTGGAAAGGTCCAACAGCAGACCAACTTTGCGGCCCAACGCAGCTTGCTGCGCCACCATCTCCGGCACTGTCAAGCGGTGCTTAGGCTGCGAAGGGAGCGACCAGGTGTCCAGGATTTCCCCGCTAAGGGGAGTCTGCGGAAAGGCGGGAGACGGGTTTCGCGTTAGGGAGCACACGATGCCGAACTGTTTGGCATTACTGGCTAAGGCCAGGGCGACGTGAATGACTGCCGCAAATAAGGAGACTGGGTAAGGAGACTAGGTAAGGAGACCCGAGCCCAGTATGGTCAGATAGCAAGTGTCAAATGCGGGCTCGTACAGCATGGGGTCTTGTGGTTGGAAGTGGACGGGGAAGAGAGAAACGGGTAGGCGGCAAGAAGTGTCACCACATGCTGCCATCTGGGTCACGCTAAACAACATCCCCCCGCCCCCACGCACGCATTCCCCAGCACTGTCCCATCCCATCCTATGGCATTCATATCGGCCCCGTTCTCCCCTCGTTCGTTACAGAGCACGCGCCTTAGCGGAGCTTACCCTCCAGAGCCCCCACCTTCATTGGAATAAATTTAGTGGGCAGCACTAGGCTGCCGACCGACTCATAGTCTCCCCACTTCTGTAACTTCGTAAGCACCGTCGGCACGCTTGCAAGGTTTCCGGAAACGCCTGCGTTGATCCCAAGCCTGGTAAGACTGTACTGCTTGGTGACGCCATCGACTGGTAGGAGAGGCTCGGGGCCAGGGTCCTGCTCCTCCTCTAGTTCCGTTTGGCCCGGGCACCATCCTGGATTATAGCTCAAAGAAACGGGTAAGGAATCGTATATGGGAGATGTGGGTGCCTTAGATGCAGATTGTCTCTCAGCAGGCGAAAGGCCACAGCGTCCATGTTTCACGCATGGGCAAGCAAGTAAACGACGAAGAGGACATAATTAACTAGGAAGGCGAAATCACAGCGAGACCTCCAGAAACGCAATGCAGCAATGGGTTGCGGCTGAAACGGGTCGCAGCAAGCGCTCGAATAAGTGGGGCGCAAACAAACGCCATCGGAGTGACGTGAATTAGGGTCCGATGCGCATAACTACTTTCTAAACCTGAAAAATAGAACCTTGCCTGGATCCACATCCACATCGTTACTATGCCAGGCCTTGGCAGACATTCCTCTCCGACGTCACCCAGCCCGTCCTTGCAATTGAGCTGCTCCTGGCAAGCAAGTGCCTACATTCGGCGTCAACTTTGATTCGTATGCCTATATGTAGGTAGTTGAAGGAATTCGAAGAGCCAATAGACGAGAGTATCGGTCAGCCTTGTTGCACCGTTTTGGAGTTTAAAATGGAGAAGGAATACCCCTTATGCTTAATTGAGTTAAGACATACGTAACAAGCTTATATAAAAATGCGTTTCCATAGCTAAACAGCGGAACAAGATTTCGATTTCCCAGACATTAACATGGATATTGTAAGGAATATTGGAAGCGGACAGGGTCTGTTATTGATATAATTATATTTATTATTGGTTGCGATACAGGTGTGGTTTTGTGAAATGTAAAACGACGATTTCGATGCTGTGAGCCCATGTAAGCGCGTGTCCTCATGATTCTTGGGTCTTCATTTCCTCATAATCATTTTAAAAACACAGCTTTCCCATTTTGTTATCATGAGCTCGGCAGGAGCTCTTCGCAAGCTTCCAGGACTCCTACTTGCGCAAGGCCGTCGCGCCAGCGCCATCACGCATGTAGCTTCATTAAATAGGTTAATCAATACCGGGTATGTTGCGATACTGCGTCACAGATACAGATGACGCAGGTGGAGTGGAGTCCACGACACAAATTGCCGACAATCGTTGCAGGATCAATGATCAGCGGTATGGAGACAGTAACATGCAACCAGCTGGCATCATTTTGGCTGCCGCTTCATTGCTTGGGGCTGGCGTTGTGGCGACGAATTCGAGTGCTGCTGATGCGCCAACCAAAATTGAGGTGAGTCCAGGACGTCAACAAATCTCTTTCACTTTCCCGGTTTCCAGAACATGTCGTCCTGATGCAAATGGACTGCGGCGTCCTCTTGACTGCAGGTTGCAGCCGACCCGTACGCGCGTCCCGTGGAAGCGCACCCTTTGCCGTCAAAGATTATCCTTTACCAGTACGAGGTCTGCCCATACTGCTGCAAAGTCCGGGCCTTCCTAGACTTTTACAAGGTGCGAAGAAAACCCTCGTGTTGTGGCGTTCTGTGTTATACGTACACGCAAGTTTTCGGGCGGGCATTTTACTTTGCGGAACGCCGCTACCGCTCCCCTTGCCGCACCCACTTCCCGTGCATCCACCCCCATCGGCCTCAACATTTTCCGTTCACATGAAATCCTACAGCTGCCGTACACGGTTATTGAGGTGAATCCGCTCACCAAGGGGGAGCTGAAGTGGAGCACGTACAAAAAGGTACCCGTCGTCAAGCTAGATGATGAGGTCGTAGCGGACAGCTCCGCCATCATGTCCCGACTCGTGACGGACGTGCTTGCAGCGCAACCTGCAGCGCCGCCGCCGCCAGCTACAGCAGCGGCCGCAGCAGCATCACCAGCTTCACCGACGCCAACTGCGAAGCGTAGCAGCAGCTGGTGGCCATTTGGCGGCAGCAGCGGCGTCAGCGGCACCTCGGACGTGAATAATAGGGTGAAAGATCAGACGGCGGCAGCAGAGGTGACGGCGGCGGCGGCGCCATCCCCATCACCGTCGCCAGCAGACGCGCTAGCGGAGGAGGTTCGTTGGCGTAAGTGGGTGGATGACAAGCTGGTCAAGGTGCTAACAGCCAACATCTACCGCAATTGGGAGTGAGTGTGGGTGTTTGAGTGCATGTGCCTATGTGTGTGTTGTACGGGTGTATGGGACGTTTGGAGTCGGGGTGAATCTGCAGACCTCGTAGATCCCGGGGGAGCGGGGCGGGGGAAGTTATCCCGGTGCCAGATAAACACAGTTACACATCTGTCCTCACAAGTGCCTGTCGGGCCAACGTCGCATTGTGACAGGAGGGCATTGTGGGGAGAGAGACCTGGCTTCAGAATGCAGATAGCATCGGCGTAGATGTAGAACCGCCCTAAGGTGCCTGAGCCGCGCCGCACTGGTATCACCACTGCCACCACACTCCAGGCGTGGTGCACGATGCCGTGCATCGCCTCAGGCAGGCCATTCTTAGCGGACTGTTGCGAGTTGGGCTTTCCCAAGAGGCCGAGCAACTCATGTGTTTTAGGTGTCGAAATTCGCCATCCCGGTGTTTGACACCCCCCCATGCCGCTATCAGCCGCGCCACCACCACCGTCACCACCACCAGTGACCCCAGGTGGCCCCAAGCATTGTACCTCCTTATGATTCGGACCTCGGGTGTTCATCATAGGTCTTTCCCTCCGGTGTATTCGATGCTTCTTCGAGCTCAGTCGCGATCCGTTTGCTAACCCCCCCATTGCTAACCCCCCTATCATACGAATACCGCCAACACCACCAACACCAACACGGCTACGACAGTGAGTCCGTTGAGACCTTTAAATACATCACAGAGCAGAGCGGCTGGAGCTGGGGCGCTCGCGAGGTGGCTCGCTGGGCGGGAGCGGTCATGATGTGGCAAGTGGGCAAACGCATGCCCGCCAAGTACGGCATCGAGGGCGATCTCCGCAAGGCCTTGTATGACGCCGCAAATGATTTTGCGGATAATGCTTTGCGCGGCCGGCGCTTCGTCGGTGGCGACGCCCCCAACCTCGCGGACTTGTCGGCTTTCGGTGTCATTCGTGCAGTTCGTAAGACAGGCGCATTTCGAGATCTCATGGAAAACTCCCGCCTGGCGCCGTGGTTTGCGGCCATGGAGGAGGCGGTGGGAGGCTCCGCAAGGATAAGCCCGGGTCCGGGGGCCACCGCATAAGCTGGAGGTGCCTATCAAGCTATCTGGACGTCTGTAATCCTCTCTCAGTAATTTACGCCATTATGACTTGCAACTCGGAATGGCCTGCAACTTTCCAACCATTGACCGAAGGTCAAATTGCTCGAACGGAGCTAGCATCGGCGGTCGGTCGGTCGGTCGGTCTCATCATACGCTGAGGGCCTTATGCCCTCATACGCACTGTTATGCTGGCCTTTGTTCGTTGAACTCATCAAAGTTTCGCAACCCAACGCTGCTCGTATCAATCGCCGTCATCGGGGCCATCGATCTGGGTGAGGGTTAGGTTCTTACAGGCCCTGAGGCCCTGGCTGAGCCCGATCAACGCATTCCGCAGAATTCTGTTCCAATCACGAAGATGCGACATAGATAACAAAGTGCGCCTCATGCCGTTCTCCAAAAACACTTGGTCTGAACCGCTTGTCTCTTTGCATTCGTACAGCAAAGGTGTACAGCCATACATCGCTGTACCGATGAATGATTTTTCTGTATCATCAGACCTGACTAGAAAAAACAGGCCAAAGTTACATATTCAGTTTTTCTTCTGTACGGCATTGGATCCAGAAGTCGTACGGTTTGGATAACTGTCCAATCAGTGATGCGCTTGAAAGCAAAACATCGTGCGGAAGCCGGTTCAGTTATTTCGTTATTGGAGTTCCTTACAAATTTAAATCCGGACGCCGTCGGGGATGAAAACCAAGACCGGCACGAACACCAAGGCGTGCCCTGCGGCATCACAGGTGTACGGCAATCTCCGGGAACTGACCCCACAAAAAAACAGGACCGACCCCTTACGCCGTTGTGCTTAACGCAAAGAAGATAAAAACAACAGCAACAGTCAAACATGAGCGAGCAAGACTTGTCCACAACACGTAGTAATGGGTGGAAAACGGAAGTGCGGGGTCCAACACCCTAAAGGCGGGCGAACTTTGAATTCTGTCCGGCAGTGCACCGCTGCCTCTTGGTAGGCGCAAAGCGGAAGGACGATGACTTGATCCAGCCGGTGACGACCAGCCGACGTACAGTGAATGCAGTGAATGCAATGCAGCGCCGGTAGCAACATGCTGCCAACATAACAGGGTAACCAAGGTCCCGTCAACCACATCCCAAAGCCGGAGCGAGGCACGTCCTGCCTTCGGCCCGACCTGGCCACTCAAATCTTCAGTGCTAGCTACGTTAGCGCAGATTGACGCATGACGATGCATCGACACGACGACCGACTGTGGGGTCTACATCTAACATGTATGTCTATCCGCATGCGCACATGTGCAACCACACCGTTGTCATTGCACATCGTGTGCACGGCAGAGCTGGCTGCGACCGCACACCCGCATGCGCTGCAGTACGCCAAATACCACTACTACTATTATTACTACTACTGGGAGGCGTTGGTTGGCGCGACGTCACATCACGCCACATGCGTCCCCTCTTCTGTCATCGATGGTCATCGGTGCTGCCGTCGTTCGCCGCTGCCGCTGCCCTTGCTGCCGTTGCCCTTGCTGCCGCTAACATTAACGCAGATGGCCGCACAGCGCCCCAGCCCTGGCCCCCGGTAGGTACGCGGAAGGCGAATGGTCCTCTATGCGCCGGTGACGGTGATACGCTTTGGCTCGGGCTTGGGCTCCGTTTCCTTCTTGGGCACGCATACCTGATGGTGCAGGCAGGAGTGAGCACCAAGGCAATAGGCACAATTACGGGCGACTGGACCATATCGTGTCATCTCTCTTCTGAATAGTCCAGCTAAGACTTGGGGCGCAGCCGCCCCTAACGTGAGCGAGAGCGTCCAGTCATGCAACAAGCCAATCACACAGGTATCATCATAGGCGGCGACGAATAACGGAGTGATTGACAACAGGCTAGTGATAGACGCCCATCTTCAGATGAAGAGGACCAACATGCGGAAAGAGGAGCTTTGAAAGCAACTATCCAGGTCCAGCGAGATACGCCACATCATATGCATATTCCAAAACATATTTCATGACTAATTGAACGTTTTGATGAAGTTTTACGGGAACCGGATGACGCTATTGTCAAATTTAATTAGCACAAGTTTTAAAGTTAAAAAAACTATCTGGCCCGAAATCCCGTCCGTACCTTGAGTACGCCCTTGTCGATGGTGGCGCAGATGTTGTCGGTGTTGACGTTCTCCGGCAGCGTGAAGGATCGCGCGAAGCTATATGCGCTGCGCTCGCTGCGCCACACCTTGCCCTGCGCGTCCTTGTCCTCACGGGCGACCTTGCGGCTGCCGCTGACCGTCAGCACGCCTTCGTGCAGCTCGACCTTGACGTCCTCGGGTGTCATACCGGGCGTGTCGGCGTGGAGCTCGTAAGCCGTGGACGTCTCAATAATGTCCATGGGCATGCTGGTTGCCCCGGTGGTGGTACCCATGACAGGTCGGAAGATGTCCACCGGCCAGTTGGAGGCCGCGGTACCGCGGGCAGTGGGCATGCCGAAGGATGACATCATTCGGTTCATAGCGCGGTCCATCTCGGACATGAAGGGATCGTTGAACAGCGTGAGCGCCATGACTGCTGATGGGTTTTGGAGGGATGTTGATATGAAAGCTTTAATCTTCCAGAGAGCGAAATTGAAAACTATAATGAACTCTGTTAAATTTTAAGCTTAAATAGCCTTTAAGAAGTCCCATCTAGGTACAGCATGTCCTTTGGACTACAACGGTGTCCGGAACATTACTAACGGTAACAAGGTTCGTGAAGCATCGCACCGAAGGTTCCAGGAAATGCAGCGTTGAAGTTTCCACAATGTTCAGACATAAACTTAACTCATCATTAGAAAATTTGAGCCACTTTGCCTGACGGATGTTAATTTTAATCGCGCTGGTTGTTGCAATCGAACGACATAACATTGTGTTGTTCGGGTCGTTTCAGGACCGAAACTTTGCCCAAGACTTCGATAATATAAAACAAAATATTCCTTCATATTTGCATGGGAAATCCCTATGTTACCGGATAGCGAAGTCTGTTCCTTCGGAAATGCCATCTATCTTTGGTAACTCCGAGCCTGGTTCTATCATGTACCACGCGTGCAGAATCCGGCACAAAAACTTCATGGTTAGTTACATCGTGGAATAAGTTGGGGCCAGCTCAACACCCCGTCTTTGCTGTCGCCTTTGTCGGCCAGGGTGCTGACCCCTGGTGCCGGCGTTGGCAAACTGGGCCCAAATCTGCCACCGCCTGCGCCGTCAACGTTTTAGGATCAGACCTTCGGCAATTTGGAAAGGATAGACGAACGTATCACAAGTAGTTGCGTGTCTGTGTCGTCGGCTTTGGCATCTCAGGCAGATGTTGCGTGTGACCCGGACATGTTATATAGCACCATAGTCACCGCGGCCGTGTAAAACTCATGCGGTGAAAGTTGGACAATTAACTGGCAATTTACCAGGTTGGCTGCTTCGCTGGCGCCGCAACAAAATCAACTTGCCATCAGCCAGCGCAGCCTTGTCGAATGCTTTCCCACAGAAACCATCTAGACGGGCGCCTAGACGGGCTTTCCGTACAACTACGGCACTCATCCCATCTCGTCGACATGCCTCGTTACATGGTCACATAGATGGTCACGGCTGGCGCAATTTCTTAAGGAATGAGCAAAATTCGCACGGTTGCTTTTATGTAATATGTAATATGTCGTAAGGGAGGCATTGACATTCGTCCGCCTGAACCCGATCACGTACATAACCTGGCTAGTGTGGGTCGCAGGTGTGGGGCTTTTTCGAGAGTGTGTGGAGCTACTGGAGCCAGTGCTCCTGGACATGCAAGATACATACTACTGACTACGCACGCACTGGGCTATATCACTTCGTTTTAAGGCCATGAAAAAACCATTTATTGGGACATGCAAATATGTTTACACGCATGCCAATCTGCTAAATGTTATTTTCGTAGCGAAGGGTTCATATAAAAACAGTGCCCAGGGCTTCGCACAGGTGGAACGCGCCAGAAAACCCAACCTGACCTATCTAGCGAACTGCGGACTGGGGATGGCATCTGGATGGTCGCTCTCTATGTTTTTTCTACCCCTTTCGACCGCTCCTCCCAAGACTCCCCACGACCACCTGTCGGGGCGCTCCCGACAATGCTGTGCTTTATTCACCGGCTAGAACTACTAACAGCTGATATGGCCCGTGAGCCGTTTCATCTGAAGTTTGCTGATATGAACCAACCGCGAGGTCCATCGCGATCACCTCCTCAATATTGACCTTCATCTTACAAAATTGTTACATAAATGCAGTACTGCAGTGCTTAACAAGCTCTGTTTCCGATTTTCTTTAGGTTGTCTGTTGTACATTCGTCGAGCCCGTGAATGAAAGCCTCTGCACATCCATCCGCGGCCTTTCGCTTCGCGCAAGGGCGCGAAATTTATCCAAGCCAACGCATCACGCCGATAAACCATCAAACAAATAAGACGAAATACAACGGAGAAGAATACAACATTCCAACGCATACACTAAGACCTTCAAAAACGCAAAACTACTACATATCATCATCTTACCCTCAGTCCAATTGATACGGCAGCAAACACTTTGCCGTACGGTCCGTATAGGGCGCAGCAGCCGGATATCCTGCCTTATAAAATGACTACTGCCAAACCGGACTCCGCAATCCGCCCACGAGTTTCAATGTAACACAACACACATACCCGCCGGTACCAGCAACCGTAATCAGCACCTCGCCAGGAGCGCTCAATTTTCGCCACCTCTTGCAATAGGACGCCCCCCGTTCAGCACCCCACCCGTTTAGATACCGGCATTTTAAATTTCGTATCCCCTATGCACCGCAGAAAAACGTCACATTTAAAAGCGCTGACCATACGAAATCGAAGTCAATGGACGCTGACGCTGATGCTCATCCACAGCCGCATGCCCCTTATACGCCTGGACGATCCCCCCGCTTAACAGCGCTCTGCGTTCTAATACTGATACTGCTGCCATCGTAGCAGCAGGCCACATAAAGTATGAGTGGGCGGCCACCACGAACGTTCCCTCTTTGCCGCTGCTGCTACGCAGCGCGCATAACACAGAAGAGATCCACACCGCCCTACGCCTGTCTCCCCCGCGGAAGGCGAATGGTCCTCTATGCGCCGGTGACGGTGATACGCTTTGGCTCGGGCTTGGGCTCCGTTTCCTTCTTGGGCACGCACACCTGCGACATATGGCGACGTATGGCACAGCAACGAAGAACATTAGGCAACGAACGCGAAACACTTTCAACTCGCATACCGGGGAATGATTGCTCCTTGAATCTCTCACAACACGCCGTAATAGAAAACAATATGAACATTGATACAACACATCTTCTTTGAAGCAGGCAAAACCTAGCCCGCTTCCGCATCCCACCCAAGCGTGTTGTGATGGTATGCAATGCGAAGGTAAAACGAAGATTAGAAGTCATCAGAAAAATAATCATGCAGAAATATATCAGCGCGATGTTACGTATAATTATTTCTATCCTAAGGAAAGAAAAACCCCGATGAACAGCGCGAAGCCGAAGGCCCGACTTGCAATCATTGCCCGGAAGAGCAAACCCTAACCTGCCTACATCTTAAGCAACCTACCCTCCACATCAGGTTGACTTCATGAAAGGCTACCAACCAGCACGTCGCGCAATGTAATCAAAAGCCACGGTGTATCGAACTGGCTTCCCTTTCTAAAGGGCGGGAAAAACAGCAAAACCTCACCTTGAGTACGCCCTTGTCGATGGTGGCGCAGATGTTGTCGGTGTTGACGTTCTCCGGCAGCGTGAAGGATCGCGCGAAGCTATATGCGCTGCGCTCGCTGCGCCACACCTTGCCCTGCGCGTCCTTGTCCTCACGGGCGACCTTGCGGCTGCCGCTGACCGTCAGCACGCCTTCGTGCAGCTCGACCTTGACGTCCTCGGGTGTCATACCGGGCGTGTCGGCGTGGAGCTCGTAAGCCGTGGACGTCTCAATAATGTCCATGGGCATGCTGGTTGCCCCGGTGGTGGTGCCCATGACAGGTCGGAAGATGTCCACCGGCCAGTTGGAGGCCGCGGTACCGCGGGCAGTGGGCATGCCGAAGGATGACATCATTCGGTTCATAGCGCGGTCCATCTCGGACATGAAGGGATCGTTGAACAGCGTGAGCGCCATAGTGATGTAGTGCTGGAAATTATCGGAACTGGAAGGCCGCAAGAAAGTTAAAGTCTGGAGAGCTCTGATGGAGACGTTCGCTTCAATTATCTATTGCATATTGATCGGTGGTGGAAGACTTATATACGCTTGCGTTCACATCGGACCTCCGATCCGAAGACAACGGCAATAACGGTAGACAAGGTTCCCGAACCGTCGCGGCGCAGCAGATCGAAACCTAGAACAATCATTGGAACTCTGGACTATTCCAGGTATCGTCAGATGCTTTAATTTCCTATAAATTTATGTAAGAGCTTCTTACTACGGTTTCTCTGCATGTAAGCACCTATTAGACATGGATTAGTCACTGGAACCTAGTTTCTGTCCAATCGCCTTCCTGGCTTGATATAAGAAAGCAAAGTTTTGATATTGAATTATGATGTCTGCCAGGTAACATACACAGGAGCTGATACTCCAGGAGCGCCAGCGGGCCGGTCTAACCCCGCCAGGCGCAGTCAAAACAGCAAGACGCTGCACATTGGCACAACCTAACAACGAAGCGCGGTATGATTAACCATGCTCTACTTAACATCCACCGAAATCCAAACTTAATGCGTCAGCGACGTCACAAACTGACGCACAGTGCGGCAATCTGCGTTAACGTCAGCGGCAGCGGCCAACGACGCAGCACCGATGACCATCGATGACAGAAGAGGGGACGCATGTGGCGTGATGTGACGTCGCGCCAACCAACGCCTCCCAGTAGTAATAATAGTAGTAGTGGTATTTGGCGTACTGCAGCGCATGCGGGTGTGCGGTCGCAGCCGATTCTTGTCATGCACACGATGTGCAATGACAACGGTGTGGTTGCACATGTGCGCATGCGGATAGACATAGACATACATGTTAGATGTAGACCCCACAGTCGGTCGTCGTGTCGATGCATCGTCATGCGTCAATCTGCGCTAACGTAGCTAGCACTGAAGATTTGAGTGGCCAGGTCGGGCCGAAGGCAGGACGTGCCTCGCTCCGGCTTTGGGATGTGGTTGACGGGACCTTGGTTACCCTGTTGTGTTGGCAGCATGTTGTTACTGGCGCTGCATTGCATTCACTGCATGGTACGTCGGCTGGTCGTCACCGGCTGGATCAAGTCATCGTCCTTCCGCTTTGCGCCTACCAAGAGGCAGCGGTGCACTGCCTGACAGAGTTCAAAGTTCGCCCGCCTTTAGGGTGTTGAACCCCGGCCTTCCGTTTTCCACCCACTACTACGTGTTGTGGACAAGTCTTGCTCGCTCATGTTTGACTGTTGCTGTTGTTTTCATTTTCTTTGCGTTAAGCACAAAGGTGTTAGGGGATCGGCCCTTGGGAATTATATATAGTTTCCAGCAGCAGGGTAATCCCTAGTTCCGGGAGAACCTTTTGCTTTAAATATGCAATCAGAGTGGACCTTTTTCAGATTTAACCTTTTTCTTCAGGGGCCAGCAGGCTTTCGTCCACTTTAACGGGTGTTTTTCTAAAATCCTAAAAAACCCCAGGTCCCGTCCCGTCCCCAGGGTGAAGTATGCTGGGTCCGCCCCAATACTTAGATGCTACTTGCTAGATATATCCAGATGAGGTTTCTGTGCAGCCAGTTGCAGCTAAGGGGGCCAGCAGGCTTAGGTATGTAGATGGCGCTGCAAGCTAGATGCCAGCCAGTCGCCAGGCACCCCCTCCTCTAGATGCTAGGTGCAGTGAGTTTATCATACACCACCCAGTTGTACCGAAGTACCTGGACCGACCGAGTATCTCTGTTGCCCATGTACGTGATGAGAGTTGCTGATGGGGCTCTTTAAGAGAGCTCTTTATCTCTTCATCGCGTCCAACAAGATAACACTCACCAAAGTGTCACCAAAACTTCAACGCATAGCCGACATCAACGTCGACATCAACGCATAGCCGCCATTGAACACAGCGATGAAAAGAGAGCGCGGCAATATGGTCCGGTTTGGAAAACTGCACGCCTAACGTTTAACTACTAGGTACATCCAAAAGCGTCAGAAATTGGATACAAGCACAACAGATTAGAACATGTTCTCGAATACACGACTAGTACCGGCGCCCCCTAGTTGACTGAACTAACACTTCCCGACCCACATGAATGGTGTCACAATCCTCGGGAGAGAGCCTAGCTACCCTCTCGAACAGCAGATGAAAAAACATGAACCCTGAGTGCGGAACAGACTTTCAAATCTTATTATTAATGCATGACAAACTTTCTCATGGCGTACAAATTTTCATGATGACAAAAGTTCAGCAAAACACTGACAGCGAAACAATTGCTTTAATCTCTTTGCATCATCGCACGCAATAAGATTAGTTAGGTATCAGGTTAGTTGTGTTGTTTCATCCGCACAAGGCACAGAAGATTGTAAAACCCCCATTCAGGTATGTGGCAGCCGTTCCTAGCAGCGCGGTCGTAGCCCATACAATGCATTGCGCGGTGCATCCAGTGCAATTAAGGCAAGAGGCAGATTTGGCGGTGCGTCCCGTGTCCAACAAACCCAAACCTGAACTTGTAAAATGGTTGCACGTTGCCGTCGGCTGCAGCACCCACACCATAAGACTCACATCCAAACGCCAGAGCCGTCGGCCCAAGCAACGGTTATGCAATGGAAAAAGCTTCTCTCATGTCTCAACTCCTACACAACATCATCATCTCCTAGGAAGCAGGATGAGATGGACTTTTAACGTACGTACCAACTTTGCAATCTCCATCCGCACCAGACCTCCCAACAAAACACCAAACCCTCATACATACATAGCATCCAAAGATGTACTAACACGGTCGTTCTAACACTCGCCACCACCTTGGTGTTAGTTGCCGAGCCCACGAGGCACTGAGACTCCCGTAGCAGTGGGGCCCACTTCCACTCGGAGCGATCCCTCGCCATCGTCGAGAAAACGGCCATGACGCTTTTATGGTCGGCAAGTCCCTACTACTGATTCGCAGTTCGCAAGATTCCTCATTCCTGCTGGAGAAGCGCTAGCGCTGGCTGGCCCCCTGGGGTGAAGAGCCCCCAGATGAGTCCCCCCTTGCAGCCAGGACACGGGCCCGCATATGCCAACGGATTGCTGTCCTCCCATACATTGATTCAATCCCCGCTATCCTGAAGGGGAGTTCATGCAGCTTGCCACTGCCAACACCTCCGATGTTACAACAACTCCCGACACGCCTCAGCACAGCGAAAACTGCTACATTCACATTACTGCCCGCAAGCCTCACCCAGCGGCGCTGCCTGCCCCTGCCCCTGCTGCCGCCGCCTGGCTGTTAGCGACGACAGCTTCCAGCGCCGGCGGCAGCGGCGGCGGAGCGCGCTGCTGTGAGATCTGCTGATACAAGCATTCCATCTGCTGGCACGGGTCCCAGTCAGGGCTAGCCTCGGCTCCGGAACCTGCCAGGCCGTCCAACGATCCGGATTCGGATCCATGGAGGAAATAGAGTACGTGTAACGAGAATCAGTCGGGAGTATGGGAGGAGAATGAGAAGAGGGTTAGAAGAGAGTGTGTAGAGCTACTTACATGTAGTACAAACACACCCGCATTGAAGCCTATGGACGGGACATCAGCCACGCCGTAACCCAGCCCACGCACCCGGCAGCTTGGCGCCGAAGCGACCTGTCAGCGCCACCAGCCTGGCATCGTCACCGCCGCGCATACACCACAGGGCCTCCACTGCATCTTTCACAAGCGGCAAATACACGAGTGCACGGCGACGGGGGGCATAAGGCCGGCTGGCGCACGCGGCCACGGACGCGGCGGCGGAGCCGCCAGCGGCGCCGGCGCCCCCACGGCGCCGGCCAGCGCGGCCGCCGCCGGTGGCGGCACCAGAACCGCCGGCTGCACCCCGCCCGCTGGCCTCGGCGACATCCGCTTCGTCGGCCTCAGCTTCACCGGATGCTGCAGTTCGAGACCTTAGACACCCTGCGGTGGATTATATAATGATATACATATATAACATTATATTTAACGTTTTGTAATTTGTTATTTATTACACATGACTGCAACACTGCATATGACTATATACAGTAGCGTCCTAAGGTGCAGAAGATGCTCGAGAGATCAGAACGTTCTGAGCGCCGTCGAAACCAGCCGCCTGCCCCTACCGTCCCGCCGCCGCACTTAACCAGTGTTCGAGGTCCCCTCCCACCCATCGCTCGTGCTGATCATGCGGGCAGCCCCCTTTTTTTCAGATCTTGAACGAAAACAGCCATTGGATGTTCCTCCGTGACAAAAACAATTTTAGTCATGGATGGCAAAAGCCCTCACCGCCCACGCAATTATGCTCACCCTCGTCCTCCAGCCGCCTGCGTCTAGCCCTCCTGGTTTCCCAGCAAGGGAAAGCCCAGCAGGCCCCATCGCCCCCGCATCATCTCCTAACCTCGAACCCACGTAGGAAAGAGACTAGATATCCCGGATAAGCAGGAGAGGGAGAACGAGCCTCCCCCCGGCCTTTCCCCGCATCAGCACAGTGTCACCATGTAACAGTGCAAGCCACTGGACGCACAGGCATACAGACGCACAGAGATACGGTACATAACATAAGAGATGAGACGCACATCCGGGGCCACGTACCGAGGTCGATTTGCATCAGCGCCCATTGTGTCTGACCTGGCACCTGCGATGGAAGGGACAATGGAAACGTACGTGGGAGAGAGAGAGAGGGGAGTTCGTGAAAAGATATAAGTGGATGAGTAATTCTCAGTGCTCACTCACTTGAGGAGGGGGAGGCTTAGGGGAATAGTATTCCGGAAGGGGCCATCATGGTCGTCACGCTCTCTGCCCTCTCCCCATCCCTTCACCGCTCCTATTACGGCTCCCATCACTGCGCTCCTCTCCTCTCCTCCCCTCACTACATCGTACCCTAAACCCTTAATGCAAACGTCTCGCTAGTTCATGAAAGGCCTCTTAAGGCATCTTAACCGGTATCATGATGCGCCGCCCACCTCGGGTCCAAACAGCGCCTTGAAGCAGCCGAACTCCAAGTCCGGCTCGCCCGCAGAGAACAGAGCGCGCAGACTGCCACTCAAAGTCGCCAGACGCCGAACGTGACGTAATGCCGGGCCGCTGGGGGGAGCGGCGGTCAGGAGGGAGTCGCCGGCCACCACTGCCATCGCGTCACCGCCTCCTTCGGCGGCACCGGTAAAGCCGTCAGCCTGCACGTGCGCGAGCGGATGCTTCACAATATAGTTATATTTCGTGATTCGAAAGATCTAGATACTTATGTTTTCAAAGGCAAAACCTGCTTGAAAAATCTGTACTTGAAAAGAAGGTATGTCACGAATTGGATCCAGGATCCAGCCCCTGCCCCACTTTCTCCTGCCGTGCCAGGGGTACTTTTTCCCCTCCCTCCTCTAGACTTACCCTGGGCGGCAGTCCGTGCCGTGCTCGCGCGAAGGTATAATGAATCCTCCCTGCCTCTCGGAGGCCGCTGAGGAAGGCGCCGTGCATGGTGGCAGGGTACCTGAGGGGCAGGGCGACACATGGATACTTTTGCTGCTACAGAAAACGTCAATCTTTATGCGGGGTTTATGTATTTGAGAGACCCATCATCTGATGCGCATCAGGGGGGACCTAAGAAGTATTTCTTTTATTGTATTATTTATTTTCTTTCGTATTTTGTATCGAACACTTTTGTATTTTAAATATTTACTTTACATTTTCGCACGGCAATGACCGCTTTTCCAGTGTATCGTATTGGGGCTTGCAAGCCCTCGCTTCCATGTTAGTTCCGACCACCCTGCTTCCTTACGTACTTGTACATGGTGGCTTCTCCCGCGAAAAACAGCCGCCCCCCCACGGGAGCCGCCATAGCTTGATACTCCGCAGCTCCCCGGCACGATACCGCCATGGAGCTGTACGAACCCAAAGAGTACGGGTCGCTGCCCCATCGGGTGACGATGGCCTGGCAGGCCAGAAAGAGGGGAGCAGTCAGCAGGATGTGTCTTGTGGAGCGGGAGGCATGCGGAGGGGAAGAAGAAAACATGAAAAACACTGCAGCAGTTGAACGCCAGAACCAGAGCATGGCTCTATATATCATGTGCGGCCCGGGGGCGTTGCCACAACGACAAGGCGGAGGGGCCTGCATAGCTGAGTTGGGCTTTGGACAGTGCAAGGGCTTTGGTTAGCTAATCCACTCGGGTTTCCCTAGACGCGCACGCAGAGCACTCCACCCTTCCTCTTGTCCTAAAAACGAACCACTCGAGTTCCCCATCTCTCAGGAAATCATTTCACCACTCTGAATACATGTCACAGCAGCAGCAGCAGCAGCAGCAGCAGCAGCAGCAGCATTCGCAACAGACCTGCAATGGCTCCGGAACCGCCAGCTTCCGCCTGTCGGCTGTACCACCAGCAGCAGCAGCGTCGCCGCCATCGCCGCCGCCCTGCTTCCCCTGAGATGCCGCAGACACGGCCGTCTCCGGCGCACTCGCCGTTGCTGCCACCTTATCGCCCCCCTCCGCCTCGTCATTCGGTCGGTCGAATATGCTCCGCAACACCCGCATGACCTGCGCCACTGCTTGCTCATCGGACATGGATTCGATGGCGACGGCAGCGGAGCCCGCCACCAGCGCCGTCAGCACCGCTGCGCCCCTGTGCATGTGTGCGTGTGTGTGTGAGGGGGGCAGGCAGGAAGGTTTATGCACGTGTGCGCGCGCGCGCGTGTGTGCGTGTGCGTGTGTCTCTTCTTTTGAGAAAGACAGAGAGAAAGAGAGAACGCATGCCGCCTTCCTCTCTGAACGTGATGGAGTGGGCCAGATCCATCATCTGCGGCAACCGGAGTGCGCCATCCATCATCAACACAGTATCCAAGATTTCTCACGAAATGCTACGAAGTGAGACAACAGGACAACACACGCGAGCATGCCGGATGCAAAGCTAGGCAGAATGTATAGAGCCAAAAAGAGGAAGGCAGAGGGGGAGGCAGAGGGGGAGGCAGGGAAGGAAGGAAGGAAGGATAATTGGTGCCTATCGGGAGGATGAAAAATGGAGCATTTGCTTTCATCAGCGTTTGGACTCTCCCCCCATCACCGGCCCGGTGCCTGCTGTCCCGTCTTGCATACACGCATCATGCACACGCAGCACACGCAGCACACGCAGCAGCGCTCACCCCGTGTACGCTCCGCAGTAAAACAGGTAGTACTCCCCCCGCCGCTCCTTTTCCCGCATTGCACACGCGAACGTGTCAACAGATGGGTCCCAGAACACGTACGGAAATAGCAACGACACCTGCGTAATCGGGGCACATCGCAGGGAGTCAAGGGGAGTTCCTCGGCGAGAGAAAGGGCAGGACAGGACAGGACAGGACAGGAGAGGTAAGGGGACGGCAGGACTTTTCGTAGAGGAAATAGCTGGCTCGCTCGCTCAGGAGCTGGGCGGTGCAGGGCAGGGCGCTCCATCCTTGGATGTCCAATCCTCGGATGTTCGGATGCTCACTATGAGCAGTTCACCGTAGACGTACTCAGCTGCTGTCCGCGAACCCCTGCCTCTTGCCTCACCTTGTTCAGTCGGCCATAGCCCAACCGCTTGATGGCTTCCTGCGGTGTCCCACGGGAAAAAAAAGGGTCTTGACAAACGGAGCCCTCATATGCAATCAAACGCAGCTAACTGAAAAAGACAGACCAGCAAACCGAATACAAACCGAATACAAACCGAATACCACTTTCAACTATTTTGCAGCGCTCGCAATAACGTTAATATCATTTTGGTTTGAGAGAGGACGACAACAGCCATTGAGTTTCTCAATCCGTAAGGAGAGAGGCGCACATCTGTCTGCAGTTCCACACGATACATACCACCACCGCCACGTACCTGTTTTGCTGCAGGGAGGGGTGGGCTGAAACGTACTGCCTCGGTCTACAAGCATGGGATTTGGTGGTGAACGTGCATGTGGGTGGGCATGCGGTGATGAACGCGTGCATGTGTTGGTCATAAGAAACATATAAATGGTGGGCGCGGGGCACAGAAGACCAGGACAGGAAAGTGGACTGGCAGCAGAACACGAGAATGTGAAGGTTCGAAATAATATAAGATGCATCACGGCGTTACGTCATCAACCGGTCACACAAACACATCAAAGCTGTACACGACGGCCCCCTTCCGCCTTCCTCCCACTCACCCACTCCCCCCTTTCCGACCAGACTTTCCATGTCAAGGCCCCTCTCTATCCCGCCCCGGTGCCCCCCCACCCCGCCCGCCTTGCCTTCAGCACGCCCAAAGGCAACGTCACCACTGCCGCCGCGGCCGAAAATACCGCGCCCCCCTCCGTCACAACTGTCACGCCGCCGTCGCCGCCGCCGTCGCCGCCGCTGTATTGAACTTCCGTAACAGGGCAGCCGTACACTATAGGCAGGTTCTGCGTCAACAGTTGTACCAGACGGCTGTTGCCACCTGTCAAGATTCGATAGCGTCGGGTGCGAGGTATTAGGAGGAAAACAGCAAGCCAGGTCACAAGAACATGGGGACAGCAAACGGAACCGACAGAGTTGTAAATGCTGTTAACTATAACTATAGCTTTCTTGGCTAAAATGCGCTCGCCGGTACCTTTACCGGCGGTGTCGTCACAAAAGCCGAACGATATACGGCAGAATAATACAACTTACAACAAAGAGAACTCTGCTGCCACACTCTTATGTCGCCGTCCTCACCGTCGTTCACAGAGCGCTTTCATCACCGCGTTTTGTTTAATCTCAACTTTTGTTATGTTGCTACTTTTGATATCTTATATTTAGTTCGGTTATTTCGTTATTTCTTAACCGACATTTTAACCTTCCGCGAACCAGCATCGTCCTCCCCGCCGACACGATGACGCCTTAGGTTGGCACAATACGCATGTATTCCGTTTCCAGCTGCTGCCCTAGAAACCTTAAAACCCAAAATCTTACCTGCCGTGAAGGTATGCGCTCCCTGGAGCTCGTACGCGTCATCCTGGGCCCAATGCCGCAACGACAGCTGTGAAGCTGGGGCCGCATTGGCGAACTCCAGGTTGGCCACATGCCAGTTGAACAGCTGGTCGGGCAGCCTGCTGGGAGACGCCAGGTTTCGGAGCGGGGTTGGCATTCTCAGCTTAGGGTTTTAGGCGTTTTAGGGTTTGGCTTTTAAAACACTCATGGGTTTTACACGCCATGACAGTTTACTAATGCAGATGGAAAGACCCCCTACTATTACTCTTCCGTGCACCTTCAGGGTAAGCCTACATAACATATCTTTAGGCAGGGATTGGGGCTCCGCGGCCCCAGAGCGGCGGATGCATCCCCCCACATGCCCTCGCATCACGAGCCAATAGTTCTTAATTAATACATCCAAACGTCCACGCGCTCTTTAAGCTTGACTGGAGAAAAACCACACACCCACTTACACTCTTACACACACACACACACACGACTCAGCCAACACCCACTTGGCCACGTCCTCGTTATCCGTGCCTGCACCGGCTCTTCTGGCTTCACTGCCCCCGGCAGTGGCGGCTTCATCGCTGCCGCGCGCAGTAGCAGCTGCAGCATCGCTGCCGCCGCCGCCGAGGCTGCCGCCGCGTGCCGCTGCAGATACCTCCGTCCAGATGGCACTTAGCGCCGCTTCTACGGAAATCAGCTCCCCCGCCGCGGGCCCCAGCTGGTGGCACAGCGTGTCGCAGCGAGTCAGCACCTCATTGTAGAGCTGCGTCACCTGCCAGCCGAGATCGAGGGAGTGAAAGGTGGAGCTGTGGACGGATGGATGCATGGATTAAGGGGTGTTACACTGTGGGCGACTCGCCCCGCAAAGACGAGCACCGGGCGGGGGTCCTGACCGGGCCGAGTCACAAAGCGCAGGGGAGGGGCACGTGGCTTTGTCTGTCTGTACGTGCTGCCCCTCTCACTCAGGCCAGCAAGAGCAAACAAAACCTCAGAGGCTCTAGCCTGGCCATTAACAGAGCACAGAGCTGCACCAAGACAAGGATGTATGCGACTATCCAACTATCCCCTCCTCATCCGCCCATCCGCCACCCCCCTCTCAACCGGACAACCCCCGGCACCACCACCCGCAGCCTCCCCACCTGCTGGTCCAACCCTGCATCCACGGGCCGTCCGTCCTCCCAGTACAGCGGTGTCTCTGCCCGGACTTCCTGCAGCGGCACCCCTATTTGGTTCGCAAGCACCGCCAGCGGGTTACCATCACAGCCGGTGATGATGGAGCCCCCGAGCTCCGCAAACCCTGTCACACCGCCTGCCTCCATTCGGGCCGTGTGCACCCGACCACCTGGCCGAGTCCGCGCCTCCAAGACCAGCACGCGGTACCCGAGCTGCCGCAGCTGCTGTGCCGCCGCCAGGCCTGTGCGGAGGAGATGTGCGCGCGCGTGTGTGTATGTGTGTATGTGAGAGCAGAGCAGAACAGAACAGAGTCATATATACGGTAAGAAGTGGTGTGCGTGAAGGAAGCGAGGAAGCTCAAGACCCGTGGGTTGCGGCGATGTGCGGGATGACGTGTCTGCTTACCCCCTCTCCACCAGGCGCATCCTCTCCCTGGCTATCAGCCCCTCTTTGAGCCCTCACTCAAGTGACAGCAATCCCAACCACTGGCACATCCCTCCATAATGCGGTGGAGGAGCTGCTGATTCACAGTCAGGCTACGTATGATTGGCACGTGTCCCGTGAGTTACTGAAATTGAGGTCAGTTATTCTCCCCCACCCCCACCCCCACCCCCACCCCCACGTCGAAGTCAGGCAAACACATCCCAAACTATTCCGTCTTCCATCCATGCCACACATTGCAAATGCACGCTTTCTGATGCGCATGCACACCCGCATAGTGGAGTCACAAGCTGTCGGTCTTCAACATACAATCCATACAACGCACACACACGCACAGGCGGCCAAGTTGCGGCGCACGGTCCCACCCACCCGCTAGTCCGGCGCCAATAATGACGATGGTCTCCTCGTGCTCCATATCAGGCACGGAAGCCACCGCCAGTCCGAAATTAATAAAACCGTACGAATGTAGGTACGACCAGGCCACCTCGGCATGCCTGTTGTGAGGGGGGGAAGTAGAGGGAGAGGGAGTTGAGAACGAGCGCGTCACAGTAAGAACAAATATCTCCTCCCTCCTCCTCTTTCCCCCCCCTTTCCTCGCCTTCCACTTTCCGGATCTCCTTCGAGATTCTCAGAGAGCCATGGCCTCCGCTTCTTCTCCCTCCCTTCCCCTGTCCCCCTCTTCTCGACAGGACTAGCACTCAAAAGACTCAGCGGGTCATGAGGGCCTCATGAATACCTTCCTCCCTCCTGAAACACTATTCGACGGAGGCCCCTCTCCCAATTCACTCGTATGGCGCGAATCATTGCGCGCTCGGGCGAGGTACCTCGTGCACTGCGCCGGCACCGCCTTGCACGCAGCCTCCATGGTTAGGTGCCGCCGAGGGTCGAGGCGCCACATCGTAAGGATCAGGTTACGAACCTGCACCAGACAGGGAGTTACAAGCCTGACTCTGGCTCTCAGGGTTTTACGAAGGGAAAGACATCTGGGCGCTCCAAGCGCACACGTGTGGGAACGGAGGCTGGCCGCCTGGGGTCGATACCATCGGACATAAACAGCAAACAGTAATACCTGACACAAGTAAAGTACATGTCGTGCATATACCATTAGACAACTTTTGGAGCCTTGATAAGAAGAAGGTGCACAGACACCTCGCCTGTGGCACCTTTTACCGGCGTTGGATTCTTACCCCCAGCCATGGCTGTGTCCTCAGCAACTCAGGCCGTCTATTGCCGTCCATGAGCGCCTAATCCATAACCCGCGCCAAGCCCGGGGCTCGGGCTCGGGAAAGTGGCAAAACGATGGTCACGGACGGCCATGCCGCATGCGTACCCCCCAAACAACTTGCGGTTGTGCGCCCCGAAACCCATCCGATGCACGGGCCACTTCTTTGCTCTGCTCGCCTTGTCCTCTAGTCTAGTTCCCTTTTTGATGCATTCTCCGAAAGAAGGAAAAACATAAGGACAAAGCGCATGAAAATGATTAAGGAGTCCCAGGAGGACCCAGGTGGTGGTTCCCGATCCACCTTGAGATACTGGTGGCGTCCAAGCGGAGGTTGTCCCGGCCGCTGCGACTCCACATCACTGAGCAGCGCCTCCTCCTCCT
Source organism: Volvox reticuliferus (assembly GCA_019650235.1). Taxonomy (NCBI): domain Eukaryota; kingdom Viridiplantae; phylum Chlorophyta; class Chlorophyceae; order Chlamydomonadales; family Volvocaceae; genus Volvox; species Volvox reticuliferus. Next base: position 458,136 of record BNCP01000072.1, on the reverse strand, counting down.
CGGAGAGACCCCAGGGGTCCAGGCCCACTGCCTGCACCACCTCCTCCTGCAATCGCTCCTCCGAAACCTGCGTTTGACATCCAAACCAACCAACGGCAACGGTCAACCGAGCAAGCAATCACTAATCGCTTTCATTTACTTCATCACTGTCCATATCACGCTTTTCAGACTTGTCACATCATCTATGCCCCTGGGGCTGAGGGGGATCGCTCTGCATCGCCCAATACAGACCCCTGCATGGGTTGCCGCATGTGTGCCGCCAGATTACGGCTGGCTTGAGCACGCGGAGCATCCAGCAGCCCCACTCTGGCGCTCCCCCCTTATGCAAGACTAGTCCCTTCCTTACGCTTCGCCTCCCCTCCTCGCCTTGTCGAGGCGTGGGGCCTAATCTTGCTTCACACCACCGTCAAATTACGCATACCCCCTTACCTGGGGGTATGAGCATGAGCATCCCCGGGTAAGCTTTTGATGCCCACACCTCCTAAGTCATAGCCCCGTGGAGTGCACAAACACAAGCGCCTCTTTAGCGACCAACCGTCATTGCCGCCCGACCTGATAGACCCACATCTTGCTGGCGCGACCTGACGCAGATATCTAGCTTCGCTTGGATCGAATACGGATCTACCTTCGTACGAATTTGAATTTTATAGTACCACCTGAGCCGTACCTGATGGACTCTCGATCGCTTTGTCGGCCGCCCCTCCCCAGTCGACGTCCCCCCGCCACCCCCTGCGGTGTCCAGCTGCTGCAGTGCACTTGCGGCCCTGGACAGCCCTCCGGCCTTGTAACCGCCACTGCCACCGACTCCTGCAGCCATTCCATCAATGTGCTGCTGCGACAGCCGTACTGAAACGCTGTCAGAGAGCTTGATGGGAGCCACCCGTCTCCGAGTGGGCCGTCGCTGCTGCTGGTACTCCTGCTTCGGCTCCAGCTCCTGCTGCTGCTCTGTTTCCATGGGCTGCTCCTCTTTCTCCAACGATTGAAGCTGTCGCTCCGCTGATTCCAAATGATGGGTCCCCTCTACACCCGTCTGCTGCTGCTGCTGTTCCGCCTCCGATTCCTGCTGCTCCGTAATAAGCTGATGCTCCGTCTCTGGTTTCGGAGCTTCGGCTTTCTGCCTTTGCTCCTGCTGGTCGTTCTTGCTCCCCCCATCCGATGCCTTCGACAGCGGCACGCGTGGCGCGGGCGCCTCCTCCGGTCCGGGCTCCTCATCGCGCCCCGCCGCCAGGGCGGCCTTTTCTTCCGCCCCGCCCGGTGGCGGACCTCGCTTTGGCTCCGGTTGCATGCCCTCAGGAACCAGGTTCCCGGTCTGCGCGTCCTGCTCTAATGGTGGCTTCAATTGGCCCTCTTGCTGAACCCTACCTTTCTGTGACTCATTTTTAGGCTGCTGCTTTAGCGGCGAGTGCACTATTTCTATCGGATCCTGCACATTTGCTACTGAGCCTGCTGCTGCGTCCGTGATGACGTTTGCCAACGGAGGGCCGGCATGGGAAGACTCCGTGGAAAGCGGGACAATGGAGTTGCCAACATCCGCTCCGCCCTCGCCTTTGGATGCAGCGTTCATGCCCATTGCCCCCCCGGTATTGAGGGCGGGAACGCCGTTGTCGGAGTTGCAAGGTGGGGAGGTCGAATCGGGCGGCTGGAACAGAGTAGGTGCAGGAGCGGGCGCTTCATGTAACGACCGATTGTTAACCTGTCGATCCAGGGCTTGCGGGTTGTCCACGTCCATGTGCCGTGTTGCGAGCTGTTACCAGATTTGCGGAATCGCGCTCTGCCGTAAGCTGGGCAACGCGACAGTATGGACGAGACAGCCAGCAGTAACTGTTCTAGATTCGTTAGATCCAAGCGGCTTTTTGGCTAAAACTATGTATGCGCCACGTAGCCACCGGGTGCAGTGCTCCTCCCTGAAGCTGCGAGCCGATGGAGCTGAACCTCAATCAGTATGCACTGATCATGGAAATGGAAGGGAGTGCAGTCACTGGAAAGGTCCCTAGTTAGGGATGGAAACAGGAAAGTCAAGCTGTCTTGAACTAACTGAAACCCGCATTGGACAGGAGAAAGTGAACACGCTGTAACAAATCATCAAATAGGAGCTAAATTTTCCCATTTTTGGGATAGCATGAGACATGGATAGTTTTGCAAACTAATGCTGTACTACAAATGTTCCGTCCAGCCCATCTATCCGCATTTATATAATCAATCCCCAAAATTTGATCTGAGGCTGGCGGCGGAAGTTTTACTTGCTCCTAGCGTTGCCGCAGAACGAAATAACTGTAACCACGCAGACGGGAATTACGCAAATTGGATTGAAAGTATAAATGACCCGCGAGTTGCTCATCACTTCGTAGAAACCAAGGACTTATATGCGAGCGCTCATTGGCGCCAAAGTTGACCGCATTTTCGCGAAGCCTTTCCTAGCCGCCCTACAGTGCTATGACGGTAGCCTAAGCTAACCAACTGCACATTCAAGGATTCCGTCGATTGAGACATTCAGATCTGGGATGTTGCGTGGCTGTCGAGGAACCCTGATCCGTATCAGTAACTAGTCCCCAAAACCCGCACGAGCTCCCCTGAAGGCCCCTTTCCTCGGATCACAAAAACACCACGCATGTGACCAATTTCCCTACATTAAGTTCGTCAATTGTCCCGTTGGCTTTAAATCTCGCCGACTGCAAACTGGGAAACAAGTGCTGGACACCGACCCGGGTCATTCAAGCCAGCAGCGGACCGCGCAAGGCAAGGCTTGCTCTGGGCTGTGTGCTTGCACAATTTCGTGGCCGGAAAACAGCCGAGCTAGTGCTGAATTCTGCGTTCGAAGGATGAGGAGGCCGGGTTGGGCCCTGTTGGGCTCACGATGCGTGCCAGAAAGCAGTCGCGGACGGCTCGCAGGCTTTGTGGCGATTTTCTTCTGTTGTGGAGCAGTTCTGTCAGGCAGCGGAACAAGGTTAAGCACGCCGGGTGGATGCGGGATGTCGTGATACTTCGGAAGACGGATGAACGTTGGTGGTATCTTCCGCAACGGTGACGGCCCTGCTATCGCTTCTGTGAGATGCGGGATAACCATGCGCGTTGCCGCTGCTGGGCGGTTGTCGCTTTCAAGTCCCGAATAAAGCTCGCCAAAATGTGTACGCTCTTATCCTGGATGGCCGGCCCTTGCTGATGGATAAAACTTCTCCGTGCCATTGCTGCAAGCGATTGTTTGTTCGGATTTGCGGGAATCTGGCGGTGGCGTCCCGACGGTTGTTGGACGCTTTGACCCGCGCTGTCAGGCATATCTTCAATACCTGCTGCTTAAGTATTGAACATGGTTAGCTGGTTTCTCTATAACTTTCTCTAGGAAAGGAGGCCAACGAAAACCCGACAACCACTGAAAGCCAACGAAATTAAAAGACGAGGGCCACAAAAAGCAAGCAGGACGGAGCCATCAAGGGAACTCCGCAACAGAAGAGCTTAAGTCTCCAACAGTTAACAAGGGACATCAGGTGCCGCTACCAAAAGGCCCAGAATCCGTCCTCAAAACCGATTTTTGGCGAGCATCCAAATAGCCCATTATTGTTGCCCGACATAACATATGTTTTTCGTGGACACATATAGCTTATACTATGATTGGAAGTATTCAGATGAAAGACTAATGGGGCAATGGCAGTTATGCATTGAAATTTTGACATAGAGTCAGTTGTTTGGAAGTCATGTCGTCGCGTGGTGCTAAATGTTTAAAGATTTGTCCTTTTTAAAATATATAAAATAAAGTATCGGTAGCAAGCACACGAGCAAAACATTTAGCACGAGATGTGTGGCCACGCAGGATGCTCTCGCCACGCCGCCGTACTCGCGTTGCCCCACACCGTACGGCGGGGTTCTGCACGTGAAGGCGGCCCTTTCCTTAACTGCAGAACGTCCATTGTTGTAGGTCATAATAGCGTTAACTGGTAATTAAGTCTGCGGAATTGTTCGTGCGGTCACTTACCTTTTGTCATAACGCCGACAGTCGCGATGATGCAGCAGACAGTGCTCCGTGCCTCTTCTGGGCCTATTAACAGCCGTTCGTTCCCAGCGCCAGTCGCTTCACATTGCTGCAAGCGTGCTCGTCTTGCTCACTTCCGTCCTGCTGGGGCTGCTGTGCTGAACCGTCCGGACAGCGAGGAGGGTCTTACCTACAAAAAGGCGGGTGTCGACATTGATGCTGGTGATGAGCTTGTTAAGCGCATCCAGAAGATGAATCCCGACATTGGCGGCTTCGGTGGCTTGGTTCCGTTCGGCGATTCATACCTAGTTGCCGGCACCGACGGCGTCGGTACCAAGCTGAAGCTTGCATTTGACATGAACAAGCACGACACAGTAAGTTTAAAATTTACGTAAATTGTTTTGTTTTCCATCAGCGACGGCGATTTTTAGGGTCCCGAACTTGCTCACAGACACGTTTTACAACACAATGCAGTTAGCTTCACTGCTTCAGGCATATAGGAATTCTCTTATTGAATCAATCTTTTTTCTTCTGCGGTCCAGGTCGGCATCGACCTGGTTGCGATGAGTGTCAACGACATAATTACCCTGGGCGCCAAGCCTCTCTTCTTCCTTGACTACTATGCGACGGGCTTCCTGGACGTTGACACAGCCGAAATGGTCATCAAGGGCATCGTAGAAGGCTGTAAGCAGTCCGATTGCGTCTTGCTTGGCGGTGAAACCGCCGAGATGCCGGGCTTTTACCAAAAGGGCGAGTACGACCTGGCCGGCTTTGCCGTCGGCGCTGTGAAGAAGGAGAAGCTTATTGATGGGAAGAACATCAAAGGGGGCGACGTGGTTTTGGGTCTCTCCTCCAGTGGTGTCCATTCCAACGGCTTTTCCCTCGTGCGAAAGGTACGTCAGGCGACCGTTGGGACAAGAACATGAAAGTAGTGAACGGGACGAAATGAAAGGGAAGCGTTCTTCATCGTTCTAAGGACGTGTCCGAAACTTTTCTCGTGGAGAATTTTCCTCCCCACCATACGGCGCGCAGTCCCTTTCTGGGTTTCTGTGCGTGCATGTGTACCAGTTGGGTTTTCGTTCGAAATCGCGTAGTGTTTTCTAAATCGTCAATTAATCTTCCCGGTTAACTTCCACCTTCTGCCTACACAATATCGTGTTCCTCCGGCTTGCCTTTTTTCGCATCCATCCTAACATGTACGGAGCAGCAGCAGCTTTCGTTCGTCTTCTTGCGCTCGCCTTATATCCTAATTGTGACCACGTGCCTCAGGTCTTGGAGGTCTCCAACACCAGCCTGCACGACCGCACCCCGTGGGATCCCTCTAAAACGTTCGGGGATGTGCTACTGGCGCCCACCATCATCTATGTGCGCAAGGTGAATTCCTTATATTGGGGGTCGGGGACGTGTGCGCGTAGAACGTTCAGCATATGTGTGCGCGAGCACATGGAGATGTGAGAGATATGTGGGTGTTAGCGGGCCCGCTCGTACACTTCTCTTGGAAATTCTTCCGTTTGTTCCTCTGGTTTTGTTTCCGGAGCACTTCCTAGCGCAATCCTCTTACCCTGCAATTTCTTATCCTTATGTCCCTCGCCCCTTTTTCCCCCCTTCTCCCAACCCATCGGGATCTACCCAAATCCGAAACCATTGGTTTCCATCAGGTTCTTGAGCTACATGAGAAAGTTGGGCTAAAGGGCGTTGTGCACATCACTGGCGGTGGCATGCCAGAGAACATCCCTCGTGTTATCCCTGACGGGTTGGGAGTCAACATCAAGGATGGCTCCTGGCCGATGCCGGAGCTGTTCAAGTGGCTCCAACAAACAGGCAAGGTGAGAATTATGGTGATGAGGTAATGTAATGTAATGTGTGAATATACAAACTCCGCTGTGTGACTCGTAACGGCTTTTCGCTCAGCAGCGGCGGTCTGTAGGGAGTAGAAAGGGAGACGGCTTTCCTTGCTGGGGGGAAGGGGTCCAGCGGTGACCAAGGGCGGTTTAGGCGGCGGCGCCGAGGAGACGGCAGAAAAAGAATGGGGCAGAGGGGTTTAGGAGGGCAGAAGCAGCGAGTCTCCAACTTGATATGGACCCCGGAGCTCATCTGGGTTATGATTCTGATTTGGGTCAGGTCCTGATCCTGATGAGGATACTCGGGCTGTTCTGGGTCCACGTTCCCGCTTTTCAAGACCTATGCGTCCTTTTAGCTCAACCTCTCCTAAACCCTCACAGGTGCCGACCGCCGACATGCGGCGCACGTTCAACCTGGGAGTGGGTCTGGTCCTCGTCGTGGACCCATCAAAGGTCGCCGAGGTTCAGAAGCTTGCGCCAGAAGTGTTCGTGCTTGGGGAGGTGGCGCCTGGCGATGGCGTCACCTTTGTGTAAGCGGCGGTGTCTGGATGTGCTGTGGCCATGTGGCGCATGGAACAGCACAACGCAGCATGGCGTTGCGCGGCACGCCTAGAATAGCACGGTACATATTTGCCCCGTTTGGCACGCTGCATACATCTTATGATTCGCAAGGCGCGGCACAGCACGGCATTGGATAACTTGGCTTAGGATAGGATGGGCGTCTAATAAGGCACAGAGCGTCAGCGATGGCTTCACTACCATTGCTACACTTCGTGCTTATGTGTCGATGCACAATGGCTTTTGGGCTCAATTGGGTTTTGGGGGATTTTAGGGGGCAGCTACAAGATGGAAAACGGGGGAGCTAACCCCAACAGCATTGTGGTCTGTGCCATGGTATGGTGGATGCCTGCTGTGATGCCGTGAGAGCTGCTGGCCTTTGACTGTTGGCCGTCGCGAAGGCGGTAATAGTAATATGTCTTGACATACATAGCGTAGCTCTGGGTTGAGTTGAGGAAAGGGCGCAGGGTTTCCTCCTTTCCTTTTCGTTCACTTCCTACATGTGGTGATGATCTACTAGGAAGAGGCCAACGCAATTAAGTAAGAGACTAAGTCAGGTAGGGTGAAGGATCTTTCCTAATAGTCGTTTGACGAATTTCGGGCAGGGAACCGCATGATTCGCAACCCTCCTGAGGTGCTGGTGCCAGATTATCCCAAGGTCGGGACGTCCCGTCTACTGGCTCGCTCGCAACAATCTTACAACATGGGAACGCTACAAGGATATGCACGCTTTGACAGCGCTGGTTGACTCCCATTAGGTGGTAAATGGGGAGGCAAACCCGTGTTCTGTTTCTCGATTTGTTTTTCTTGACCGACTCGCGGCGAACGAAACATTTTAAATGTGTTGGTGGTTGGGTCTCATATGTCGCTATGCTGTACAGAGGCCCCCCGACCCTAAGGAGCAGCACATTGTGCATTGGGAAAAGGTTCAACGGGACACGCAGAATGCTGGTTGTTATTTGTTCGGATTGGCAAGAAGTCTGGCAACCACTGTTTAGTGGTTGTTAAAAATAAAGCTTTCCTGATGGATTTCGCGGATGCGAAAGGCTTGTTATCACCAGAGGCCGCTCTCTGGGCCGCATGACAGCAGCGCACGCAGTACGTACCTGAAAAACTTACACGACTCCGTCACGCCACTGTTGCCCACAAATGACAAACACAATACGTTGTGCGCATGATGCCTTGGTTGCACACTCATTGCAAAGCAAGCTAGGAAAGGACGAAGCCCCTTCCTTGCGGGAGGTGTCTCGTGGCAGAGGTTTAGGTGTCCAGAGAACTCCATCAGAACGGAGAGTCCGGCCCTCCATCAGAACTTTTGGACCTGTTTTTATTTGAAGCCCAAATTGGATGTCCTCGTCCTACAGACTACACTATCAACCTCACTCACACATATGATGCGAAAAATGGACACGACACACACAAACACACAAACACGATCACATACACACACACGCGCGCTCGCGCAGGAGGCAGGTGAAGACTGCCATGCCGGGTGCCCACTGATGCCCAATGAAATGCTAAGACTCTGATAATGAATGATCGGATGCATTCCGATCCAAGTTGACGCAAAGCCATAATTGATTCTTGTCCACACATACCCCGGGCATTTGCTGTCGTAACATGCTTCGTGCGTGCTCGTACCTAGAGAGCCCAGTAGTGTTGTATCTCTGTTATGTCCGCCTATCTACATGCAGCAAAGGCTCGATCGAAAGATGTCCAGATAGACAAGTGGCCATTTCGGATACTACCCATAGATACAGTAGCCCAGGATACTACAGCCAGAGCCACCAACACCTAGTCAGCGGAAGAACCGACACCTATTATAGCAGTGAGCACCATGTACTCATGACATCCAGCACCGGAAAATAGAAAACACCCAACACAGGTGGCAGTTCGTAGTAGGCACGCGCCCCTCATCCAGCCCTGAAATTCTTCTCAATCACACCATTGGAGAGGCACATATTAATCGCTGCTGTCGTACGGATCGTACTTACCAACCCTTAACGGATGACCTTACTCCGTGAACAGAGGGTTGGGCAAGTAACCCGAACGGTTTTGTCTATGTGTTTGTGTGTGTGTGTGTGTATGATGGAGTTCACTCTAACAACCAATCTATGCAGTTCGCTCGCTAAGGATAAATGAGCCTTAACTGCAGCTCTAACTGATGCCGTACCTTTGTAAGACTGGGTATGTTTGCCGTACCATCAACAGAGCCGCAATGTGCGGGGGGCAATAATACACATATCCTAAATGCGAGACGAATGCAGAGTGCGCCCCCCCCAAATATAACAACACGGGAATGTGAAAGCACGCACAACATTGTGACAGCAGCAGCTGCTCCGAACGAGCTAACAAATGCTAATAAACAGACCAACAGTTGCAGTGGAGCCATGCTGGCGCCCATAATGATGATAGCACTATCTGTTGGCGCACAGATACCGAAAAGTGGCACTCATACGATGCTTCGGGAGCGGCTAGCGGCCATTTACTGTATTTGTCGTATATCCTGTACGAAACGGAGTCGGTTATAGTGCGACGAGGGCCATCGGTACGGCATCACCCGCGCGTCCAACCACTACCGCGCGTGAACAGAAGTGTAAAAGCGCGGTAATTCATACTTCAACATGGTGTCAATTGGTATGACAATTGACAAAGGTAGAACGTAGCCGACGGATGGCACAGTTGTGGCGAAATCACATCGGTCTTCTATAATTATGAAGGCGTACCGCGCGCAATATTGGGTTGGGGCATCGAACCATCGCGGTACGGCCCTGTTATATACAAACCGGGAGCCTTCGTAGTCCTTTCCAAAAAAATCAGCCGTGACCTTTCTTCAGGTCTATCGTGAAGCGTTAATCGTTTTGAAGCCTATGTTAATTGATTCATCCATCCATCTGCCCATCCTACACAAATCCATCCATCTTTCGGTAAGCCCATCCTGGCATCCTTCGGACTTACGGCGGTCAGTCAAACAACGTCCGAGCATGTGAAACCGATAATCATAGCAGGTTCTCAGACAACATCATGGCGAGCGCTTTTGATATTGGATGATCATTGATCGCGGAGAGAATCTTGCAACGCAAATATATATTTTTATTATAGCATAGCGTTTGTCAACTTCGCTTCGTCCAACTTCCCATTTTCATGGATTGCAATTAACAACATCCGTCTGGTTGCATGATCACAAATCTACATCACAAACCTTCAATTCAGATATGCTTCCCATCCAAACTGTCATCTTCACTATCCCGCCACCAATCATATTTAAAAAGATTGGAATATATAAATCGGTTGTCATCGGGGCCAAAAGATGCCACATGCATAATTGACCGGTCAAACCCGTATTACCAACGCACAGCCGGTGATCACAAATATCTCCTCTGCCAGGGTTGGCCGCCGTTGTCGACATGAACAAAAAACGTCCAGCCAGGTCAAATGGCTTATGGTCAAACATGGGGTGTAAGCCATCGGCGCTACGGCTTGGCCCTAATTGCCCCCTCTGAAGGATTTGCTGCTGCGGCGGCGCCGCTACCTCCAGCTCCATTCACCGTCGCAGCCTTCAACGCCTTCAACGGCAGACTGCTGATGCTCGCATCCAGTCGCCCCTGTCCCCTTGTGTCATCTGCTGCTCCAGCATTTCCACGCAGCGGGCCGCCGCCACCGCCACCTCCACAGCCGCCGCCGTAGCTTCTTGGGCTTCCACTGCTGCTGCGCGTGAAGTAGCGGCTGTGACCGGTGCCACTACTGCTCACCTCCGCCCAAGGCGGCGGCAAGGTAAGACTGGTTAAGTTCCTAGGAAGCTCCGGAACCGCTGCGGCGGGAGTGCTGACCTCTGCGCCCTGCTGTGCCCTAAGGCCTTGTCGAGCTCCCGTGTCGGAGGCTCGGGGAAGTGTATCTTCGGTTTGCTCCGAAGCCGCCTTCAAGACATGTCCAGGGGCGACGGCAAGATGACTTACAGCATGGAATGAAAGACAGACAACAACACGAAGGTGCTGCTGCCTCAGGAGTTGCAGAAGATGGGAAGCCACGTTAGCCACGTTGTTTTTTAATGCAAATGGCAACATTTTGGCAACTTTTCCTATCGTCTGAACTTTTCCTATCGTCTGAAGTGCACTCCACTACACTGTAATGAATTGTCGTGAGAGCTATAGCGCAACGGGAAACGGCAAAACGGCATCTTTAGGGTTTTTGAAAAGCCGTGTGTCATTTCGTCATTCTGTACTTCATACATCCCGGTTTACCCTGCCCGCTACATAACAATCGCTCGCGGCTTTTTCTTGATAGTAACACGATGCGAAGCGCTCTTCCATCACCTTCCCACAATTGCGCCACGAGGTTATCGGTTCCTCAAAGCCCCCCGAGAGGTGACCCATGGGCCTGCTGGACCCGCCGTCCTTTGTTAGCCCGCCGTCCTCGGTTCTTCTCTAAATGCCTTCTGTTTGTGAAGGCATTCTCCACGCCTGTTGTCTTCCCCGCCCTTAGCTCACCATGCTGTCGTCCAGTGCGCCACTTATTTCCCCCGCGGTGCCGGCGGCTGCATCCGCCAGGTTGTACCGGGTGTTGTGGTTGCGCTCAGCCTGCACTCGAGCCCACATGTCCCCAAGAACGGCAAGACCTCCCTCGAGCGGAAGACCCACGGGCCCGCTGTCGGCGGCGGCGGCAGCAGCGGCCAGGAAGGCGCCGCAACCGCTATCACTTATGGAACGCTGCCGCCGCAGTGGTGGCCCGCCGCTGTTGCTGTCGCCATCGCTGGTGCCGGCGCCCAGCCCAGCTGCCGCCGCCAGCGCTTGCAGGTAATTTGACTGAAGGCCCTTTTGTGACCTCTGCTGCTGCTGCTGCTGCGGAAGGTGCATGTGCTGTGATCTCTCGGAAGCTGACGGCGGGGCTGATAATCCGTCCACAGTGCTGCTACTGTTGCTGCGCAGTCGCGGCGTTGTTAATCCTGATCCCGGGCTGACGGGATGGAGCGTCACTGCCGCTGGCGCCGATGGGCTAAAGCACAAGCGGCTACTGCCGCCGCTACCGCTACTGCTGCCGGCGCGACTTAGCATATGAGGGAGGATGTCCTGGCTGGGTGCCCATAGCGCAGCGCCGCCGCCGGGTGCGGCGGCGGCCTTGGGGCTATCAGGACGACCTGTCCGCAGCGGCGGCCCGGCGGCGGCGGCGGTGGTGGCGGCGCTGCTGCCCAGTACCAGCTTCGGCGTTGCCTCTAATGGGTCCAGATACATTGAGCCGCCAGAGTGCCGCCGTACGACAGACGGCGGCAGCGGATGGAACTGTAGCGGATCCGTCTGCAATCGTTGCCGTATACTGCTCTGTACGGCGAGGTTGTCGATGACGGAAGCGGTGGTACCCGGTGACGCCCCCTGCCTTGCAGCGACTGATCTCAAAGTAAGTTCCATGGAATCTGCCCTAGATCCAGATCCGGACCCTGACCGTTGACCTTCCCTGTATCCGGATCCAAACAGTGCAGCTGGATCCAAATCCGGGGTCCGTGAATCAAGGGTGGATTCTGCTAACGGCCCCGCGGTAACTGGTGATGGCTCGTCGAAGGCCGCCAGTGGTGCCAAAGTGCCTGCGCGTCCCAGGGGAACAGGAGTCGTCTTCATGGCCGGCGGCGGCGGCGGCGGGGCCGCCGCCGCCGCCGCCGCCGCCCGTGGCGCCACGCTGCAGACAGCCGAAAGCGGTGGCAGTGGCTCTGACCGCTGCAGACCTGGCGCCATCTGGGCGCTTCGTACTGACTGCAAGGCTGTGCTAGGCAGGGGCGCCAGACTAGGCCGACCCAGTGACGGTGCGGGTTCTGGAACCGCAAATCCAAACTCAGATTGCGCCGCCACCCCCGTCGCCGTCGCCGCTGGTGTCTGTCCACATGTCCCGGGATCCGACGAGCGGGTCTCGCGGGCAGACGTGCGCGACAGGCCAGCGGCGTCAGCACTGCCGCCGCTGTCACCGATGGTGGTGTCGCCGGGCAAGGTGATGGATGGGCCCCGGCCGACGGTTAGTGTCAGCCGCCCCGGCGGCGGCGGCAGTAGCTGCTGTAGTAGCTGCTGCTGGGATTGTTGCTGTTTTTGCGGTGGCTGTAGCTGCAGCTGAGGCTGGTGGCTGTTGTTCTGAGTGGTGTTCAGGTGAAGCATCTGAGCGTGTTGTAGCTCATGTGCCGCCGCCAGCACCAGCTTCTGCGACGGGCCCGCCGCCAAGGCCGCCTCAAAGGCACCCGTCATACTCAGCCGTCGGCTCGATATCGTCCCGTTTAGCCCCTCCGGAACCGTACAACCTCCCGCCACGGACCGAGCGGACGATGGTCTTGCGGACGCGTGGTTCTGATACGGATGCAACGGCGGCGGAGCCGCAGCCGCTGAACCCAACTGAAGTTGCACCAGAGCTTGGGCTGCGCTGGGAGCCATTGACGGCAATGAGATGGAGGAGACCTGACCGGGTTCAAACGTAGTCCCGCCGCTGTTCCTGGTGCCAGGACTCGGCAGGAGGCTAGCCACTGGAGAGGACGCCGGCGCTGACGGGCTGCCTGGCGATGGCGGCGCTGCCAAAGCCGCCGCTGTCGGCGATGGCAACGGCGCTCCAAACGGCGTGCCAGGCATCGGTGGCGCCCGAAGCGGCCGCCCGCCGCCAACCCCCCCTGCGGTGACTGCGGCAGCAGCTGCGATAGCGCCGACCGGGGTAATCGCAGATGGCACGGACGGGCTGCCGACAGCGGGATAGGACTTGGTGAGTGAGCCGGCGCCGCCGCCGCCGCCGCCGCCGCCGCTACCGCCCGCGGCGGCAGCAACCAGGTTACTGACAGCACCGCCGAGGCTATTGCGGGCGCTGACAGAGCGGGCAGCGGAAGATGGCAACAGAGACGGCATCAGAGCTGATGGGGACAAGCCGCCTCCATTACTGCCGCCGCCGCCGCCGCTACCGACGCTCGTAATGGACGGCAGAGACGACGCAGCCGATGGTGCCGACGTCGTCATGGCGGCAGGTAGCTGCAACTGACGGCTACCGGGACTCCCCGGTGAAGAAGCTCCAGGGGTGCTGACGGGACCGCTTCCGGCGCCTGGCGGTGAAGTGGCGGCACCCGCCCCTACCGACACCGCCAGCACCGAAACCGGCGGATCGAACAAAAGCGGCAGCGGGCTACCGTGACTGTGTGGCAGTTGTAGCGCCTCGTGGGGGCTAGTATTGGAAGCATGTGAGTGCAGGGAGCGACGCTGGAGGCCCGCGCTGAGTGGCGGAGCTCCTGGGCAGGGCGGCGACGGAGGACCGCCGCCGCCAGCAGCGGTGCCGCCAGGGCTGCTGGCCGTGGGACTGGGGAGGGACGTGCGAACTCCGAGGCGGGAGGGCGAAGCGGCTGGGGAGGTGGCTGTAGAGGCAATCACGGGTAAGGATCCGGCCCCGGTGGACCCGACGGTTGTCAAAGTTGCGCCTGCTCCCGCTCCAGGTGATGGGGCGGCGCCGGCGAGGGTGGAGTTGCTAGGGCTGCTGGCAATAGGAAGCGGGACGGAGCTGGAATTGAAGCTCAGGGCGGAAATCAAAGCCGCGCTGCCGCCACCGCCACCGTTGCTCGTGGGGGACGCGGAGATGGGGAACTTGGGTACAGGCAGAATGGGGGAGGGGGTTCCCTGGAGTAATGTGTCGTGGATGCCGTCCATGGTTCGGCGGGAGGTGCGCCTGGCGAAGGGAAGGCGGGAAGGAGAGTGTTTCGTAGTGGAGGGGTGTGCTTAGGTTGGTTGGTTAGTGGTTGGTAGGAAGGGTCAGGCCCGTTGCCCGGGAGACGAAACGGCGCTGCGAAGGGGGCCAACTAGCCGCGGTGGAGAATGTGTTCAGCTGATAGCGGGGACGACCTCGAGAACAGCAACAGCCGGTTCAGTGTTGCATAGGTTAGGGTTTGTGTTATCTGGTTAAATGAATACTTTGTAAGGGAAAACTGTGCGTGAACAACGTTAAGTTCATATTCGAACCCTCTTGGAGACCGGTTAAAAGGGAAGGCGGACGGAACGCGCAGTGAAATCGCTGAAATATCGATAACGGTAGCCGACATTGCGAACTTGTTATTTTTCATATTTATTCAATCGTGACAACATGGAGCTTTTTCTAAAGACTTCTGTTTTCGCCCTGCCAGCCATGTGCCATGTGCAGGATGCAGCCCACCTCAAATGAAGGGCACCCTCAGCCTCCACAGCGCCTGTTTTCTCTCCAGCAGCCTGCCATTACGGTCGCGCGTTGCAAACGGGTTGCAATTCGGCGGATGCCGCCGTGAGACTACGAGGCCCGGAAGCACGCACGATAATAAATCTGTCCATTGCATGTTACGAACCTTAAGGCTACGCAACAATGAGACTGCGTCGTCGGCAGCCATCTTATGCGTGTCTATTCACTGCCCCAACAGGTCACAGTCTGAAGCACATCCGTGCACCGCTATAAGACAATAAACTATCTACAATTAAGCAAATAGCGTGGCTTTCTGAAAGGATTATAATCCCTTGCAAGCGAGGAATGCCACAGTCAGGCGGAAATGGCAGAGGGTTCTCGGCTAAGCCATCATAACTTGTGTGTTTTAAATTCCTATTGAAGGGAGACAGAAAAAATATATTGTTTCTGTGCCCAATGATGGATTGTGCACACGAGATTCGAAACGTCTTACGTCAACCGCTTCCGCGGCTACAACGCGTTTACTTGCAAAATGGTGCTTCTAACTTTAAAACTCTTGAAACATTCATATTATTTTGATTTGAGTTATACAGATCCATGTAAGGTCCTTCCTGCGGTCCTTGCGTGTTTGAACCAGGTGCCACCTGCACAACAGGTCGTGTTGTCGGCGTGTTACGAAGGATATTTCTAAAACTATTTATTTAATTAGTATTTGTGGTCAGCACAATGGAGTGGCGCAGGCTCTCTCTTTGGCCTGGAGCTTGACCCATGGGACAGCAATACAAAATCGACATTGGGCTTTGCAGCATCGAGCGAATCAGAAACCTTGTACCCTTATCCAACGCAACTTCTTGCCATATTTTCCTCATTTCAACATCACTATTAGGCACCGTATCCACTTTTTTCCTTTGACAAAAAAACCTATCCTAAAAAATCTTTTGATCCATCACTATCACATGCAAAACGACCTTGATCACCTCTTCGTGAGCTGGGAAGCTCCGAAGCCTGGCTATGCTGACCTTCCTATTGCCGAGCGCGATGCCGCAGCGCGCGGGCTTCTCGGAAAACCCTTCACCGACTGTGATATAGAGGAGCGACTTAAGGTAGGTAGGGGTTGTGAAGGCGAGCCGCGGTGCGAGGTGGTGCATCCGCAAGTTTGCAAGCAAGTCCGGGTGAGGAAGGACAGCTGGCGTCAGTATGTAGGACCCAGCTATCGCATATAGTCTATCTTCGTTATCTTGAGCGCAAGTGATGATGCCAATTCCTCCTAGTAAGTTGCGAACCCATTGGCTAAGCCCTTTGGTGTCATCTGGGATGTAACTCGAAGGAAGTAAACGGAAAGAACACGGCCGAGTAATTGTTGACAAGAGCTTTGTAAAGCAATTGGGTGCGATTGTGCTGCACATTACTAAACCTCTCCCTTTCAATGTAACGACAGCAATAACGAGGAAGTGATTTGACGAGGAACCAAAAAGTATCCGGCAGATTGTATGATTCTGTTGCGGAGCTTTAAGCATTTGATGGCGAATACAAATGGGCACGGGTCCGCTTGTTCTCCATGTTACCCATCTTGCTTGTGTCCCTGATTTCGATCACCCGCGGCGCTTGTGTCTACGTCTGCTGTTTTTATTGGTAATCTCAGAGGTGCTTCTATCTTTGCAAGCCGATTGAATTAGGTGACTGCTGGATGGGGAGTAGTCCCCGCGCTTCAGTTCCTCGCAAAGCTGCGAGGTCGGTTCTGTTATTAATTAGGAAGGGTTAGGAGAGGAAGGCACCGAATCGTCCGGCCCCATAGTGCGCATGTCTGCATCTGATCCCCACAAGCTCCCGAGTTCGTCCCCGCTGTCAAAGAGGTGCTGCGTACCCTGCTCGCTGCCGTACCCTGCTCGCTGCCGCAATGTGTGTGCCCGTGTAGGTGGGCTACTACGTTGGGGGCCCACACAAGGATTTTCGCGCGGCGTTTAGTCATCTTACAACAGGCCAGAAGAAGTTACGCGGTGCCCCAAATAAGTGAGACTGTGTTCGGAAATATCCGAAGTGTGTGATAGAGCTCGCTCAGAGTTGGCCACGGCCTCTGCACCACACCCTCTCGGTGTGGGTCTTGGTTGCTTTTTAGTTAAAAAGGCGGGCCTTATCGGTCGGCGGGTAGGATAATGCTGGCCGGACTGCAGAATGACAATTTAAATTTTCTTGGCTGCAAATTTAGTTAAATATGTACTTCAAAGCACACAATACTAGCTGACGCCCCCAGGACCCAGTTGATGCTTTCCTTGGTTGCCATCATGCATGGACGCCGTTTTTGCATGGCGTGTCATTGTGTTGTATGGCATGTCATTTGCGTTTTGGCGAGAGCTCTTCTTGTAACGAACCATGCATGCATGCTAGTTGCATGCAGGGCGTGGAACTAGCGGATCCAATAATGGTCGTCATTTGTTGTGTTGATTATGTCGTCGCACCTTCCGCCGTGAGGCTGCAATACGTGTTTTCCTGCTGGGATATTAGACCTGGCGCATGTTGCCTGATGTGCCTGATCCGTACTATAGACAGTCTTAGTGCTGTAGTGCTTTGGTATACTGGACTGGACTGAGACACTAAAGCACAAACGGCTCGAGTGCAGCGCACTGCATAACTAATAACATTGTAGCGCCCTGCAGGGCCTTATGTATACTGCTGGGCGTACATACTGGCTCCACCGACCTGAAGATTATATTATAAGTTTGTATATTTTGTATTATTAATTGTTATAGTTATTATCAGCATCATACGTTGCCATGCATGCCTGTTCCTCGTGGTAGGTGGGGCTGCCGCCCATACCCCTGGAGGATACACACAGCAGTTAATACCCACGATGTTGGTAGACGGTGAATAAGCTGTGTAAAGTGATTGAGGGCTGCTAGCTACCCCTGACTCCAGCAGGGGTCCAGGGAGTGCGTGGATGTCGAAATGGGAGGTGCAGAATAATCCTGTGGATGGCATGTATATATACGAATCACCCAACAGCGTGGGGTCGTCATTTCCTATCAAACCAGCCCAAAAAAATAAAGTACTGTTGCAGCTCAATTCCCTGTTAAATTGGACAGCTAAAACCGTTGTATCCAAGCCCCTTACACCAGGCTAAATCCGAAAATTGCTCATCCAATTTAGCTCCATACAGTAATGTATGAATACCTCAGAGCGGGACACAGAAACACCAGCTGCCAGAGGCTAGCTATAATTTAGCTTGATACAAACAGAGGGTTGCAAAGATTAGGGATTGCGTTCGGGTATTGGGCAGGCAGAGATTAGGATTTGAACCCCACCGTCAGGATTAGGATGCGAAAGTGATGTCAGGTTAAGGATGAGGACCCCGACGGTAGGAATAGGGAATAGGATTGGGCCGCCACCCACAGGATTAGGATTCGGCGGGGTCGACCAGCTCCTCAAGCCGTTGCCTCTTCTGCGTTATACATATACTACAAGTAGCTGAAATGTTGAGAAATGTCGGAATGCTTCTATTATTATGCGTGTTGTATCTCTGTCATATCCGCCTAAAGCAAAGGCTCGATCGAAGGATGCCAGGCAACTGGCCAACCTGGATATTAGCCATGAGATACATACCCCAGGATACTACAATGCGCACGTTTGACTCAACATCGCACGTCGTCAACATCATTTCATGGATCACGTTCTGCATATTTGGCTTTACTACATAGCCGCGAAAGTTCTTTGTATTTATAGCATTGCAGTCCTCTGCTTCGCTGCAAGTGCGGTCGGTGAACCATTGGTTCACCTCTGCCAATTAGCTGCAACTATTCCGCCCAGGCACATATTTGCTCGCCTTTCATGCTATGGCTCAAAACTAGTTCGATCGGATGCTTAGGACTAGGGTGAGGACCCCGAGGTTATGATTAGGATTGAGCCCCAGCCACAGGATTGGGATTGGGAAACTCCAACAGGATATGGATTACAAACACGCCCCCAGGATATGGATTACAACACCACTCTGAGATTGGAGATTAGAAGTGGTCCAACACTTTTGAGATTAGAGGATTGCTGCCCAATACCCACCCCCGGGATTAGAGGATTAGGACCTTTTTGCAACCCTCTGATATTCGGGTGGACCGTTCGGAATGCAGTACAAAGTAATCCGCTGACTGAATTGTCGGACCTATGGTGCCATCATGTTGACAAAAGGGAGAACTTCAGCGATGGCACGATGATGATGATGATGATGATTACAAACTTGTTAAGAGCTCGTAAGGCCCATACAAGCCAGGAGGCGCAAAGGACCGCTAAACAAACTGAAACAAAAAGGGATAACAACATGATGATGGATGATGATGCGATGGCACAATGATGAATTATATTCTAGGACTGATGTACGAGATGCGAAACCAGAGCATCTAGTAACGGCTACGCCACCGTTGTACGGCATAGTCAACGAGTTGGTGGGTTGACACCCCGACATCGGGAGAGCCTGATAACTTAGTCCTGTAAGAATAACAATGTATGCAGACTTGTATCTTATAACTTAAACTTTAATCATTACTGAGCGAAGGAGAAGCGTACGTTGGTTTGAACTCTTAGCTGCGGATTGTCATTCTGCCATTGGATATGGGTATTAACCGTATAGGTATTATCAAAACCTAATGATATTATGAAGTACGAAGCGCGGCAATTACAAACGTTTAGGATTTTTGTTAAACGAGAAGATTCGTGGCGAAACTTGTAGTTCGAGTCCTCGATTTTGTGACATGGCTCCACGAAAACAACAGAAACGATCTGTGCCTGTTGCGACGGCTGCTTGCCATGACCTCTATGCCGAGCTTGGTTTGGCGCGCACTGCCAGCATCGAGGACATTAAGCGCGCTTACAGGCGCCTCGCACTTCAATGCCACCCAGACAAGTGCCCGGGAGATGAAGCTGCCAATGAAAGGTTTCAGCGCATTAGCATGGCATATAGCGTCCTCTCCGACCAACAAAAACGGCGGTACTACGACAAGACTGGCACGACCGAAGGCCTGGATATCAGCCCAGACGAATTCCTGGACATGTTTCAATCTTTACTTTTGGAGATTATCGGCGGAGCTGATATGATTCGGGTGGGATCCATCCCGCATTACATTTACCCGCCCAAGAGCACCAGCAGCTTGTCCTGCCATGTGGGTCGTCGCCCAAAGCGGCATTACCGACACCAGATCCCTTCCATGCCACCAAAACCACATGCAGGCAATGCTCTCTTGCTTCACGCCCCGTGAACTGGCTCGCTTACCGCCCTTCCCCTTCCCCAAGGAGCTCTTCCCTCCGGGTGTGTAAGAAGAAGGGACTCTCCTCCAGCTCCTTGCCTTCGGGGTTACCGGCTCCCAATCCGGCGGCATTCCCCGCTTAAGAGGGTTGCGAAAGAGCTATTGCCTGGGGTACCCGAAGGAAGGTTAACCTGAACTGAACTGTGTCGATTACTGATGAACGCCACCAGCTGAAACACAGTCGATCGTGGAGTGCGCACTTTGTTTGGTTATGGATTACACGATCCGGCTTTTACAGTAGTTTGAATCTCGTTCCGCCTGTTTGTGGGAATGCTCCTCGACACTCGCACTCAGACAGACACATTCTTTTTTGCAGGCACCTTCCCGCCGGGGCTGCGCTTCAGCTGCAAGGGCCTGAAAGGCCTTCCCCCCCAGGTACGGCAGAGACAAATGATTTCTCTGAAAAAGGAATTATATCTTCCAGCCTTTCATTCTTCTCTTCCAGCCTTAAAGCGTTTATTGATGAATGTGTTGGGCATGTTGTTCGTTTTGTTGGTATCGGTTGGTTTAAGATGAACAAGACGAGCGAGGTTGAGACTTTGGGATTGCTGTGCAGATCGACGAGCTGATACAGAATGGAGATCTCCACGCCATGTTCGCCGCCATGTCTGGGCTTTCGCCACCGAGCTCCACGGGCCGTAGCGGCAGGAACGCCGGCAGTAGCAACCGCCATGCTAGCGGCGGCTTCGCCGGTGGCTACAGCCATGCGCCGCCCCGCGACCCCCATGGCTACGGATGCCACCGCAACAGCGGCCCCAATGCAGCATCGCCAATTGGCGGTAACGAGTTTCGGGACAGCGATGGTGGCAGTAGCATCGGAAGTAGCGATAGCGAGTGGACGGATGTTTCGGAAAGCGAGCTGGAGGCGGTTTTGGCTCAGCAACGCGGCCCACCGCAGCCGCCGCCGCCGCCGGTGGCGGTGGCGGAGGTGTTGGGGGAGCAGGATGAAGCAGGTTCACCGCCGCTGTCACCGGCGGGTGCGGCGGCAGCGGTACGGTCAGCAGCGTCAGCTCGTTCACCAGCCGGAACGCAGTCAGGACTGGTTAAAGAAGAGGCGCGCTGTGGCGCTGCCGAGGCCGCTGACTCAGACCCGTCATCCTCCTCTTCCTCGTCGCCTCTTCAATCTCCAACCTCTCTTCCTCCCTCTTCCCGTCGCTCGCCGCCACCACCACCACAAGAGCAGCAGCAGCAGCAGCAGCGACAACAGTCTTCGCAGCCACCGCAGCAGCAGCTAATACGCGACTGGATGATGGCGGCCCGCAGCTGCGACGTGGGCGCCCTGGCTCGCCTACTGGAGCAGGACCCACGACTGCTGGACTGCCGCGGCACGGGGATGGGCCACACCGCGCTGCATTGGTGCGCCGCGAAGGGCAGTGTCGAGTGTGTTGGGTGGCTGCTGCAGCAGGGCACCGATATCAATGTTCGCAACGACGACGGGGCGACACCGCTGCATGCGGCGGCGCGCAATGGCCGCCTTGAGGTACGACCGACCGTGCAGAATCATTTCATTCGAATCATTATTATATTTATGTCGTAATTCCTTGTTCTGAAAAGATGAATGCAAACAGAGGAGCGCGGTGCCTTTCCTTACGCGCAAATCTTACTGGAAAACGTCTTAGGCCGAACCTGGAACCGTCCGGGGGCGGGGAGCTAGAGTCGTAAAAATAGATGTGGAGGTACGTATCTGCATCAGCGTTACAGCGGCGATGAGTGGTGAACGATGTCGCAACGTGTTTTTGCGAGAAGGGTGTGTGTATAGGTTTCCTTGCCCGAACCCTCAGCACCAGCCTGAGAGGTCTGCTCTGAATTTCTGGCTCTCTCTCTCTCTCTCTATCTATCTATTTATCTATCTATCTATCTATCTATGTCCTTCCGGATCCTCCTCCGGTCGGCAATGTTGCGGCCCTTATCGGTGTTTTACCGCGGGTACCGCGGGTATATTTCTGTACGGCAGCTGGTAATATATTCCATCTGTAAATTCCCTTGGCTGCGTCCCTGGACTCTTTTTTGGCTGCATCCCCTGGACTTGCTGTATATCCTGTTGGTGACCGGGCCCGCTGATTTCTCTCCCTCCTTCCGCTCCGCAGGCGGTGGAGGCGTTACTGACGTGGCGGGGTCATCCCGGGGGAATCACACCCGAAGCTTCTCAACCCACGGCGGCAGCAGCTGCAGCAGCAGCTTCTTCTTCTTTTATCACCACCGCTTCCCCCGAAGAAGCTACTGCAGTTGGCGCCGCCGCCTTATGTGACCTGGCGGCCGTCGACGGGGACGGTCGTACGGCGCTACGGCTGGCGCTGGACTTCCAGCACGACCAAGTGGCAGCGCTGCTACTGCGGGCGGCTGCGGAAAGGGAGTCCTGGGAGGGTCGAGGCAACGCGTCGGATGCGGTGGTGGCAGAAGCTCCGGAGAGGGGGACGGGTCGGAACGTCGCGGGCTCGGCCTTAGGAACTCCCGATTGGCGGGTGGAAGATTTGGAAGGCCCGCCGTCAACCCCGGCGGCGCCGGCAGCCCAGGCGGAGGTGGCAGTGACGGCGACGGCTGCTGCTGTTAGCAGGTCTTTAGGGGAGTCGACAACGGCTGCACCGATGATGGCTTCGCATGGCGGCGAAGGCGTGGGGTGTGTGCGGAGAGTGACCGATGGCGACGCAGAAAACGATGTCGCCCAGGGGGAAACCGCCACCACCGCTATCACGAGTGCTGCCACCACGGAGACACCGGAGGGATCTTGTGGTGCGGGTTCGAACGGCGACGGCGGCACTGGGCGAATGGCGGCGCCAGCGGAGCAGGGCGCGGCTCGAGGCTATCGTTTGGGGGCTGATAGCCAGGAGCAAGGCATTCGGAGTAGCAATGGCAGTAGCAGTGGAAGTAGCAGCGGCTGTACTACACGATCGACAGCTGACGGGGGTAACGGCACTGAGCTGCCGCAAGTGCTATCCTCGTCTCCGCCACCAGTGCATCAACATCACCACAACCAACCACAGGGAACGACGACGACTGCTGCTGCTCCCGCGGCAGCGCCGCCGCTCGCGGGAACCGTCCCCGTTACGTCAGGCCCTGGCGACGATGCCACCGCCGCGCCAGCGGCGGCCGCGGCGGCGGCGATAGCATCGCCGCTGCCGCCGCGGTCAGGTTTGACACCGGAGGAGAAAGCGGCCCGGAGGGCAGCGCTGCTGGCGGCGGATGCGGCGGCGGAGCGACGGGAGGCCCGGCGGGAGGCGGAGAAGTGCGGAGGGACAGAGGGAGGGGGGGGGTAATTTTGGGAAATCCCGTACCGGAGGTGTTTAGGGGAGGAGGAGGGTGTTCAAACCAAGAGCCTCCTGAGGGTTCTTGACGTTTAGGAGCGGAGCATACCCATACCCTTGTCCCATATGACACGGCGAAGTGAAATAGCGGGTGCCCGGAGGCGCGGCGGCTTCCCTTCCCACTTCGAACCCAGACCGCGGCCCCACCACATATACACACACACATAGACATAGACATAGCCCTATTTGCCATGCCGTTGCCCTATCCACACCCGCACCCGCACCCATACAGCCACCAGCTAGTCCTAGTCGTTGCGTCCTCCATTGCCCCCTTCAGGGCCGCCCTGGCTGAGGCAGCTGCCGCCGCGGCGGGTCTCCGCAGCCGGGAGGAGGGGAAGGCCTGGCTGGAGGCGGCGAGGCGGGGTGACATGGCGGCGCTGCAACGTATGCTGGCGGCTAATCCCCGACTGCTGGGGTATCAGGTGCGACCTAATCCCCGACTGCTGGGGTATCAGGTGCGACCTAATCCCCGACTGCTGGGGTATCAGGTGCGACCTAATCCCCGACTGCTGGGGTATCAGGTGCGACCTAATCCCCGACTGCTGGGGTATCAGGTGCGACCTAATCCCCGACTGCTGGGGTATCAGGTGCGACCTAATCCCCGACTGCTGGGGTATCAGGTGCGACCTAATCCCCGACTGCTGGGGTATCAGGTGCGACCTAATCCCCGACTGCTGGGGTATCAGGTGCGACCTAATCCCCGACTGCTGGGGTATCAGGTGCGACCTAATCCCCGACTGCTGGGGTATCAGGTGCGACCTAATCCCCGACTGCTGGGGTATCAGGTGCGACCTAATCCCCGACTGCTGGGTAGGGACCTATCCGACTGGGGTATCAGGTGCGACCTAATCCCCGACTGCTGGGGTATCAGGTGCGACCTAATCCCCGACTGCTGGGGTATCAGGTGCGACCTAATCCCCGACTGCTGGGGTATCAGGTGCGACCTAATCCCCGACTGCTGGGGTATCAGGTGCGACCTAATCCCCGACTGCTGGGGTATCAGGTGCGACCTAATCCCCGACTGCTGGGGTATCAGGTGCGACCTAATCCCCGACTGCTGGGGTATCAGGTGCGACCTAATCCCCGACTGCTGGGGTATCAGGTGCGACCTAATCCCCGACTGCTGGGGTATCAGGTGCGACCTAATCCCCGACTGCTGGGGTATCAGGTGCGACCTAATCCCCGACTGCTGGGGTATCAGGTGCGACCTAATCCCCGACTGCTGGGGTATCAGGTGCGACCTAATCCCCGACTGCTGGGGTATCAGGTGCGACCTAATCCCCGACTGCTGGGGTATCAGGTGCGACCTAATCCCCGACTGCTGGGGTATCAGGTGCGACCTAATCCCCGACTGCTGGGGTATCAGGTGCGACCTAATCCCCGACTGCTGGGGTATCAGGTGCGACCTAATCCCCGACTGCTGGGGTATCAGGTGCGACCTAATCCCCGACTGCTGGGGTATCAGGTGCGACCTAATCCCCGACTGCTGGGGTATCAGGTGCGACCTAATCCCCGACTGCTGGGGTATCAGGTGCGACCTGATAAGCTTATCACCCATCCTTGTGCCCCGCCTGGTGGATTCGTCATCGTCGACCAATACGGGGACATGAGGTCCAGCTCGTGTTGCGCCGATGTTGCCAGCGCTCGCCAGCACCAACGTCATTAGCACCTTGGACACACACCGTCCCTTCGCCCCCTCCCCGCCCCGCGGTGTCCTGCAGGGCCAGGGCACTAATTTCGCCTTCACGATGCACACTGCGCTTCACTGGGCGGTGGCCAAGGGACACACTGCGGTGGCGAGGTGGCTGCTGCAGCAGGTGGGGGAGAGAGGGAGGGAGGGAGGCAGAAGGGGAGGGAGGCAGAGGGGGAGGGAGGCAGAGAGGGAGGGAGGCAGGGAGGGAGGGTTAGATGGGTGGGCCAGGGGGGTATGATAAGCAAGGGGACGGGCACAGGCGCCCGGATGTGCCCAGCGGGAGAAGGAACCGAGTCATTTTCACAACTCCAGCCGAGCTGTTGAAACCATGTCTGTGGTCTGTGGTCTGTGCTCTCGCGCTGACTTCATGTCGCTGTCTTAACCATCTCTCTCATACGCGGTACGCGCTCCGACAGGGTGCCGACCCCGACATGCCCAACGCGGCGGGAGCCACTCCCCTCCACGCCGCCGTCAGACAGCGTTCCGACGACTGCGCTAGAATGCTCGTGCTGGAGGCAGCCGCCACGATGGCGGTAGGTATCGGTCGGGCCCTGCACCGAAGAACGAGCCGCCGCCGCCTCAAATTTCCCGATAAGCATCCTCTTAACTCTGATTGAACCCATCCTGACGCCATTGAGTCGTCAGATACAACGACATGGAAGTGTTAAGGCTAGACACTTTATAAGTGATATATGTATATATATATATGTCATCCTAGTGAGATTCAGGACTGATAGGCTTCATACGCAATACTTCATGTACGACTGAATACGGATAAAGTCAGGATGATTGTCGTACACGGACTTTGACGTGGTTGGTAACTTGTCCACATAACCCTAACTGCGGTTAAAGCACCGAAAGTCCAACCCCTCTCCAATTCCTACCACCCGAAAAGTATTGACACGAAAAGTGAATTTATGCCCGGAGAGCTACACGGGGGAGGGGGGACGGTTCTTCCTTCCAGCCTTCCCAAGTTGTCCCAAGTCCCATTTGATGATGCCGAGGACCTGAAGCCCGCAAAACCGGCACTCAGCATCCGCAGCCCTAAATTCCCGAATTAGTCATGCCGTTTTCCCGCGGCAGCACATATGGGAGCGACGGTGCCGGCAGGGGTCCTCTTCGCACATCCTGGATGATGTAATCCCGTAACGTCCGTACGCCCGTACGGATACCCGCAGGTGCCGGACTCATTAGGTGAGACGGCCCGCGACATTCTGCTACAGCGGGATACCGGTGGTGACAGCAGTAGTGCTAGCAGTAGCGCTGGGAGTAGCAGCGGCAGTAGTAACAGCAGCGGCGCTCGCCTAGCGTCGGAGCTGGAGTTCCTGGCCAGGGTAGCGGCAATGCGCGACTCGGTAGCGGGTGGCGGTGCCGAGTGGACGGCACGGGCTATGCGGGGCCTGCTGGCGGCGGCAGGTAGGGCTGGTGCCAGTACGACGATAAGCTCGTACTTAGGGGGGTTGGAATGATGGGCCTTATTCGTCTTATTCGGGGGAGTTCTAACTCCATCCGTCACCCATTACTTTTCAACACATCCTTCCTTCCCTTCAATACTTCTCCCTCCTACCTGCTCCTACCTCCTGCGCCTACATGCTCCTACCTCCTGCTCCTACCTCCTACCTGCTCCAACCTGCCCCTACCTGCTCTCTGCCGCTCAGGTGTAAATCCCGCCGGTCTGCTGGAGCGGCGTGAGTTGGTCGATGCGTGTAGGGAGGTCATCGCCCGCTACCCGCCCCGCATCATCGTGGCTCAATCTGTCACCGCTGCCGCGGCGCCGGCGCCGGCGCCGGCGCCGCCGCTGCCAGATGGGGAAGCTAAAACGACGCCGCATATCGCGCCGCCGGCGACCTCAGCGGCTAACTCCGCCCGGCCGACAGAGGCGGCATCTCCCAGTGCTGAGCCACTCGCCCCATCGTCATCAGCAGGCAGGTCGGTCGGTGATGCAAGTGACGGCGGTGGCGCCACCGCCCCCGGCACCGACGCAGCGGCTGCCGCTGCCGCTGCCGCCGCTGCATCTGACGCCGCTAAGCAGCGCGGCAATGATGCATTCTCCCGGGCCGACTTCCCGAAGGCGGTCTCACATTACACTATGGCGATTCGGCTCCGTACAGAGCCGAGTGCCGTATTGTACAGCAACCGTGCCGCGGCGTACTGCGGCATGCGGTACTTTGGCAAGGCACAGTCGGATGCTGAGGAGGCTATCCGGCTGGACCCACAACAGCCCAAATACCGTTGCAGACTCGGGGTGGGTGTTAGCTCTCGAGAAGGGGCACCTGTGGGGCGATAGGATCCATGGGTTCATTCCAACCGTCCTAACGGTCGTTCCAACGACCTCTCCGTGACCGTCAGGATTCGTGCTGACCTCCTTTTGACCTCCTTTCATGACGTCATCCACGAGGAAGAGAAGCGTGTTTGGCGTTCTCCCCTATCAGACGGGGGGGGGGAAACAGGGTAGGCGCCAAAGCTGCCTCCAGGGAGGGTTTCACCGCTGTGGAAGAAAAGGTAGCCAGTAGGATAGCGACATGAAAGGATGGGGGTATAGCGGGTATGGGGCGACTTTGTAAGTGACTTCATCGGCTCGTGTGTGTGTCGATATCCGGCACCATGGGTTTGTGAGGAATTGACGTGACTTGGGGTTACTCATTGAGACATGTTCCGCAGGCCTTGGCAAGGGTAACTACTAACGGTAACCAGTAACAATAACTAGTAACACTCATGTTCTAACGTTCTTCCTGTATATCGTACACAAAATGAACTGTCTTTTGACTTCCCCCGGAACTCGGATTCTAACCGCGCAGGTGTCCCTGCTTGGTCAGCAGCAACTTCGGGAGGCAGAAACGGCGTTCCGGGCGGCTCTGCAGCTGGATCCGTCGTACACAGCCGCCATTCAAGGTCTGCAGGACGTGCGTGCCGCAGCGAACCGTACCGAGAACTAGAAAGCGCTGATCTGAACCGGCATGTACTGCAACGAAATGCCGTGCAATACAATGCAGACCTCGCGCCCCAATGTTATCTACACGGGAACGCGCTCCCGCTGCGCCACCCTGGAGCCACCCTGGAGCTGACAGATGAATGAATGCATGGATAACCGATATGCTGTTCCTGGCTGGTCCCATGGGCCTCCTCTGAGCGATACATGTTCACCCCGCATTCAGATCCAGGCCTAGATCCGGATCCGGATCCGGATCCTTCACAGTTGTTCGTACGGCAGCAACAATTCACGACATCCCAACACAGATAAACTAAATCCAAACTCAAACTCAAACTCGTAAAGGTTGTGGGCCCCGCCCTAAGCGTCATATCAAGGAACGGGTGGTACCTCGCAATGACGAGAAGATCCTGTTGTGCGGGTGGGTTTTAGACTGTTGGACTGTAGACTTGAATGCTATGATCATCATTCACCGCGCTTGTCCGGGAGGCTGCCGGTCGGGAAATCAACGGATGACGCTTAACAAGCTTCTCGGGTGTTACAACTCGCAAGAAGGACACATGTTCAGAAGGCGCTGCGGATTGTGTAGTATCCATGTGTATCGATCCTGCCGTACCCTCCCCTTGCCTTCATATCATAAGCGCCCAGTCAACATGCACTGCATGTGACAGAGCGGAGTGGCCCTGATAAGAACCGTATCTGTCGGGCCGCGCCATCCTAGACGCACGTCCTAGACGTGACGTTCTCCGCGCCCTCGGTTATTTTTGGTGACCAGCGGCAATGCGTAGGAGAACCCGGGCCGCCGTCTCCAGTCCCCCACCCTCAGCTGCTAAGTCCTGTATGAGAGGAAACCATACAGGGGACCCAAGTATTTTTACATGCATCAGGCAGGGGTGACGTCCAGGTGTCAAGGTGTAATCATATTCCACAGCAGCAAGGACACCGAAACCCTAGGACCCCCAACCCTTCCGTACGTCCCCCCTAGTCGGCATATCTCACAACCGCCGCGAATGCTCCGCTTGCGAACCTGTGCCATCATGCGGGCCGCTGTCAGCTTGGAGGGCTCAAGTGCATCACGGAATGCGGCGGTGAGGGAAACGACCCGTGGGTCGTTCGAGGACAGGACTTCATCGTGGCCAGCAGGAGACTCAACCCGGGCGCTGCTGCTGGCGTCGCTAGTAGTGGTGGTGGTGCTATGGCGGCAGTCCTTGGCGGCAGTAGCCATAGGCCTGCTGTACAACATGGCGTATGTGTATGTATGTATGTATATGTGTGTGTGTGTGCGTGTGCGTGTGTGTGTGTGTGTAAAAGTAGACAACGGAGATAAGCATATGAGGCTTTATGAGGTATGGGGCGCAGGAAGCGGAGAGTCTCAGGAGGGCAACGAAAGGGCTGACGGCAGCGGCTGACGGGTATTTGGTGAGGTGCCCTGCTGTGGACTTAACAGCAATATGCTAATTTTATGCCCATACGATTTAAATGATTTAAGATTTTAAATAATTTACAAAATTATGTTCGATGGATCAAACATGGAGGAGGTTCGTCAATGAACCATTACCCTACACTGCTACTGCTGCTGTTCAGAGGAGGAAGCTACAGCCGATGGAAAAGTAAACGTGGGTCGAACTCGGCAACTTCCACCGGCGGCCCTCACCCGAACAACACTCGCCGATCCAAGGGGGCTGAAGCAACTCCGAGATGTGCGACTCGCTCCGCCTGAGAAGAGGCATGTGCGAAAAGAGCGGGTGGGGCCAGTTGGGGCCGTATGCTGGGACGTGGGAGTAAGATGCCCTAGGAAGACATAACAAACCTAATGAGTGGTGGTTTCAAAATAATAATAATAATAATAATAAATAATAATATTATTATTACCACTCATTTTTATCATATAAACATGAGTGGTAAGTATTTTTGCCGTTCAGATTATGAGGTAATTTAATAGAAGGATGCGAAGAGATCATGACTCACCCAAAAGTGTTGGTCGAAGTGGACGGGACACGTGACCTGGATTGCAATTATGAGGTTTCGGTACCAGGGATCCTTCAGCGGAGATGCAGTAGACAACGGTCAACAGACAACGGTCAACTTACCACTGTGCAACACCGCTCTTTCCCGCCATCCAATGCCTCATCGTAAGGACTGTAGTACGGCAACCCCGCCCAGCACCAATCTCAGAGACAGGAACAGACACCTCAATTTCAATACGTACAACTGCAGACCCATGGGTCACAACCAAATAGCCGCACCTGTGGAATACCACACTGCAACGCCGCCGCGGTTGTACCCGAGCCCCCGTGATGCAGCACAACCCTACAGTACGGCAAAACAAGTTGATGTGCCACGTCACCGCCGTACAAATGTATGCGCGGCGGCTGCGGCTCCAGTGGCAACTGTGACGGCTTTGCAGCAGCTTCTTTCGAACAGCCCTCCACTGCTGCCGCCGCGGCATCTATTGCCGTATTCTGCACCAACCGAACAGCTGCGACCGAAGTAGACCCGGCTCCCAACTGCTCCGCCGCCGCCTCGACTCCAGCGTCAACATCCGGCTCCATCTCCAACTCCCGGCGCCGCTTCCCCCTTCCGACCAACTGCGGCTGCACCCGCTGCTCTGGCGGCGCTGGCTGCTGCTGTGGCAGCTCCTTCCCCTGCTCCCCCTGCTCCCCCTGCTCCTCCTGCCCGTGTTTTTGCGGTTGCCGGCACAGCGTCTGGCTTGCTCTGCTGCTGCTCTCGTGGAGCTCTGCCGCGGCACGGTGGAAGGGCTGCCATCCACCAGTGAGCAGGAGGGCCTTCCTGGAGCGGGGTGAGTGAAGTTAAGTTAATTCCAGTTAAATGCAGTTTAACTCAGTTAAATTTATCTCAAATAGTTAGTTAATGACAGGGGCGGGGGGGGAGTGAGTTCGGTGAGCTGTGATCTTTGTGACCCTGATGCATACCCGCCGATGAGTTGGAGACACACAGCTGTGTGTTTTAAGGAAGGAAACCCCTAAGTAGCTGCCGTACTGAAAGTACAAACCCACGGCAGTGAGAAGAAATATCGGCGGCGGAGTTAAGGCGGCTTAAGTTATCCTTTCACCAGACGACCGGGGCTTAGGGTTTGCGTATGGCGTGGTGTACGACGCAGTACACCACGGGCGGCATTTACATGTCCAACAGGCGCAGTACGGCGTCCAGGAGCGTGAGTGTTTCGAGTGGCGCCGGTATAAATCCCATCCGGCCACAGCTGCCAAAATCCACGAGACACCAACGCGAATCAGTTGAGGAAGGCGGTGACGGCGGCGACGGCAGCGCGGGTGAGCGTATTATGGGTGCGGTGGCGGTGGCTGTCGTCGCCGCCGGCGCAGCCGCCCCTAGCACCTCCGCCAGCTCGGTGGGTAGCTGCTGTCCTGCGAACCTGCATGTCATGAAACACACAGACGGCGGGCAGAGGAAGGCTGCAGTCCAGGGAAGGCTGATATGGCAACACATAACTGTCCGCAGCACAGCACAGCACAGCACAGCTGAAGCGGAAGCTGCATGAAGGAAAGTACGTTTTGTCAGGAAAAATCCCCTTCTTCTGACGAAACGAAGAAACGGAAGAAACCGAAATTCTGAGCTCATAAGACCGAAGGTATTCGGGTAAGTCAGTACTTCCGAAGTTCCGGAAGCTGCTGCTGGGTCAAAGGGACCCACCACTCCAGGGATGGTTGCCAGAAGCCGCAAACGGTCACGCTGCGAGGCCAGTAGGCCGGCCGCGGCACCAAGAGCTCACTGAACCCTGTGGAATTGGGGGGGGGGGGGGAAAGAGTCCGGGGAAGGGGGACGAGTTGACTGGGGACAATGTGTTTTCGTGTGTGTGTATATCCGTGTGTGCTTTATAGAAATCGTGTGTCTGTGTTGTTTGTGTGTGTGTGTGTGTGTGTGACGCGGTGTACGAAACCCTAACTTCGTTGTCGCGTTTGTGTTGTCCCACCTTCTCTTCTCCTCCCGAAGATGTTCAAAAGCATCCCTCTAAACAGCCCTTCATGGTGAATCCATACCGCAGCCCGGCGCATGCAAATTCCACACTTAATTCCGTACCGTACAGCAGGGGGGGCGCTGGCGGCAGGCATTCCAATGGAAGCGCCTCCTCGCCATCATCTGAGTCCACGTTCTCAGGTTCCCCATCGTCATCGTTATCGTTATCTTGTTCGGGTTTGCCTTTGGCGACACCGGCGCCGCCAGTGCCGCCGGGCCAGTTATGTTCCGACCCATGGGTCTTGACGCGGCGGCGGTGTAATGGAAGCGCTGGCAGGCCCAGCACCGTCCGCCGCCACTCGCCCCAACGTTCAGTGAAGAGCGGCCACATCCAGTGAGTTACCTGCCGTATAATTGCACGCCGGAATGGCGATCACCGATGGACCGACCGACTGACCGACCCGTGGGTCAATGCGCCACTGAATGGAAACCAAAACCAATCATCTTTTTCAGGCTCGGCATAGTGAAATATGTACAGGACCACAGTGGCGCCTCAAACAGCGTCCAAACGAACGCCTTCCGCAGAACAATCTGGGGCTTATGCGGCCAGGCATACTAGCCTCCTCACTACCATGAAGGCCTCAGCTAGCACACATATTACGTGTTGCGTGTAACACACAGGAAGTGCGAGGTTAAGCAAGGACAGGACCCAGGACAGGCAATGAACAGGCTCCTCAAGACGGGAGAAAATACGACGTACGACCGTGTACGATCAATAACCAAAGTCCTAAAACCGCGAATAGAAGTTGCTGATAATTCAAAAAAGTCAATCACCTATTATCCACATCACGAAGCAGAAACATATTTTCCTTTTTTTATTTCACACCTCGGAGAAGGTGATACGGGGATGTCTTAACCATTGCTTGGAGGCCTCCCGTGGTTTCGGCGCCAACTCAGCCCTAACCGCCATCTCTGTGTCTATCACTGTCACTGCCACGGCGCCACAACCAGGCCCCGCATCGGCTGGTAGCTCCTGCTGCTGCTGCTGCTGCAGCTGCTGCAGCTTCTCAGACCAGGACAGAGCGTCGTACAGGTCCGGTAGCTCCTGCCGAAACATCCCGATGAAGCCCGCTGGGCATCGGTACGGGATCATGTACGGCGCCGCCACGGCGCAGGGCAGGCCAAGCGCCTCTGCGGCATGGTACGCCTCCAGCGCAAAGAGGTTAAAAAGGATGACGTGTCGTTGTTCCTTCGGCTGCTGCTGCTGCTGTTCCTCCTCCTCCACTTCCCCGCCATGTTCCTCTTCTTTCGGCTCCTCTGTTCCTGCCTGATGCCGAGGCACAGGGGCTTGCGAGCCCCGGGAACGCGGCTTCTTCACCCCATCATGCAGATGTAACGCCCCTTCATGCGCTGGCTGAGATAATAACCTCCGCCTCAGCATCCTTACCCGTTGCCCGAGCGTCGTACAAAGCGCCGGCGGCGGCGGACACAGTGGCGGTTCTAGCAGGAGCGGCGGCGACTGGGGCAATGGAGGGGACGGAGCGGACGGTTCCGACACGTCATCCATAACGGCGGAGATGCGGTTACAAATGGCCTCAATGACCCGTGGGTCAGGTTGCGTAATGGAAGTGTCTCCATGTTCTTGACCTTGTCCCGTACTGTCGCCCTGTCCCGTAATGTACGGCGACTTGGCGGCCACCGAAGGACCGCTGTACGAGTGTAAACCCGGCGTCGGAGGAGGAGCCGCCGGAGGAGCCCAACATCCGCCAGCCGGGTGGCTGGCGATGTACGCCACTCTGCCCTTCAATATGGTGTAGGTGCCAGAGTCCAACCATGACTTAATGGAGGGGAAGGGAGATGGTTAGAGAGATGAGGCGGGGGAGAGGGAGGGGGGGAATGGGTGAGCGAAGCTGGGCGCCTTCCTGTTTTCGTAGACAGCAAGATGCATGGTATGGGGCCCCCGCAGCCCGCTGCCCGCAGCCCACGAGGTCCTTATTCTTAAAACATTGTATTCCTTACCTCGTGAGCAGCGTGCGTGATAAAGGAAACTGAAACATGATCGTACGTTCGTTGCAGATGCGACGCTATACATGCAACGGGTTGTACGTCACCGCGGGTCCCGAGGGCGACGCAACAAACATGGAATTGGTGGGGAATAATGGCGTTGGGCATCATCATGAGACATTCATGAAATTATTAAAAGTCTGAAAATTGATAATGGTGCCATCAATGCCTTGTATGGAGAAGCTATTTTCGAACAACATCAGCAATTATCGAACCGCTATGTTTCCATGAACGTATCCTTGTACGTATCATAGAACGTTATGATTTCGTGTGCTCCTCATGGCTTCAGGAGATTGAAAGGAATTCTGGTGTCAGGTAGATGTTTTTGCAATCGATATGCTCGTTGCAATTTTTAGTTGCTTCGTTCGTTACTGTTTCTTTGTTACTAATCGTTTCTTGTACGATTAACTGTACTAAGGATGGCGGCATTACCTTATCGCTGTCGTACAAAACACGCTGCCACACATATCCACACATATGCAAGTCATTTCGCGGGTTTGGATATCACGTGATGTCGCAGGGCCCAACTATTAGCAGTCAACTGTCAACTGTATTTTAACATGCAGACTGCACCTGGCAGGATCCGCCTGCACCTGGCTGGAATGCAACTCGTCATTCACCCCTGCTTGCGACCGACACAGGCCTGCCGTCTTTCCCTTCTGTGCGTGCGCAACCCATGCGTGGCTGGCTGGCTGGGAGACTGAGGTGGAGAGTCTGCGACTCCCAGCACCCACTGCACGTGACCTGCCTGCTTATTCCCTTTTGCCAAATAGATGTTCTTGTAGCGACGTACGTCATATACATTCGCTGTCCGCTTCGCCTATACGCCGAATTACTAGCTTGGTTGTTTTCTCGCGCCCGTGTAGTGACATCGCACCGTTAAGCAAAGGCCTGGTCGGAAGATGTCCATACAGCAGCAGCTGACATCTGATACGGGTGGGGTTATACATATATAACCCTACCCGTGGGTACGCTACCCGGATATTAATACCTCTTCTCTCTCTCTATGTATTAAGTACTCTTATTCACAACCCCTACATACCCGTAGGTATATATCCTACCCTAGCCAGGGCTACTAAATCTGTGTATGACTGCCGCTGATTGTCACATGCATGTGAACCCCTGATGTGAGCAGCACTTGAATTGCGCGCCGGACTGAGGATCCGGTGCAACATGGTAATAATGTACTTCGGAGCGATGTGATGCTTCCAATCATGTCGCGATCTTCGTAGTTAGAGCCCCCATCAGCAGCACGGGTAAATAAAATCCAATAGTAAATCTAGCGAATAGATGCAGACTATTGCTGCTGTGTTTCCAACCCGAGGTTGGCATTATTACGAGCATCACATACAACTTAGTGTTTCGCATTTTTTGACATATGCTGCCGCACAATCACCCTTGACTGTCGTATCCATAGCATCCACACACTGTACGTCTTTCCCTGCTGGTCTCGCTGGTCGCCGCAACCTTCCCCCTCCCCCCGCACATCTACATACATACATACATGTGACCATCACGTCGCTTTCCTTTGGACTGCTGAAATTCCGAAAGGCATACACCATTTAGATATATACCTCCGCAGACGTTCCGCTAGCACCAGGGAGATAGAAGCAGGGCTCCGTCCAAGTCAGGTAAGTGGGCCGCTGGTCGGTGAGGAATACCACCCCTATCAACCCCACCCCCACTCGGTAACACCGACACTTGTGCCGATTACACCGCATGAGAATCAGCAGACGCATCTTTCTGATGTACCTGGCTTTCTTCTAATCCCCGAGCCCATCGTGTTTGCTGTAGTCAAAAAGTAGGTTCAGAGGTTCAGAGGTTCATGGTTATGACCAGGCTATATATGCGGCGACGCACCAACCCTCAACACCCTCAAAGGCCTCTTCATCTACAGCATGATGCCGGACCCCACCCACTGATGTCATATGTGCTAAAGCAGTACGTAGTACGTAGTACGTAGTACGTAGTACGTAGTACGTAGTACGTAGTACGTAGTAAAGTCATTTTCGTCATTCACATCTTTTCTCAGACACGAGGCGGTGTGAAGATGGGCAACATGACGTTGAAGCGGTAGTCGGGGGGCGTCTCAGGGGCAGGCCCGCGCCACAACAACAGCTCACGCTCCTCCTGCGATTTGTCATTGGGGATTTAGGGTAGGGAGCGTTGGTAGACAGAATAAAAGACTGTGAATGCATGGCCTCAACCTTGACTGGCCTTACGAACGGAAATACCCGAACCCCGTCTGATTCCATCCCAGCCCTCCTTTTCCGGAGCGTTTTTGTGGTATTTGTTGTTTGCTGTGTTTTCTTCTTATTTTATTTGTAGCCGCTAAATGATTTTTAGGTGTAAGGGTGTTCTTCAAGTCGGCCTTTGGGGGCCAGGGCCTACAGACGGTCGCACATCGCACCATGCTGAGCAGCATCTCCGCCGTCTTCCTGGCCTCCAGGTGCTCCGAAGCCGCCGCCACGGCGTCCCGGGCGTTGTTGGCTAGCTCCGTGTCCTGACGCGTGAGTGTGTGTGTGGGGTTACGTTGGGGAAGACGGATGAGCTGCGATATGAGGTATAAATGTATCAGACGAATAATCGACCCGGAAAATACTAAGAGGTGAAAAAGGGAAGGGAAGGGGGATGGGCGGGAAGGAGAGGGGGGGAGAGAAGGGCAAGATGGAGGGATGCAGCGGGCAGGCGGGCGCCAGGATTAGGATCCCACATACACGCACATACACGCACATACACGCACAGCGGCTGAGAGAGAGGATAATGATTATAGAACACGTCCTCCCTCACTCCCTCCTATCCCTCGTCCAGGAGGTCCAGGTCCTCCTCCGTCCAAAATGTGATTTCTAAAACCGGAATTTCGCAGCCGGAATTCAAAAGGTGGATCCAAAAATCACGATCACGATCATCATCACCATCATCACCTGCGAATCCTCGCTCTCACCTTGCCGCGCATCAGCCGCACCAGCTGCACGCCCGCGAACAGCATCACATTGACCTTGCTCTCCTTCTCAACCGCCAGACCCATCAACGCGGCAGCAGCATGCTTGACGGTCTCTCGGTGCTGTAGCGTCAGAAGCTCCGCCAGGACTGCGAACGAGGAGGGTCATGATCAGCTTTGGTCAGCTTTGATCGATTGAACATATATATATATATATATATATATATATATACAAAGATATACAAATAATATATACTTTTTCCATCCAGCGAAACGAAACAGGTTTGATAATTTTGAAAATAGACACCCCTGGACCAGCTTGAATTTGCAAAGGAATTCACGGGGGGGGTGGAGTTTAGGAAGGGGGCAGTAAGAAATGGACCCGGTCGTGGGAAACTCTCTCTCCGGCTAGCTTCGAAAACATTAGGGTTTTAGGTTTTCGCCATATGAATGGAGAGAATTTGAGCACAGGATACTCAGATGGCCAAGATTATCTTAGTATGCATGTCCACCTTCCCGAACACCCGATCAGGCTCACAGCACCCACCCACCCAGCGCGGGTCAGATGTTGACGTGTACCACCCATCGGCTCTGCCATCCATCGCCCATCTCACTTACTCTTGTGAGCCTCAGCCTCCCGCGCTGCCGCCTTCCCTTGAGCGTGATGGCAGATCTGCTCCAGGCAGGTGGCTACCAGCTGCAAAAGGTCCATGAGCCGAGACTCGAATCTACGATGTTCGCAATCGCCAAGAGCAAGACATACGAGGTGTCATTCTAACCATTAACTCATCTAGCGAGCAAGATTAAACAAAATCCAAACTGAACAAACTACTAACACTGTCGGCACCACCTCCATTATCGCCACCAACAATAAGGCCGCCACTATTGCCACAACTGGTACCGCCACTGCCAGCCTGCCGGCCTACTTGAGGTCTCCGGTAAGCCCTCGGCCCGCCAGCGCGACCAGGCAGGCAGGTACGCCCGCATCCAGCGCCGCCAGAACCCCCAGATCAGTTCGGGTGATGCCTGCACCACAGGAGAAGTAGGCAGAGCGACACGTCTCGACATTATCCAGTCCGAGCTTTCCGTTTTGAGTAGATTTCCGTAATACGGCAAAGCGGTAAACAATCAAGTTTGGAGAAAGTGGAGAGGCTGGTCGATGCGGAGAGGCATTTCATTTGGGGCGTCATCATGTGACGTCACGGTCGGAATCGACCTTGGATTGGATTGACTGATTGGAGCAAGGGCTAACTGGGTCACTCGCCCTTCTAAGACACATTTGAGACAACTCGAGCGCCCAAATTCTTTCCACCGGAGTGGAAGCTTGCCACCGGAGTCCCTGTGCGGCTGCGGAGTCCCTGTGCGGCTGTGACCCTTCCCCCCCACACCCTGTCCGACCTTTCGTACCGTTCCAGTTGCAGCTGCATCCAATAACTCACTCGCACCTGTCACAGGACCCAACCACCCTCACAGCTCCCACCCGCCTATTCGATCTTTGCACAAGAGTTTGCAAAATCTAAGAATAATATTTATAAAACGATATCAACTTCTGCAAACTTCTGAAAATACCGGATGATTTTTTTTCATGCAAATAAAGAAGTTCAAAAAACGATCAGCCACCCACACAGCCACACAGCCACACGGCCATACAGCCACACAGCGACACAGTCAGCACTCACCCTCCAGGGTCGATGCCGCGTTCTCGCAGGCGGCCAACGTGAAGGCGGGATCCGCGGGCTGCAGCAGCAGCTCCACTAACGCTGGAACCACACTACTGCGCACTTCATTGAGCAGCGCGTTGCCGTCGTTGGAGGTGGCGAAGGACTAGTTTCGGATCAACAGACCCACGGGTCGGCCGTAGACCGGTCGGGCAGCGGGCGGCGGGTGGCGAGTGAAGCTTTTAACAAACTTAGCCGCAAATGGTAGATGGGGGGCGAGCCCCCGGGTGCGATGAAGTGGGGCAGGCAGGTGGGTGGGGGGTGGTATGAAGTGTGTGGGTGGGGTAGATGAAACCCAGCTCGCGAAGGAAGGGCGCTCTGTCAGAAGTCCAAGAGCCCTCCCGTCTCACCCTTAGCGCCCCGGCTGCTTGCTCGGGTGTCGTTTGAAGCGCATCTGTCAGCACCGCCAGTCCGCCCACCGACACAATGGACTGACGACCCGCCATGACCTGGAGGCGTGTGGCGAGAGCAGGAAGATGATAATCAGGAGGAGCCGCGGAAGTACGGACGGCGCCGTGCGAGCGTCAGGCTGTACGCCGGTGGACGCCCTTGAACGACCCCAAGTGCTATATGCTGGTTCATCACTTCATGCAGCCGTGAAATCCGATCGGCCAGCACGGCAGCAGTTGGCGTGCTCATTGACTCGCTCTCTAACTAACCGCCTAACAATCGCCCCTTTCATTGATGAACTATTGGATAATTCATCGTACCGACCAACCGCAACCTACAACAACCAACCGACCTGCGCTAAGCTCGCCAGTGCGTTGCAACTGAGTCGTCGAACCTCCGTATCCCGGGACTCCGCCACCAAGCGACAGAGGGGTGCGGCGGCGCCCTCCGCCACCGCATTGGTCTTGTGCTCCTTCGGAGGTTTAGATATAGAGAATTATGGAGAATTGTCATAGGCCGACAGTCGCAACATCCTTTACCCTGCACACAGCCTCATCACCCCTACCTGTGTGCTCAGCAACCCGTTGAATATTCGTAACGCGTGCGCTCTCACATCATCTGGTAGCTCTGGAAGAGCCAGGACGGCGATAAGCTGCCAGGAACGAGGCGCGTGTATCGACAAGTGGGTGAGGAAGCGCGGGTTCGGAAGTTAGTGCCAAGCCCAGTCAGTACACCGTCAGGGTAGGCGCCGGGGCAATTGGGGAAAATGGCAAAACGACATAATAGGGAATGGAGCCACGACACAACGATAAGAGCATGCGGATTGCGATGGTGTGACAGGCCCATACAGTGTGCATGAGGATGGAGGAGCATGGAGGTAAGCGGCTGGGTGCGCTTTGGCGGGCAGGGATGGAGTATCGTACTCAGCAGGCCACCAAGGACAGATACCTTTGGGATGGCACGACGTCCATGTGCCTCCGCAACCTCGTCACTGATAACTCCCTGTTACGCGAAAGCCATCGCAACTTAGGTGACGCGATTACGGATGGTAAGACCATTGTGAGGGCCTCCGCATCGACGCTAAGATCATACCTTTGGGAATGGCTCACTTAGGTCCGGATGGAGATCCTTAAGAAAATCAGAAACAACATGCCTGCTTGCGTGACTTTGCATGGTGCTCCTTGGTATTCAATAGCGCACCGTGACAGCTTTCCTATTTACAGCAAATGTTATCATAAATACAGCATGTAGGTAACCAGAATTTGGGTAAAGGCTTGGGCCTATCTATGGACCGTCAGCTGCGGATTTTCTTCAAGACCAATGCATTTAAGAGGATGTTAACTAATAATTAAAAGAGGCCGCAATTAGAGTTTCGATGGCCGAGCTCTGCGATAGTAAGTTAAAGTCAGGAAAGTATTCGTCATGACGCCGTACGTTTTTTCCGATCAAACATTCGGACCAGGTAAGATAAAATCTGAAGCACATCGCATCTTGCAAGGAAATATTAAGAAATTTGGGACGAAACCTCTGGCCTTAGGGAAGAATGATAAATAAAGTCAACGAACAACGGAGTGCCTGAACTACGGACGGGAAAAATGTCTGCTTTATCATTTAGCGTTAAACTTGCGTAATTTGTCAATAGCTCATACTTATGATTAATTGAAATGCATTAATGAACAAAAGGCTCATTTGCGGCAATAGCCGAGGGCAGGCAGGGCTGAGGGCAGGGCCTGGCGTTCGCAGGAGGTAGATATGGTAGGTTGTCCGTGAGGATAACTTGGCTTCCTTTAAAGCGTAAAAATATTACGCAAGTTTATCCTACCCCAGGCCGCCTTGTAATTTGCCCCGCATTGCCACCCCCTCACAGAGCGTGCCTGCACGAACTCCCATGTCCAGCTGTCAGCGATAAATATCTGGATGGAATGTTACATCAGATCAGGGGTGCTTAAGGGACCAGGGCTGCTGTCTAAGACCAGGGCTGCTATCTAAGCACCAATGGTGCCTATCTTGCGTAGGCTTGCGTTCATGGATGGATCTCGAGGGGGGCTGGGTCATGTTGGGTTCTGGTGATGGCACCCTGTGCCACCAGGCATAAGTGACACAGTTTTTCTGTCAAGCGCGCTGCAGCGGTGGGGCCAAATCCCATGAGGGACCTTAAGGACTTTCATGATTTGGGATGTACACCTTAAAATGCCTTTATGACAGGGCAGGACTTGGCAAACCAGGCATCCATTATTCCTTGGGCCAGGTCCGTTCTCGCCCGCTTCGTATAAGTGCCATCCTGTGTCACTGGGTAATTTTCCCGCGCATTTCGTGGGAACGGAAGAACCGATAAAGCAAACACACATTTACTACACGTGATTACTTGGCGGGGTCGCAGCCTGCGGATGGTTAATGCTGAAGCTTGTTTTGTGAATTGGATTTGAAGCTTGGGTTTGAAGCTTGGGAGTCGTCGCGTGACTGCGGCGGGAGCTGCGCGGGTTGTAGAATGGTGGACCAAACATCTTTGCTCCGAAACCGCGAACGTCAATTGAATTCTTCAGTTCATTTCATATACAAACCATAGTTTCAATGTTAAGATAAATATCTGGATTTCAAGCTGCGTGGTTGACGGTCCATTGACTCGGTTCTTTTGATGGCGTCGACGTCAGGCAGGACGGTGATATTTTCACCTGCACAACAACGATTATTTTGCCAATATAGACAGGCATTATCCCGAAATACACTCCGATACCTTCACAACACCGGTTTTCGGAAGCTGCAAGTCTATCGCGCTTACGACGATGAGGCGCCTATGGTTAGCGGAGACTGGCGCGAATTTCGTGCAAAGCTTATCATGCAAACAGGTAAGAACAACAAACTCAAAAGCTGTTACCCAGCTCCCAGCGTGGAGCTGCGAACTGATAGCGGAAAAACCTTTTTATCATATCTGTCAGCGCCCCTTAACACTTCCACCCGAAGTCAGAGGACGCTAAAAAAGCACAAGCCTTACCCTGGCTCTACGAGTTCACGACCACCATCTCGGTATTCCAAACCCTATTTAATCACAGCCAAACTAATCCCTGAACCTACATCCCGCATTCCTCATGAAAAAACCCAAAACCATGTATGTATGCCCCCGTCCCGACACCACGCTGCAATCTCCCCATCCCCTTTCGGCAATAGGACTAATGTGACCGGGTCCGTAACCTTCCCTAGCCCTTTCATCCAAGTAATTATCGCATGCCTGATAAGCGCTCCCCCTTTGGCCACGCAACACCACCTCACCAGACGGGGTGCCCATGGGCGCGCGGCGTAGTGAGGACAACCGGCGGTTACTGGATATTCAGAACCCTTCACTGGCAGCTGAAGGGCTTTGGGCGCATGCCACTTCGCGCCCTGAAACCGGCGGCCTCATCATTGCCAGCCTGCAGGGCCCCACTTTATTGAACGACGACCGCCTCTGGCAGGTCGGGTTGAATATACCGGCCCATGGGTTGGCAACGATTGCTTGAAACTACCATTTGGAATGAATGCATTGTCTTTAAACAGTACATTGAGCACAAGTTGGATCATCGGCGAAACTTCTCATCCCACAGTGTGGTTCCGCCCTTGATATGATCTTGATGCAGGTGGTCGTATTTCTGACCTCCCACGGAAGCGAGGGTTCAGTGGGCCTTATCCTCAACCGCCCAACAGGCATGGTATTGGGCCGCAAGCCAGGCGGGCTGCCGCTGGAGCTCGGGGTGAGGATGCCTGAGTGCATGGAGCCTGGGGTCTTTGGGAGGGGGTTGAGTGGGATAGGGTGTGTCTTGGGCTCCGGAGCGGGGAAGGAAGGTGACACTTTGTGAGAGGATCACGAAGTCTCATGCGTGGCCGTTGGATTCTGGTGGCGGCTAACGTGTCCGCTGCGGTTTCCAGTCTCTGGCAGCTCATTTGCTCATTTGCTGTTGAGGGGTTGTTGGGCGACTGATATCCAGTCCAGGCTCCCTTACTCGACTCTGCACTCTGCAGGTTTTGTTCCAGGTCGGAACTGTGAAAAAGTAACCCCGGATAACCATTCAATCCTCCTCCCGCGTCTGCTTCCGCTTCTGTTTCCTCTCTTTGGCAACCAGCCAGCCAGCCGTGTATGCTGGTCTACTATTTTCTATTATCCGTTCCGTCTTGCGCCTTATCACGCCCATCCGTCACTCGTCTCTTACCTAAGATAGGTGTCCCTGCACCCCTTACCCATCCCGAGCCGTTCTTCCGTCGCCAACCCCATACACACACACACATCTCCTCATGGCCTCACCACTCGAGACACGCCCTCTCCTGTAACCTTTGCCACGACACCCCGCAGGGCCCCATTCCCGTGCAGCGTGTATTTCACGACAATCGGGTTTACTGCGGAGGGTTCACCGCACAGCAGGTGTGCGTGAGTTAGGCCTGCATGCACAGCCTGCTTCATCACGACCCGTGAGCTTTCTGCCAACCAGTTGCACGCTGGCAAGGAAGGCACTGTTCCATACGACAGACATTCCATGTTGAATAAAATTTGTCGGAACTTTGTTAATGAGCACACACGCGCCGAAAAGCGGCTTCTTCGTTTAGTGGTGCAGCCCTACGCAACATCATTCTGAGGGTCGTTTATCATTTTTACTCTTCTTGTCCTCAGCAGTTACAATCAGCATAACACTACAAAAGGCCCCAGTGGCGATGCCACCGGCGGCTAACCTGAAACGCAAAGAACCGCCCCACTACTTAAACAAACCTACCAAATCGACTCACTGACCTGCGCTCCATCAAACCGCCCTGCTGCTTAGCCCGAACCCCTTGTCAGACTCCGCCACGACGCCCCACCAAACCCCATATTTAAGTTGGATTAGTGGCCGGCCGTGACACTCAGGCTCGTAACCACCAGGCCGATCCAGGTCTGGTGGCCGAACAAACGTGAAAACGTGCCCTACCGGGTGGGAAGGGCGGGCACATAAGGTAAACCTAAGGTCACAACACGGCGAATAGCCGGGAACGTTGTGACCTGCGACAAATCTCAAAATCTCAGTACGGCAAGTACGAGCAAGATGCATATAGTTACTTGCTTCGTCCAAGAACCAGCCTTCTCGCCTCGAGAAGTCAGCGCTTCATTATTTAAAAAATAATTAATAAACATTTGTTCTTCGTGTCCCTCCGCACGCATTTTCTTACCCCAAACCCTCCCCACGCTCCCTGATTGGCTAGGTGATCCACATCATGCATGGGCACCGATTGAACAACTGCGTGCAGGTACGGCAGTTAGGTGGTTTATCAACAACCGGATATATCTTCTCCTTTCCAGCACTACCCCTGTCGCTTTTTATTTCTATTTATTTTACTTCGTTTTTTCTTCTTCGATTTTTTTCTGTGTCTAGCTCCACTCCTATCGAGCACTTTAAAACACGTAATGCTCAGCAGGTAGTTCCCGGGGTGTACATGGCGGGAGAGGAAGCAGCCACCGCGGCAGTGCAGGCGGGCCGCGTGCCCGCCAGTGACTTCAAGTTTTTCGCGGGCGCCCTTACCTGGGGGCCGGGGGAGCTGGAAGAGCAGGTGGCCAAAGGGGCCTGGTGAGTTGCAAGTCTTAAGGATTCTGTTTTGGCCTCTGCTGCTCTGCGCTGTTGTTCCATGTGATATAAAAACT
Organism: Volvox reticuliferus; assembly: GCA_019650235.1. Classification (NCBI taxonomy): domain Eukaryota; kingdom Viridiplantae; phylum Chlorophyta; class Chlorophyceae; order Chlamydomonadales; family Volvocaceae; genus Volvox; species Volvox reticuliferus. The sequence goes on along the minus strand of BNCP01000072.1, from coordinate 413,735 downwards.
TGTGCGCTTGCATCTGCGTAGTCGTTTGATGCCTTTTGTCTTCTTCTGCTCTAACTCTGCTCCCTTGACTTTCCTATTGTTGCGGCTTTCTGTCGTTGAGGTATCCGGCGGCATGTTCGCGTTCGCTGGTGCTCAAGCCCACGCTTCAGCTGCCAGTGCCGTTGTGGCGGGAAGTACTACAGCTAATGGGCGGGCAGTACCTAGGCGTGGCACGGGAGGGGTACGAAGGAGACGAGTAAAGGCTTTTGTCAGATAGGGCGCGGCTTTCACCATCTACACGCGGAAAGAGTCGCAAACCTTTTGCGTAGTAGCGATGTAGGGAGCATAGTAATTAGGCGATGTGAACCTGTGAGACTGGCCTGGGTGGAGTCTGGGTGGTGCTGGATTGGCGGTCGCGACGGTACTGGGTTGAAGGTGCCATCCATGGAACTATATCTCCTGTGGCCAGTACAATGGCGCATGTACATTATCTCCATGTAGTGCATTAGTGCGCGATGCGGTGCTGGTGGGTTGCTGCGTTGTAACTCGTTCAAGCACTTCATCGAGCGTTATATGATGACCTCTCTGCCATTTCCGTGTATCATGGTTCGATAAAAGTATCTCGTCCCGGTATTTGTTTTTTCGAGCTTCTTTGCTTAGGCAGTTATAAATTAGCACGTTTCCTGACATTTTTACAAATCTTTCTTTTAGAAATCGACAGCGTGTGGTCTACGGTCCTCGAAATTGTTCGTGTGCTGGACTTTGATTCTCAGGACAGGTAAGTGAGCGTGGGGGACAGGATATTGATTAGATGTTGACCGTCCTTGCACTGCGCGCCGTACCTACGGTTCACGAAAGCTGGCAAAGCAGTTTGCTTAGTCCACGATCGCTGATGTATTGCCTGGAAGTTAAATAGCATTATTATCCGTTATGTGGGTGATTCGGAACGTTGTTGTCAGCGTTCTTAATGTAAGGATTGGAAGAGTTCACTTACAGTCGGGATGGGAACTTCAGGATTTTATAACTGCTACAATGGGTTATGTTCGATGTAAGATTCGATAGCTCAGAAGGTTTACTCTGGGCTCGGATAGTTTAGGATGGCAAAAGTGGCGCCCGAGAAGATGCCAGCTAGCATCAGCGCTGAAATTGAAGATATCGAGGAAGTTCCTGTACCGGTTATTTCTAGCGGCTGCGGGGACCATATGCGGGAGCAGCTTCTCATGGCCTGCGAGACTGGCGACGTTAACCTCCTAAACCAGTTCCTAGAAAAAGCAGAACGGGAAAAAGTGTTGGCCTTGCGCGATTCACAGACTTGGCCCCTGCTAGCAATAGCAGGTGAGCCCTACCCATAAGCGAGGTAGCCCACTTCCTAGCATTCCTTGCCGACATTTCAACCAATCTTACATGTGAGCTTGCGTCTGTGGTTTGCTAAGCTTAACATTTCCAGACAGCAAAAACCCATATGTCTATCGTTGAAAGCATAGCAAGGCAGGGGCTTCCGGCACGAACGCCGCATCTTTCCAGCAAATTCACTTTTGCTAAACATCTTTATAGGCAGCAGCATGCTACCTGTAAGTGACGGTCCGCCGTACATAACATGATTAATCCGTCGTCCATACTCCCTCATCCCTCAGATTCCTCGATACGGCAATAACGCACAGGCTCACCCACAACCGCGCCTTCGACCCGCTTTTGTTTCATTAATCTAATTATGGCTCTGATTTTTCCACACCCCATTACACCCACCCAAGCACGTTCCAAAATGCAATCGGATCCTGCCTCGGATGTCGAATCAATATCACGTGCCGCAAGCATACCTCTTTGCCTTGCTCGTTCCATTTGCCACTCGCAATAAAATTAACCGTAACATACTATGCATGAATTGTGCTGACTACGCTCGCTCGCAGCAAGTCGTGGTCATAAGGAGCTGGTCGTACGGCTGCTCGACTTTGGCTGCCCCGTGGACATTCAGGACGAGTACGGCAGTACACCACTGTACCGGGCAGTGGGCTTTCGCCAGAATCCAATTGTGACGCTGTTACTTGAGCGTGGTGCCAACATCCGACATGTCAACAGAGACGGGAACAATATCATCCATAACAGGTACGTATCAATCATAACAATCTTAGGTCTACCATACGTAGCGTACATACGTCGGTATTTTCCATCCATCGTACGACACAAATCCTTAAGTACATGGTTATCATCCGTGTCACCCCAGTGGCTTCGTGGACAAACCCCTAATGAGCCCATCAACTACCTAACGTCCAGAAATCCTAAACTCCGAAAATCCTAAGACCCCTCCCCCTCCCCCTTCCCCGAATGCAGCGCCTACGTATGCAATGATTTTGCGACCATCCAAGCTCTGAAAGCGGGAGTAGATCCCACACAGCCCAATGCAGTGGAGCGAATCAGCCTGCTGGACATGGTGTGTGCGTGGCGGGAGCGAGGGAGCGAGGGAGCGAGGGAGCGAGGGAGCGAGGGAGCGAGGGATTGGGATGGATTCGGAGGATACGAGAAGGCGAGAGGGTGGGCAGGTGGAGAAACCACTAGATAGATTACTGTACCGCTGCCTCTAGCTAGTGTCGAGAAATAGAGTGCACACCTTAACCCTAAACCCATTGAAATCGATTTCAGTTCAGATACGTTGGCACATCCAATGACGCATACATGCTGCAGTCAAGTAAGCCTCTGCCCCTGTTCAACCCTTACCGCCCGCAGGTGGAGAAGCAGCCCCACCTGGCGCAGGTGTACTTTGATTCTAAGGTGCGATAGACATGTTGTCACTCATGACAAGGATAGCAGGTCCCCGGGCCTTATTGGGCAGCTGGGCACCTCGTGTTGCATATGGCTCTGCCTGAGTGACTGTTAACCAAGCCGATGGAAGCTGCCGAGTATATGCCTGCCTGCAACTGCTACAGCTATTTCTTCTGCGACTGCAATAGCCACTGCTACTGCTGTTACTGAATGGCGATCGTCATCTACAGGTCAAGCCTTTGTCGAATTACGTGCAGTACACCAAGATGCTGTACGACTTCACAGGTGCGCCTTGCGACCTTATTTGCTGCTGTAGTACACCCGTCTGCCTGCAGTAACATGATCATCGATTGGCAAACCTATCGCGCGTCTGGCGGGAAGTAGTGTGAGCTATCTCTATCCAGTAGATTGCCTTAAGGGCGGGGGACGCAGTGGCCATTTGGTTTATTCCCAAACCGTAATCCCCTCCCCGCCCCCTCCCTGCCCCCCTCCCCGCCCCCGTCGCTGCCATCCAGGTCTAGACTACAAGGACTCCCAGGGCCTTATGGACTCCCCCATGGAAGCCATGATCAACTTGCCGGCCTCCAACTTCCTGCTATCACACATGTGCGTACGACATGTACGGCATGTACATACGACATGTACGATGTACTTACCGTGCCAGCCGCATGCAGGAAATATATCAGCACACACGTACTTTTACGGACATATCCACCAACGCACCTGCGCAAATTCTTATATTCACTCATCATCTTGTTCTATACGTACTTGTGTAGATTGCTGTGTCGTAAAGGGTAAAGGGGTCTGGGTCAACTTTATTACGTCCTTAATTTGTGGTGTTACACTGTGGGCGACTCGCCCTGACCACCGGGGGCCCTGACCAGACCGAGCCACAGCACAGGGGAGGGGCACGTGGCTTTGTCTGTCCCACGTGCTCCCCCTCTCACTCGGACCAGCAAGAGCAAAGAAAAACTCAAGAGGCTCTAGCTTGGCCAATAACAGAGCAGATGGGCATCACCTTAATGTCTGAGTATGTGTATGTTGGCAAACTACCGGTACATCTCACCTGCCGGTGGTGTATACGTAGGGATGGCAGGTGTGATGGCGCACAGGTGCGGCCAGATCAGAAGCGTCACTTGTATCGTATATCATTTGTTGTTAGTTATGTACGGTCATAGGTGGCATGGTTGGGGGCCCCCGGCCCAGCCGGCCCCTGAGCATGAACGAGGTGAACCCCCTGAACCCAAACCCCGAAACGACTCTGCCATGCATGCAGTGGCTGACATTATTTACATGCATCTTTGTGACGCATCCCACCCTTGAATGCTGGCTGGGCCCCTATACGCATTTCTGCATGTGTGACGATCCATGCCCGGCCCAACCACCCCAGGCTTGTCAAGCAATACCTACAATGGCAATGGCGTCTGTACGGCAGGCGCTTCTTCATCGGCAATATCATACAGCAGATGTCTTTGCTCGTACTGGTGACATACATTGCCATCACGAGTATGTACAAGTGGATTCGGCCCGGCCAGGTGTATGAGTGAGTTAAAAGCAGGAAGGATGCTGTACAGAACACGGATGACCGGTTTCTTTCCATGCTACATACTGTAGTATCCTGGGATACTTCATGGGTAGTCTAAAAGGTTGGCCAGTTGTCTAAAATCCTTTTGATCGAGCCTTTGCTGTAGGCGGATAGATATAACAGAGATACAACACATACCACATCGTAAAGGAGTACCAATGTTTCCCCTCCGCCTCCACTCCGCATCCCCTTTGGCCCCCCTCTGCCTTCCATCTGCCTCCCCTCTGCCTCCCCCTCTGCCTTCCATCTGCCTCCCCTCTGCCTTCCATCTGCCTCCCCTGCCTTCCATCTGCCTCCCCTCTGCCTTCCATCTGCCTCCCCTCTGCCTTCCATCTGCCTCCCCTCTGCCTTCCATCTGCCTCCCCTCTGCCTTCCATCTGCCTCCCCTCTGCCTTCCATCTGCCTCCCCTCTGCCTCCCTCTGCCTCCCCTCTGCCTCCCCTCTGCCTTCCATCTGCCTTATCTGCCTCCCCTGCTCCCCTTCCCCCCTCTGCCTCCCCTCTGCCTCCCTCTGCCTCCCCCTCTGCCTTCCATCTGCCTCCCCCTGCCTTCCATCTGCCTCCCCTCTGCTTCCCCCTCTGCCCCTCTGCCTCCCGCCTCCCCTCTGCCTCCCCTCTGCCTCCCTCTGCCTCCCCTCTGCTCCCTGCTTCCCCTCCTCCCCCTGCCTTCCATCTGCCTCCCCTCTGCCTCCCCTCTGCCTCCCCTCTGCCTTCCATCTGCCTCCCCTCTGCCTTCCATCTGCCTCCCCTCTGCCTTCCATCTGCCTCCCTCTGCCTCCCCTCTGCCTCCCCTCTGCCTCCCCTCTGCCTCCCCTCTGCCTCCCCTCTGCCTTCCATCTGCCTCCCCTCTGCTTCCCCCTCTGCCTCCCCTCTGCCTTCCATCTGCCTCCCCCTCTGCCTTCCATCTGCCTCCCCTCTGCCTTCCATCTGCCTCCCCTCTGCCTCCCCTCTGCCTCCCCTCTGCCTCCCCTCTGCCTCCCCTCTGCCTTCCATCTGCCTTCCATCTGCCTCCCCTCTGCCTTCCATCTGCCTCCCCTCTGCCTCCCCTCTGCCTCCCCTCTGCCTCCCCTCTGCCTCCCCTCTGCCTCCCATCTGCCTCCCCTCTGCCTTCCATCTGCCTCCCCTCTGCCTTCCATCTGCCTCCCCTCTGCCTCCCCTCTGCCTCCCCTCTGCCTCCCCTCTGCCTTCCATCTGCCTCCCATCTGCCTTCCATCTGCCTCCCATCTGCCTCCCCTCTGCCTTCCATCTGCCTCCCCTCTGCCTTCCATCTGCCTCCCCTCTGCCTCCCCTCTGCCTCCCCTCTGCCTCCCCTCTGCCTCCCCTCTGCCTTCCATCTGCCTTCCATCTGCCTTCCATCTGCCTCCCATCTGCCTTCCATCTGCCTCCCATCTGCCTCCCCTCTGCCTTCCATCTGCCTCCCCTCTGCCTTCCATCTGCCTCCCCTCTGCCTCCCCTCTGCCTCCCCTCTGCCTTCCATCTGCCTCCCCTCTGCCTTCCATCTGCCTCCCCTCTGCCTTCCATCTGCCTCCCCTCTGCCTCCCCTCTGCCTCCCCTCTGCCTCCCCTCTGCCTCCCCTCTGCCTTCCATCTGCCTCCCCTCTGCCTCCCCTCTGCCTCCCCTCTGCCTCCCCCTCTGCCTTCCATCTGCCTCCCCTCTGCCTTCCATCTGCCTCCCCTCTGCCTCCCCTCTGCCTCCCCTCTGCCTCCCCTCTGCCTTCCATCTGCCTTCCATCTGCCTCCCATCTGCCTTCCATCTGCCTCCCATCTGCCTCCCCTCTGCCTTCCATCTGCCTCCCCTCTGCCTTCCATCTGCCTCCCCTCTGCCTCCCCTCTGCCTCCCCTCTGCCTCCCCTCTGCCTCCCCTCTGCCTCCCCTCTGCCTCCCCCTCTGCCTTCCATCTGCCTCCCCTCTGCCTCCCCTCTGCCTTCCATCTGCCTCCCCTCTGCCTTCCATCTGCCTCCCCTCTGCCTCCCCTCTGCCTCCCCTCTGCCTTCCATCTGCCTTCCATCTGCCTCCCCTCTGCCTCCCCTCTGCCTCCCCTCTGCCTCCCCTCTGCCTCCCCTCTGCCTTCCATCTGCCTTCCATCTGCCTTCCATCTGCCTCCCATCTGCCTTCCATCTGCCTCCCCTCTGCCTCCCCTCTGCCTCCCCTCTGCCTCCCCTCTGCCTTCCATCTGCCTTCCATCTGCCTCCCCTCTGCCTCCCCTCTGCCTTCCATCTGCCTCCCCTCTGCTTCCCCCTCTGCCTTCCATCTGCCTCCCCTCTGCCTCCTCTCCGCCTCCACTTCTACTCCACCTGTCCGCCTATCCATCCCCTCCCCGCCCTTACCACTCTAGGTCTGTTGTTATCCTCTAAGGACCCAAAACTGTATTCGCAGGTATTGTTATTGCGATTCCGGCGTTGACTTCATGCTGGATGTGGTTCGAGCAGCGGCAGAGCTCCTGTTGCTGCCCCTGTGCGGATACGCAATCATGAAGGAGGTGCAAGAATACCGAAAGTCTGGAAACACGCAGGTCAGTGCCGTTATCCGATTACTTGTGTGGGCGCATTTATGTGTGCATATGTGTTTCATGTTTGCATATATCTGGGGTGTTACTGTAGTAGTTGAGAGCCGCAAAGGCCTCTCGAGATGCTGATGGCGTGTATCTGCACATCTATATTGTGCTAGAGTGTGTACGACTACTACAGTTACACTGTGGGCGACTCACCCTACAAGGGTGAGCACCAAGACCGGACCGAGCCACAGCGCAGGGGAGGGGTACATGGCTTTGTCTGTCCTTCCTGCCACGTGCTCCCCCTCTCACTCGGACCAGCTAGAGCAAAGAAAGACTCAGAGCCTGGCCACTAACAGAGCACTGAGGAGCACCACGAAAACAAGGAGGGAACTAAAGAAAACAGGGGGCAACTAACTGCACAAAGAAGGGGACCACTCTCCAACACAAAACTGACCTAGCAAGAGCCTGACAAAGACAAACAGAAGCCCTCAGAGGAGAGACGCCATCAGGAGAGCACACTCTTACACAGCCAAGAAGGAAGAACCCAGCTAAAGACAGAGGGGGGGATGACGAGCCAAATTGGCGCTCCCCTAGAAAGCCTCCCGGCCCCATCCACAGCTGGCCCCTCAAACTCCTGCACTGCACAAGAGGGAGAGACCTCTCTCACTGGCCCTCCCCCCAAAACCCTCAGAACCCGGTGCCTGGACACAGGCTCCTCCAGCCACGAGACCCTCCACCCTCTCCCTGCCCCTCCTCAAACACTAGACTGCCTTCCCCTTCTTTCCAACTATCCTCCTCTCTCCCCCTTCTTCTCCCTCAAACCTCCTCCTCAGAGCTCCCACCCTAAGAACCCTGTCTAGGTATTAATTCTGCCTAGGTATTTCCCCTAAGGTATTTCCCGGATTTTTTTCTTAGATATTTGTGGTGGTCTGTATGTAGTTAATATTTTTGGTCACCTCAAGCATCTCATTCATCAGCTAGCTAGCAACTGATATATTTTATGAATCACGTGTATGATTGTCTTCCTATCAGTACAGCATGTTATCCAAATAGTTTACAAGGGTGTATCCTGATAATTCAGCACTGTAAGCCAGCAGCACTGCACGCACGGCAGTGGCACTGTATGCCAGTGGCATGGCACAGTAGAGGCACCGTGAAGCAGCGGCACTGCATGGCAGTGGCACCACATGCCAGAAGCACTGCATGCCAGCGGCACTGCACATGGCGACACTGTGCACCAGTGGCACTGCATGCCAGTGGCACCGCATGACAGTGGCTCACCTGGCTTACCTGGCTCTGTAACATGTTTATAATAAAAAAATAATAATAAAATACTCCAAGCGCAACCAAAAGATATTGATTAAAATTATAATAGTTGTGATTACAAGAGTAGCTGAATGAAGTGGTATCATTAGAAATAGTATTACCCCACAATAGCATACCACATGGTACATGGGTGTACCACGGTACACAGTACCATGCAGCAGCTGCACAGCACGGCAGCTGTACAGCACGGCAGCAGCACCATGTGGCAGCTGCACCACACAGCAGCTGCACTGTGCAGCAGTGGCACCACACAGCAGCGGTGCCACGTGGCAGCTGCACCGTGTGGCATTGGCACTGGTGCCACGTGGCAGCTGCACCATGCGGCAGCTGCACAGCATGGCAGGAGCACCATGTGGCAGCGGCACTGTGTGGCAGTAGCACTGTGTGGCAGTGGCACTGTGTGGCAACAGCACCACACCGCAGCAGCACTGCGTGGCAGTGGTACCACACGGCAGCGGCACTGTGTGGCAGTGGCACCGCGCGGCAGCTGCACCAGGTGTTGTATCTCTGTCATATCCGCCTTAAGCAAAGGCTCAATCGAAGGATGTCAGATAACTGGCCAACCTGGATATTAGCCATGAGATACCCCAGGATACTACAACTATCCCCCTTCCAATGGGGGTGTCCTCACACCCATAGGGGCAATCATGACTCATTATGTTCGTATGCCTGATGGCCTGTTGATTGTGGATACATCTCCCTCGCACTCTTCAGTGCAACCATCCACACATCTAGTCGGCTGGATGGGGATTTGAATCTGGGTCAGCCACTACCTGTGGCAACCATTTTGATAATGCTATTAGATATGTGCGGAAGCATAGCTATTGAAGGTTTGGAAATAGTTCGCAATTAAGTTAAGGTCACGAAATTGTACATCTACTGGGAATTGGTGACAGCGGAGTCTTGAACTCCAAACAATTAGTATTATTATTACTAAGTTGTCAGGCCGAAGCTCTTCACCAGGGTGACTTTAGTATTGGCTCACCTAGTCAAGATGTACGACAATCTGCTTTGCAAATCGCAAACTTTACTCATAGTTAGTTTTCAGTTTTGCATCATGCTTATTGCATGATTGCCTACCGGTTTGTTTAGGCCTATTTCTCTAAGGTAAATGTAGTTTCCTACACTACCCGTCTCAATACCATTTGTTGTATCTCTGTCATATACAACACCAGGCAGCAGCTGCACTGTGTGACAGCTGCGCCGTGCGGTAGCAGCACCTACTGCACGGCAGTGGCACCCCATGCTGGCAGCATCATGCATCCTAAAATCCTGAAATCCTAGCATCCTAAAATTCCGTTCTTAAATCGCATTCAAAAATTTCTTGGCGACATACCTTGACGAGTAATGCTTACCTTACAATGTTGGCAATCCTATTAAGCAAAGATCTGCGTAATTTCTGAACCTCCAATAATTGGTAAACAAAGAATTACATATCTATAATTGCAGGCTTTAAGTAAAGTGGTAGCTATAGTAGTGGACAATCATTGCTGTATGATCCAGATTAATTGTCAACTAATGGTCAGTGCCCTGCAGGATACATAGCTACTACATGCAACAAAAGATTGAAAAAACCTAGCTAAAGAGGTCAGGAAATGCTTTTAATAGCCTAGGAATTGCCCAACAGAAATCATTGCATTTTCCTCGCGATGGCATAAATTCCTGAGGGCCTTACACTACTAGGTCTCCTTACAGGGGCGGACGACTGTAAAAATTCCCTGGGGCCTTACATAAACGATCACATAAACGATGAAAACTAACATAACCAAAACTAAATAAACAAAATAAACAAACTAAAAATTATTAAAAATTACTAGACTAGCTAATAAAAGCGGTAGCAATAAATAAACTCAACTAAAAATTACTAGACTAGCTAAATAAAGCGGTAGCAATAACATATGTTCAGAACATGTATTTGTAAATACATATATTGGCCCTCCCCAAAGCCACGTGCCCCTCCCCTGCGCTGTGGCTCGGTCCGGTCAGGCCCCTTGGTGCTCGCCCTTGTAGGGTGAGTCGCCCACAGTGTAACACCCCAAAATATATCACCAAGGGGCCTGACCGGACTGAGCCACAGTGCAGGGGAGGGGCACGTGGCTTCGTCTGTCTGTCCTGCCACGTGCTCCCCCTCTCACTCGGACCATATTGTATTTATGTACATGGATGCCCGCACACTTTATCTCTCTGTCTGTCTGCCTATCTGCACTGCCCTCACGTACATATTGCTCAGGTCCGTGTGCACGGCGCTGGCTTGCTTTCCCAGCTTCAACGGTTACTGTTCCGAGCTGATACCGACATCCATCAGACCCGCGCCTCAGTGGTGGCAGTGCCCAGGTATCTGTTGGACGTTTGGAATCTCCTGGATTTGGGATCACTACTGCTGCTGGTGGCCCTGGCAGCAGTACGGGTGGTGGCCCTAGTACGACATCAGGAGGTGCTGTCACCCAGGTAGGTGCATGATGATGATGATGGTGGTGGTGGTGATGGTGACACTTCTCTCTATATATATGTCGTACAAATAATGTACTACCATCTGATCAATGATGCGGGCTTCCACACGCATGCTACACTCCCACTTTCCTCAGTTTCCCCCCCGGGCACTTGCTTCATGACATCTTCGTTTCACACCTGCACACTAGCTTCGCTGTGATGGATCATGCCTTATCACTGCAGGGCGGAGTCCTATGTCTGGGTAGTACTGGTAATCTGCGTGTGGGTGAAGCTGTTCGCGCTGGCTGGAGTCTTCCGTGCCACTGGACCTTTACTGCGGGTGATGCTAAGAATGGTATGTACATGCATGTGTCCGCGGCTATACAGGAGATTTCCTCCTGGCTGTTTGACGCAGGGTTGGGAATGAAGGAATTTCGCAGAGGTAGGCGAGTACGACACGAAACACATGCTTGCAAGTGAATGATGCATGGCCCATGAGGCACTGGAGTCACCGAGCTACTTCTTTAACAAAACTGCTGCTGACGTGCCATGCTCATTATTTGCTACTGCTTTAATCAACTGATCTAGTAGTACATTTTAAATCGTATAATAAATATCTTTTAGGTCACGTAAAGCCCATGGGAATTTATGCAATCGTGTCGTACACTATCTCCCATTGTAAGGAGTGCTAGTCATGTAGTGCCCCTGTGGTGTAGGGCCCTGTAAAAGCTCTAAGTTAAGAACTAAGATAAATATAATTGCTACCGCTTTATTTATCTAGCCTAGTCATTTTTAGTTGCTTTTAGTTTTAGTTATTTTAGTTTTCGTGTCGTATATTCAGGATGTAAGGCCCCTAGGAATTTTTACAGTCGAGAGTCCCTGTAACGAGTCCTAGTATGGGGATGTTACACTGTGGGCAACTAACCCTACAAAGACGAGCACCGGTGGGCCTGACCGGACTGAGCCACAGCGCAGGGGGGGGGCACGTGGCTTTGTCTGTCCTTCCTGCCACGTGCTCCCCCTCTCACTCGGACCAGCTAGAGCAAAGAAAGTCTCAGAGCCTGGCCACTAACGGAGCACTGAGGAGCAACACGAAAACAAGGAGGGAACTAAAGAAAACAGGGGGCAACTAACTGCACAAAGAAGGGGACCACTCTCCTCCAACACAAAACTGACCTAGCAAGAGCCTGACAAAAACACACAGAAGCCCTCAGAGGAGAGACGCCATCAGGAGAGCACACTCTTACACTGCCAAGAAGGAAGAACCAAGCTAAAGATGGAGGGGGGGATGACGAGCCAGATTGGCGCCCCCCGAGAATGCCTCCCAGCCCCACCCACAGCTGGTCCCACCAACACCTGCACTGCACAAGAGGGAGAGACCTCTCTCACTGGCCCTCCCCCCAAAACCCTCAGAACCCGGTGCCTGGAGACAGGCTCCTCTAGCCACGAGACTCTCCACCCTCTCCCTTCCCCTCCTCAAACACTAGACTGCCTTCCCCTTCTCTCCAACTCTCCTCCTCTCTCCCCCTTCTTCTCCCACAAACCTCCTCTACAACATCCTCACACTTATTTCGGCATACTCGGTCACACTTTACCAAGGACCTGCTCCCGCCTGCTATCTATCGTCATCAATGTTCGTACACTCATTGTGTACACAGCTGATCAACGTTATCAAGTTTTCCGGATTGTACTTGTTGCTCTACATCGCCATAGCTGTGGGGCTGTTTCTCATTTTCGGACTTATCACAGACCTGGAGGACGATCCCCACGGCACGTTGCTGAGATCTTTCATGGGCACGTTCCAGGTGAGTGTATGTGTCACGACAGTGGCTTGTTGTACAAGTTGGGTCGCTGTAGCGTCTGGGCTGGTATCAGGACGCACATGTATGCATTTCATGCATGAGCGCCACACACATGAATAGATGCGTACATTCTCTGTCGCTGTCATCTATCGTACGTATGTACGACAGGCTGTTGAACACCAGTGCAACATGTCTGGTGCATATCTGGTGAATAAACGACATTGTGTATGTTAAGCTTTACAGCTGATAGATCGCTTGTGCGACACATGCAGATCACTCTGGCTGCTGCGGATTATTCGGTGTACGAGAAAGATGCATTTGCCATTGTATTATACTTTTCCTGGACAGTCCTGTCGACTGTGTTGTTGCTGTCACTGCTCATCGCCATCTTGTCGTACGACTTTCAGGTACGGCAGGGCAGAGAATGGAAGTGAACATATTTATGTACACATTCCATCCAGATAACAACGTATGGCTTTTGGTCAATCCGCAAGTGACGTCCATCAACTCCTAATCACAATCCCACTAAACCTGCTGCTACATTGACCTTTGCATGCCTTCACCTGCACCTGCCCATATACATGCACATCACATCAGCAGATGTATGGAAATGGCCATGCAATCCTTAATCATTGTAATCATGTATGCTGCTATTGTTGCAGGTGGGCGTGGCGGTGGCGGAGCAAGAGTGGCTGGTGGTGTTCGGGGGCTTCTTGCTGAAGACACAGCGGCTGCTGGGGGATGTGGAGGTGCAGCGGCTGAAGGAGAATGACCTCCAAAGTTGCCACCAGATGGGTGGGTTCCAAACACCCCTGGGAGGTAAGTGTGTATGTGTCTTAAGGGGTGTTACACTGTGGGCAACTCACCCTGCAAAGTGTTGTACCCCTCCTGCCTTTCAAGCATATTTCTGCACGTGTTGGCGTTAAGTGCTAAGGTGCAAGCACAGCAAGCCAAGTGTACCGTAATGAGAGTAAGGGACAGTGGAAGTCTTCAGAGGTCAGGGGTTACAATGTACGATCCAGAGTGCAGAGTATCAGATGTAGGCTATCAGAGTCGGAAACACGCTATCATCATTTAGCCGCTCCTTTAATACTCAAGAGCAAACAAAACCTTAGAGGCTCTAGCCTGGCCACTAACAGAGCACAGCGGGGCACCTCAGAGAACAGAGGACAGAGGGAACTCAAAGAAAAGGGGAGAACTAGCTGCTCAAAAGACAGGAACCACGCTCCTCTACCATGACTCTGACCTGGCAAGAGCCTGACAAAAATACACAGGAACCTTCAGCGGAGAGTAATGCCAGCAGGAAAACACACTCTCACACAGCCAAGCTGGAAGAATCAAACTAGGGGGATGAAGAGCCAAACTGGCCCCCCCTACGTGTCTGTCTGTCTGTTCTGGCAGTGGGTGTGTGTATGCATGTATAGGGATGCTAGGGGTGGGTGGGATATATACACACACCGACACAGCAGGTTGGGCGGGCTGGCTTGCTAGGGTGGCTGGCATGCTGTGCAGTGGGCATAGCCAGGGCAGGCATAGACAGGCTTGCTGGCTCTCCTCGGTTTGGACTTTCACTTACTTGGACTGTACGTGGTCATTCATGAAACGAGTAATAAGGACAGGAATTCATCCTATCTGCCAAATGTTGAGAATGAGCAACACACGTTGATATACCAGGGAAATGAGAAATGAGTAATATATTTTTCTTTCTAATACCAAGCCAAATGTTTGACTGAGCAGGTTCATGTCTTTACATCTTTTCTATTTTGACACTGCTCATTGCCACGCAGACCATGCGCTTGCTTAGTTTAATCCTCGCTCTTGGATTGCTGAATTACTACCGCTCCATGTCTTTTTAAATACGTACATACGAACATATGATTCAAGCAGGCATGAATCAAGCAAATTTGCACACATGAATGCGTGCAGAGGCCAAGACCAATCTGCCCACCATGCACACTGCGATTCCCGCCAAATTGTTTGTCATCTGGGAGGACACCACCACCTGGCCGCCCGACTTCCGACAAAAGATGGAAGTTGGATTTTCGTATGATGATGATGATTTCAACCTACCACCACCACGCAGCAGGCATGGATATGTACTCGTTCGCAAATGTGACCTTATGGAATTTTTGAGAAGCAATAATAGTGCTACATCTACGTAATGAAGACTGCGTGAAGCTGTGTGTGTGACGATGGCTGAGATAAGGAGGTAAATCTCACTCTGGGAAAATGGGGGGGTCCAGCTTCTATAAACTCCATTGTCCTTTTCCATAATCTGGCCTCCATATTATTCTGATATGGAATCCATAAGCCTGCCACCTGGATATGGAAGGCAGTTTATGGAATGGAAACAGCATTTTATCCCTACCAACTTATAGGGGGGATAACAGCGCCTAACTGGCTTGCCTGTTAGAAAATGTTAGTGTAACAGAGGTCTCTAACAAATCGGGAGTTGTCTGATGGTGTTTGGGCTAGGTGCAGGTCCATCTGGCTGTCAACAACAATGTTGACAAAGTAAAACAAGAATTCACGTTGTTGATTACTATACATGACTGTCTGATGGTGTTATGGCATTTTTTAGGCTGTTTGGTGGTGTTAATGAATGTTTGATGGGACTTAAATCCTGTAACAGACTGCAACTACTGTTCTACCTGCTGTGTTATTAGGTCAACGTCTCTGTTACATACCCCAGGTGCAGGTCCATCTGGCTGTCACCAACAATGTTGACAAAGTAGAACAAGAATTCACGTTGTTGGTTACTATATATGACTGTCTGATGGTGTTTTGGCGTTTTTTAGGCTGTTTGGTGGTGTTAATGAATCTATCTTGGATGGGACTTAGATAGATCTTGTAATTGATTGCAAGTGCTACTGTAGTAAACATTTCTTTAACCTATGTATACATGAAATATGTCACCTCAATATCCAGCAAGGCAAATTACAATAGGTAAAAAACATTACAAGCCAGGCCATATACACAAAAAGCAGCAGTGAATTAAGGTCATAAACCATGTGCTCCCCCCTTCACTCAGGCCAGCAACAAAGTGCAAATGAAAAAATGCATTTATAACTTACTTGTCTAGTTATCAGTAAGTTTGCCTTCTTGCTGTTGTTATTTGTGTCCACACTTCTCTGTAGATAGCCATGACACAGTGCACCCTCCGTCTTTCCCTTCTGCTACATCCTTCTTTCCCTCTCACTTCTTCCCTCTTTCCCGCCCTCTAGCTATGTATGTCCTTCCCTATTTCCCTTTTCCCCTTCCCTCTTTTCTTCAGTGTATCTCCTTCACTGCTTCTCTCCCTCTTGCTTCTTCCTTCTCTTCCACCCACTCCTTCCATCTTTATTTCCCTCCTGCAACTTTCCTCATTCCCTCATGCTCCGTCCTTCCCTCTTTCCCTCCCTCTATCTGCTTGCTCTGGGCATCATTTCCCCCCTCTGCCTCCCTGTATCTCCTACACTCTTTCTCTGGAGCCATTTGCCAGTAGGGATTATTTTATCATTATATTAAAAGCCAGCTCAGTTGCAATCTAGCATGAAATGCAAAAGCTACGTACCAGTTTTCTCCTTACTGTACGAAAGCGACCTATGGTCGCAATGGTCATTTGCGTAAATTAAAATAAAATTAAATAATAGGTCTTTTAATGCTGTGAGCTATTTCATATACAGTGCTTGATAGATCATGCAATTGTTCATTCTCGCCTTATTTGTGACGAGCAGCGAGGTCTTGAGTTTAAATCTTACAGTTGCTTGAAATCGTTCATTTTTACTTCGATTTTTTGAGTCCGTGTTAAGAAACGGTGCAAGTATATGGTCGTTCATTCGTGAACGAGTACGGCACAACTTTTTGTGCTGTACTTCTCTGTGAAATATTTCTTACAATTGGACAAGTGAGCAAGAACTTTTTTCACATTATCAAGAGTATTCACCGATAGCTTTTTGTGTTAGCTTGTCTTTCTATAAAGCTTCTACAATTTCACGTTGCCGCCATATATCCTTACCCTGCCAACTATGGGCCGGGCTAATTAAGCCTGACAGCCCAAAAGTTAGAGACGTTTGAGGTGTTACTGTTGAGAAGTTGACTATCGAACATAATAGAGCTTGGCGATATTGTGAGATAGATCACGTTACATTGTATTCGATAGTCAAAAGGAATGAAAAGGACGGCCCGAAATGGGCATAAGTAGACTCGCGATAGTAACGTGAGTCTGACCGGCTAGGGTTCACAGAAGTCACGGAAAGTTAGCCCAGCGAACCCACAACTTAAGCTAGCACTCAATGATATGGCTAGACAGATAAAACACCGTTAACCAATAAGCCGAAAGATGCGCACACTAGCATGCTTGGATGTTGGTTCGTCTGCGGTACTGCATGGGTGTACCGTATGCCTGCTCGTCGTCCCGATAACTGCTAGGATGACTCGCCCAAGTTATTAATTCTCAACACGCCCCCTCGAGACGTACCTAGCACAAAACATCCGCAAGATTCGTAAAGACATGGCCATGCTTGAAAGCATGAACACCCTCTGACACCTCCAAAGGAAACGATGAGCGCCCCCTAGCGCACTGCAAAAGCACAAGCAACCTAGGGATGGGCAAAACTCCGCAGATTTATTCTGCCAATCCCATCACCTCTCTGCACCTCTTGAATTTAATCTCTCCCAGGGCCTTCGTCAAAACATCCGCCACCATTTTCTCCGTTGAGCAGTAGGATAGCACGACTTCACCCCTGGAAACCCGCTCTCGAACTAGGTGGTGCTGCACATCTATGTGCTTGGAATGGACCGACGTAATCGGGTTGTTCCCGAGACTAAGCGCCCCCTGAGAATCCGCCCAGATCCCAATAGCTTCGGTTCCTAGGTCCAGATCTCCCGCTAGCTTCCGAAGCCAGAGTGCCTCCCGCACGGCTGCTGCCGTGGCCTGGTATTCCGCCTCAACAGACGAAGCTACCACCGTACGTTGCAGCTGACTGTTCCAGCTGATTGCTGCCCCTCCTAACTTGAACACATAGCCGGTTGTAGATCTCCTGGTAGCTGGATCGCCTGCCCAGTCAGAATCACTGTACCCTTCCAGCACAAACTCTCCAGCTCCGCCAAAGCATAGTCCAAGCTCCCGTGTACCTGCCAGGTATCTCAGGACGCCCAGAGCCAGCCCCATGTGACTTTTAGAGGGCTTTCCTATGAAGCGCGCCAAAAGGCTCAGTGCCTGTGCGATGTCTGGCCTAGTGCTCGTCGCCAGGTAGTTGAGCTCACCCACTAATGTCCTGTAATCCGAGCTGTCCTTTAGCTCCATGTCCCCTTCTTCTGCTGGTAGCACTTTAGGGCCCGGAGGTAGTGGGGTTCACTGCGGTTTTGCATCCACGAGTTGGTTGTTGTACCACGCTTCACTTTGCCGAAGCTCTGCTAGGGTTGCACCCACCATCGCTACATAGCGCATGGCACCACGTCACCTGTCGTACGTGGGCGCGCGGAGCTGTAGACACTGATGACGTCACCTGTCGTACATGGGCGTGCGGAGCTGTACGACACTGATGACGTCACCTGTCGTACGTGGGCGCGCAGAGCGGTAGGACACTGATGACGTCACCTATCGTACGTGGGCGCGCGGAGCGGCACGACACTGATGACGTCACCTGTCGTACGTGGGCGCGCGGAGCGGCACGACACTGATGACGTCACCCCTGTCGTACGTGGACACTTGGAGCAGTACGGCAGCAGGCCTGATGCGACCGCACGCACGCCACGCAGCACGCCGCATCGCACACGTTAGGCGCATTGGCCAAGGGCACAAGCAACCCGCGAACAGCATAACGCCTAATGCATTGTGCAAAATGCTGCAAGCATGCATCGCGTGATCGGTATCGCGATAAGTGCGCATGGTCCGGCGACTTGGTCGCAGACGACCTAAAATGCATAACGCATTGCACATTGATGCGCACTAATGATAACACGTGCACTATGCATACGTGCACACTCGAGCACGATAATGCGAGCGTATCTTGAGGTCGCGAGGCAATGGCTCGAGCAATGCGGCGCGTCGAATGCAACACTACGCACGATGGCGTAGTCGGCACCTTTACGCAAGTAAAGAATATTGCATTATTGCTATGACGGCTTATATAGCAATATCCGCACGTGGGATCACGGTAGTACACTTACTACTTGCAGATCTCTTGTACCGCGAGCCGTCGCTGCGAGTATATCTGCTATGCTCATTGACGGCCTAAGTGTGAAATTACACGCAATCCTAACGATTGACGTTGAGACAAGCTAACCGCGCCTTGGTTAAGCTTACGCCTTATATATCACTTCTGATCGTAAATCTTGGATAAGCCCGAGCACCGATTTGCATCGGTTAGATGATGATTGCCTCGGCTAGGCACTGATAGCCTATCACGTCATCTACGCCTGTCTTGGAATATACGTTGTAACTCCTTGCATCGAAGACTTCCGCTGCCTCGATTGGTACGTTCTGATATAATCGAGCATGACGCACTAAGCCTGGTTCTCTGCAGAATCAATGTGCGAATGGCAGGAGGGATACAACATTGGTGTCGCTGCAGGAGCTCCTCGATGTAGCGGCGCTGTGATAGCTTTACTTCGCCATTCTCTCCTCGGCTGATCTCCATCCCCAAAAATATTTTTGCTTCGCCAAGGTCTCGAATTTTAAAGACTTTCCCAACCGCCTCCTCGACCTTGCGAATAAGCTCTTCATTGTCGGACGTAGTGATAATGTCGTCGACATGAACTAGCAGGTAGACAATCCCGTTTTCGTCCTTTTTGATGAACAAAGCTGGATCTGCTTGCGACGGCTTAAATCCCAGCTTGTCCAGCGCCACCACCAGTTTGACGTACCAGCAGCTGACGCGGCTCGACCTCACCTCTGCCGCTGCCCTACAAGGGCGAGCACCAAGGGGCCTGACCGGACCGAGCCACAGCGCAGGGGAGGGGCACGTGGCTTCGTCTGTCTGTGTATGGATGCATGGGAATGCTAAGGTGGGTGGGATATACGCACGCACGCAACAGGTTGGGGCTGGCATGCTGTGCTCGCGGTGGGCGGGCGTACTGGACGGGCATAGACAGTCTCGTTGGCTCTCCTCAGTTTGGACCTTCACTTGGATGGTATTGCCAAACAGAGCCAAATGTGTTTAGACGAGCGAGTTCATGTCTGTACTTGTATTTTTTTTGACACTGCTCGTTGTCACGTAGACCATGCGCTTTATTTAATCCTTGCTCTCGGATGGCTGAATTACTAGCTACGTCTGCGTGCTCGCTCCGTGTCTTTTTAAATACATACATACGCACGTTTGATTCAAGCAAGCATGAATCAAGCAAATTTGCACACATGAATTCGTGCAGAGGCCAAGACCAATCTGCCCGCCATGCACACCGTGATTCCCGCCAAATTGTTCGTCATCTGGGAGGACACCACCACCTGGCCGGATGACGTTCGGCAAAAGATGGCCCTCGGATTTTCGTTCGATGATTTCAATCCACCGCTTCCGGGCAGCAGGCGCCATCCGCCAACGACACAACAGACTTAAAACGAACCATCTGTTCGATTACACCACACACACTCACTCACGGTCATCGAATGTCAATGTTGGCAACTTGGTTACAGAGCGAATTATAATTTCCGCCTCTATATTGGCGTCCACGGGCTGGCCAGCAGCCTTCCGTGCATCGCGCAACCAAACAACTCCGGCCCGTGATGCCCAGATAGATGGTCATAATCAGGCGGGAATTTTGTCGTGTGTACGGCATCCGGTAGGGCGAGGGGGTGACACACATACACACACACATAACTATTGTATTCTCCCCAGCCATGAGGCCCATATGGCTGGTGTGCAATCTTTTCTGGTTGTGCGTTCTTCTTTATCACGTACTGCGCGCAAGCACTATTATTGCGAATGAAATCGTAGTTCTATAATTCTGTGTTGCTGCAACGTAATAGCTTTATTTGAGAAAAAATAAGTGTTTTTTAGTTTATGGTTCTGGCCCGTGCGTGCGTGGGAGACAGAACCTACTTAGGAGCTGTCATCATGAACGAGATTGTATTGGGGTGTTACACTGTGGGCGACTCGCCCTACAAGGGCGAGCACCAAGGGGCCTGACCGGACCGAGCCACAGCGCAGGGGAGGGGCACGTGGCTTTGTCTGTCTGTCCTGCCACGTGCTCCCCCTCTCACTAAGACCAGCTAGAGCAAAGAAAGACTCAGAGGCTCTAGCCTGGCCACTAACAGAGCACTGAGGAGCACCACGAAAACGAGGAGGGAACAAAAGAAAACAGGGGGCGACTAACTGCACAAAGAAAGGGACTACTCTCCTCCAACACAAAACTGAACTAGCAAGAGCCTGAAAAAGACACACAGAAGCCCTCAGATGAGAGACGCCAACAGGAGAGCACACTCAAACACAGCCAAGGAGGAAGAACCCAGCTAAAGACAGAGGGGGGGATGACGAGCCAAATTGGCGCCCCCCTAGAAAGCCTCCCGGCCCCACCCACAGCTGGCCCCTCAAACACCTGCACTGCACAAGAGGGAAAGACCTCTCTCACTGCCTCCCCCAAAACCCTCAGAACCCAGTGCCTGGACACAGGCTCCTCCAGCCACGAGACCCTCCACTCTCTCCCTGCCCCTCCTCAAACACCAGGCTGCCTGCCCGTTCTCTCCAACTCTCCTCCTCTCTCCCCCTACTTCTCCCTCAAACCTCCTCAAAACCCCACCCTAAGGACCCTGCTCTGCTCTCTCTGCTCCACGGTCGGTGATTTCCATAGGAGAATCACATCTCAACTGAGCTCCAACTATGGCTAGGATGGGATGTTGCGGTCCCACCCGATCCCAGCCATATTTAGGGATACCCAGCGCTGCAAAAGAGTGCAAGCGAGTCCAGAAGTCAGCAACTGTACGGGCCCGTGCTTGGTCCAGGGGAGAAGCTGTTGTTTGTACTGCATTGTCCAAAGTTGGCTGTGTCGTGTAGATGCTTGGACGTGTGTTGGCAGCTTCATCCTCCTCTTGCGTCAAGCCCCCTAACCGGTTGAAGAAGTCAGTAATAGCCCGTTGACGGGGTCCCTGCTCTGCTGTCCGGGTCTGTGGTTGTTGCTGCCGTCCGTGGGTAGATGCCCCCTGTCGCCTTTGTTCCCGGGTTGCAGCCCGGAGACAGTACCTGCCATATTCCATAGAAGACAAAGCAGCCATGGCTATCACGTCCCAAGGTGCCTGTTCGCACCCGGTTGGCGCTTGGACGAGCCACAGCTGTTGCCTGGTTATGCCCCCCTCTATGGTGGCTGGTGACAGCAGTCGCAGATGCCTGTCAATCTGCTCTCGCACCGCCTTGGCTATTGGACATTCCCAGAAGTGATGCATGCGTGGGGAGTAAGGCTGATCAGTATCTCCTCCATAGCTCCCACACTCACAGGGTTTGATGGGCACCCTGGAAAGGTGTGTGTTGCCCGGCAAGGCTATCCCATCAACCACCAAACGCCACAGCGTCTCTTTGTTTTTGTTCTCCCAATGAACTGCTGTCCATAGCCGAGCTAGGGTTGCCTGAAAGTGCTGGAGGTTGGTGGCAAGGTAGGGAGGAGTTGGGCTATCGGCTGACACCCCTAGAGCCTCCCAATTTGTTAGTGACCTCTGTTACACTAACATTTTCTAACAGGCAAGCCAGTTAGGCGCTGTTATCCCCCCTATAAGTTGGTAGGGGGACCCGACCACTTCATCAGCTTCCTCAGGAAGACGGATGTTGGCTGCTGCTAACTGGGTTAGCACTGACTGGCGGTCTTCAGGCGTGGTGAAGTCGGGGGCTCTGCAAACCTCTGCCCAAAAGTCCGCAACAACCTGAGGTAACTGAGCTGGGTTAGTGACCAGACGGCCTGAGCGTGCCTGGAGTGCCACTGGGGCTGCTTGTTGGTCCTGGCTTGGGGTTTGCAGGAAGGTGGTCAGGGCTGGGCCAGGACGCTCTCCTGCATGCAACCAGTGGATCCGGGCTTTATTTGCTGCCCTGAGGTTGTCTGCAATATGCATCCTAGCAAGAGATTGTATGTGTGCCTAGCTAGGCTCTGTAAAACGCGCGAGGGTGTGTGGATGCTCTTGGACGGACGAAAGTGTGCTCAGAGTTTCGCCATCCCATGCATGTGTTCCATCAACTTCTGGCCGCTCTCAATTTAGTCCCTGTATGTATGCCTGATGATGTATACCTATCTGGTATATATGTGGTTCTCACCATGCTGGTCTCTTCCCCTCCTTGCTTCAAGTCCGTGGCGTTGACGGTTCGTTCTGCTGTTGTATGTGCATACATTATTATGCAAGGACCCGCACGTAATCAAGGATGATTAATAATTAGGAGCCGCGCGCTTGCTTGCTTGTCATGCATCAACAGATACCACGTCATCACCAACGACCCATATAATGCGCCGCCGCGCAAATTAAACATACAAACATAGATAGGTACACAAACGTACCATTCGGCGGAAAGAGTTATATCAGAAGCGAGCTAGGTGCAGGCAGGCACGCAGGCGGAGAATCACACGAATTGCTTCGTCGTTAATAGATAGCTTGCTGCTGGCCTGCCTGCATGGAGTGAAGAAACATACCTAAGGTACGTACAGTAGGAGTGTCCTTGCAGTGCCGCCTGGTGACGTGCAGGCACGCACGTACAGGAGCGCAACAGCTGATGACAACTGCACTCACTTTACGCAACACTTGTACACAGCAAACTTGCAGTAGAGTGGAATCGACCCGATCCATCGAGTGGGTACCATTTGATACCTTGATGAGGCTGTGGTTTCGTACACGCACGCACATCCCAACCATACATCCCTTACTTGGGTACCACTTCACAAGCACACACACGCGGTTGCGCACTAGGGTTCGTTAGGCATCACATGTAAAAAAAGGCAGTAAACTGAGCGAGTTAGTATTCAACATACACACGCACGCACGCACCTACTGGATGGACATGCATGGAAGCCATGGACCACCCGTTGCTTGATTGCATCTTCGTTCTCAATGAGCAGCACCACCAGCATCAGGCGATCATCTTAGAATGCATGCATATATGATAACCCCACCACCACCCCGCACGCCGGCAACAACATATCACGCACACACATACATAATAAGTGTACAACAACAACATAACATTCGCACAGCAGACAAGAGTTCTTACGTCATGTGCATACTGACGTATTGATCAGTACGTACATAGCTGTATGCATGTGGTCAGCTAATAAGTACAGATGCATGTGCAGTAGTAAGTTCGTATTAGTAAATAACGCATTATTCATTCAAACGTTATATCAGGTAGGTAGTCGTGTGGCAGCTAGCAAGTAGAGCATTTGCATGCTCCGCCGCCAACATAAACATATACGTACACACGCAAAGTATGCAGCAGTGTACGATAGACAGCAGCTCCCATCAAGGCGGGTATATAGAGGCCGCATCATCGTTTTACCGCCGCTGTGAGCAAAATGGAGAAACACACATATGCATTTATCCACGCACGCTACGGCTTGCCTACGCACCAGGCTCGCTCCCTGCATGCGTACGTCAATCCTTCAGCAGCAGCAGCAGTGCATGCATCTATCCATACGTGGCATCCATACTGACGACCGGTGTATGTGTGCTCCCATCAAGCGAGCTAGCTGGCTTACATGCAGCAGATTCGATTGCTCCACCTCCCATTTAAACATACCAGCCGAGCCACATATACCGACACCCGCCAGCAGCAGCAGTTACGCACGCAGACGCATACACGTAAACCGCCATGGGGCATACATGCAGCACCATCAATCAGCATCCATCACCAAGAAACGGAAGCACTTACTTTTGTGCCGGCACGGCAGCAGCTCACAGCGGCGGGCAACGAGGATAATATATTATATATAAATATTGCACACTCGCTCAACACTAAGTTAAGATGGACGGAGCGAAGTTTAAACGCACGCACGCATGTACGCCCAGAAAATCGTGCGTGGATAGATGAAACGCCGATAACAATCATCGAATATAATTGGCTCCCAGCAGCCACGCACGGAACAAAGCAAACCCTCCATATTCACTTGGAGACAATTTGGTTGGTGTGGTTGCCCCCGCCCTGATGATGATGATATATAGTGGAGTCATAATAAGCAATCAATTCACCACGCACATCCGCATACCTTCATTTCTTTTGAGAATGAGCGATACATGCATAAATGTATGTGTAGATTATCGGGAATAGAAAGAAGCGTTTTTCTTTCCAACACTTTCAAAACTGCGTGCTTTAATCAACCACTTTGCGGCGGCACAGCAGCAGCGGGCAACGGTGTTCTTTTGCACCCATCCATCCATCCATCCATCCATCCACCCATCCACCCATCCATCCATCCATCCAGCAGCACGATATCAATGAACGTAAATAGGTAGGTAGCTCGTACCTCCGCCAGATTGGCACCACGAATACGCGCTCCCATCACCCTTTGTCCTTCCTTCCCTCCCTTCATTCCATACCTCCTCCCTTCCACAGCATCCCGCCTTCCTTCCGGTAGGTGCTGCACAGCCAGCAGCCAGCAGCGGCCAGCAGCAGCCCGAGGCCAGCGGGCGGATGGATGAACGAGCATCCATGGAAGGCGGCTGATGGATTACCGACGTACAATCCATTCATTCGCCACACGTGCATCTACCTGTGTATGCCGTACTAATACCAGAAGCTTTACGTACATCTGCATCTGCTACCAGCTAGCATGTATGGTTTGCGCACGTGAGCGCTATTGGCGCCTGCTGTTACGTAAATTACTTCGTCCGCAATGTATAAATGAACCCATATGCAATAACCCAGCCCTTGAAGTACGGTAATGATAACATGACACACGCACGCACGCCGCCATAGATCCATCCTGCAGCGCGCACGTGCATCGTCCGTGTAGTAGTCGTAGACGTACGGCAACACACTTTCACAATATAAGGTGCAAGAAGCACCCTGTCAACATCTCGAGAGGCCTTTATTTGCGGCAATCAACTACTACAGTCCGCACGTAATCATTAAGGAACTAACGCAACATGCAGCATGCATCTCACGTGCTGATGCATACATATATACGTACATATATACATGCACGCACGACACGGATCGATGGCTGGATGGCTGGAGATGCATGATTGCGCTGTGTGCTGCTGCGTATATATAGCTCGTGCGCGCGGTTATCTATCGGTGATCGACGCACACAAGCAAGCAACGCACGAAAGTCGTGGAAAACAATGTTGCAGCGCGTCTACGTGCGTAGATAGTTCGCCACGCACCAAGCTATATAAAGATTGCGCAGCATCCACGCGCGCATATTTACGTAGCAATCTACCTACCTAGCTATGCTGTGACGCGATCGAGTGCTGCAGCATAAATATAGGTACTTACGCACGCACATACAGAACGAATACAGCAGGTAGGCAGCGCGTGCAGCGTATGTAGGGCATGCAAACCAACATACACTCGTACAGCACAAGTAGCAAACATACGCGTGGAGTAAGATATATAGATAGCTCGCTGCCAGCGGTAAGCACGCACGCACGCCGCGCACATGTGCTGTGCGTGCGTGCGAGCATGCATCATCGTACGCGCGCGCGGCGGGTTGATAGATGAGTCCATCCGGTTCATTGTTTGCAATGGTTGCGTGCCCTAGCTAGTTACCTCCATATCGGCATCAATAATGACGGATAGTCAACATGTGTAATATGTACTCATCTATTAGATAAATAAGACCCAGATCGATCTATCGGACACCAGCAGACGACAAGATGTGCGGTGATGAGGAACGAAATAAGAGATACAGGGCGGGATAGATGGATGGATGATGAAGCCCAGTCACACGCAGTGCCCATATAGCCCTTAAAGGCGAAGAAACACAAAAGAGAAATAAAGGAGATAGAGCTGCCACGCACATACAGCGCGAAACAAAAACAGTCACGTATGTATGGTCGCACTCAATATAATACCTTGTACAAACGTACGTCAAGACGACAGCGAGCACGTTCGCACGCTCGTTCACTGTCTATCCATCCCGGCCTTGCATGCATGACTCCTTACAAATAAGTAAGCCTGCATGTCGGGCGGAGCGAGGAACCACGAGCTCCATGCATGAGAGCACCTCATCTCCGTTTGACCGATGCCCCCCAGGCGTTGCCTTTCATTTGCTCCATTAATTCTCGGCGACGCAGCTCGCGCTCGTGCATCAAGCGCTCCTGCGCGCACAGATAGACGGAGAGTCGTCAAATGTATATGGGTTGGGGCTACCTCTACCTACCTGATGAAAGTTATTTTAAACTTCATGCGTGCATATTATTCTGTCGGGCAGGTAGCACGACCGCCGACCAGTCTATGGCGAGCTTACGATTTGTCAGCATAAGTATATATGCATTCATCAACCGCCGTGACAGGTCGTGACAGGTCGTCGCGATCGATTGCAGGTCGGTCAGCATGCAGCCCGTCGTCAAAATAAAACTTGCTGCCTCTGATCATGTGAAGATCCCGCGGTAATACTTTTTTAGTTTATGATAATACAGATATATAAGCTTTTAGCATTTACCTCTGCTGTCGGATGGACTGGCAAAACGAAATCATCAAGGAGTTCCTCTTCCTCAAGATCATCATCGAAGGACGTGTTGCCGATGCCTGCGAATTTGAATTGTCGCACACTGCGACCCCCACCCTGATGAGAAGCAAAGATAAAGCAGCAGAATGGCGGGACCGCGGGAAGCCAGGATGTAAAGTTATATAAGCGATGATCCTGAACTTGCTTGCTTATCTTTTTCAAAGTGACTGTGAAGATATATAGCGGTCGACATTACTAGCGATCGAGGCTACCTAGCTAGCTCCAAGGGGCTCTGTGACTCACCGTTGACCTGCCAGAGCGAGTTGGACCTGGTGCCGGATGCTTCGAGTCGCCGGCGCCATCGTCGGCAACGTCTTCCGTACCCTACAATAACATGAGTAGTTAAAGATTGAAATTCCATTAATAACTGTGAAGCCGTGTGTATGCTCTAAAATTTGCCAGAACCCACGTGAGATGCATGTGGGTTAGGCATGCAGGCCAAATTTATTTCAACACTCAGTCCTTTATCCGACAGTACTGAAGAAAGGGTGTCCACGCAAGCTTTAAGGCATACATAACTAACTAGTTAATAAAGGTAGGTGCATCTAAAGCAAATCTGGTTTTCCAGGCAGGTTGAAGCTCAATGCCGGATGGACCCTAGCTAGCCGCAAACATGAAGCAAGCATCTTCACGGTTCCTTGTTCGCTCGTTTGCTTGCTCTCTCACCTCTCCAGTGCCCGGCGCAAACTTCATTTTCCGCGAGGGTCTACTGAAGCCCGTGACCGGCGGCGGCTGCCCCGCTGCCGCTGCGGCCGCTGCCGCTGCCGCCGCTGCCGCCTCAGGATCCAAGTTCCCATCATGTTCACCCATGCCAGGCCTACAAAACATGCATGAAGTGGGTAGGGGTGACAGATAGATGTGTAGGGTTCTGTCTCCGGGTCGAAGAACGAAACAGCAGCGACATCCTGGACCCCCTCGTTATTGAGAATGCTGCGGCTGCCCGCATACAGCTAATGATAATCACATGGCCCACTAGCTAATACTCCCCCTTGCTTTGGCTCCGTGTACCGCATTGCATATGTCACGCTACCTGCCCATCACCGCAACAGCAATGTATATCCTTCGTCCCCTGCCAGCACAGCGCGGGCAATCAATGACCTAGCTAGCACCCGCTCGTGCGCAGGCTATCGATCATCAGTTGGTATGATCATTGATCGATATCAGGCGTTCGTGGCCGAACACTGACACAGGTGGAGCCCGAAGTCGCAGCCCGTATATACCCGCCTTCCTCAATATACCCGCCGTATGGGGTTGTCAGCATATGCATACATACCTCTGGAAGTCGCGCAAGTTGGACGGCAGCCCGGCTTTGCCCGCTGCGGCCGCACTCGCTGCTGCGGCGGCCTCCTCATCCACGTCACCGGCGGAATGTCCGCCATCGGGCCGATTGAACCGGCCAATGCTGCGGCTGCCACCGCCCCTGGCGCCGCCGCCAGCAAGCTTCGCCGCGGCAGCGGCGGCGACCGTTTCGTCGTCCATGTCGCCACTGAGCCCATCACCGGGGCGGTTGAACCGAATGCTGCGCTGACCTGACGACGCTGTGCTGCTCTTCTTAACGACCGAGGAGCTGTCTGGTGTCTCTGAATCCATCCCGCCGCCGTGGGCATCCCCAGGACGATTAAAGCGCACACTTCGGTGGCCACTGGCGGCGGTTTTTGACCCACCGGTGGCTGCTGCCGCAGCGGCGTCATCATCAAAGTCCCCGCCGGCAGGGTCACCAGCACGCTTAAACTTCGCCATGCCCTTGCCCCAAGTGCCACCAGCAGCACCAGCAGCTGCTCCCGCTGCTGCTTCAGCGTCGTCGTCGAAGTCGCCGCCAGCACCGTCGCCGCCTCGCTTGAAGTGGGCCATGCCCTTGCCCCAAGTGCCACCAGCAGCACCAGCAGCTGCTCCCGCTGCTGCTTCAGCGTCGTCGTCGAAGTCGCCGCCAGCACCGTCGCCGCCTCGCTTGAAGTGGGCCATGCCCTTGCCCCAAGTGCCACCAGCAGCACCAGCAGCTGCTCCCGCTGCTGCTTCAGCGTCGTCGTCGAAGTCGCCGCCAGCACCGTCGCCGCCTCGCTTGAAGTGGGCCATGCCCTTGCCCCAAGTGCCACCAGCAGCACCAGCAGCTGCTCCCGCTGCTGCTTCAGCGTCGTCGTCGAAGTCGCCGCCAGCACCGTCGCCGCCTCGCTTGAAGTGGGCCATGCCCTTGCCCCAAGTGCCACCAGCAGCACCAGCAGCTGCTGCAGCCGCGTCTTCGTCATCGAAGTCGCCGCCAGCACCGTCGCCGCCTCGCTTGAAGTGGGCCATGCCCTTGCCCCGGCTAACACCGGCAAGCCCGGCAGCCCTTGCAGCTGCGGCATCGTCATCGAAGTCGCCGCCAGCGCCGTCACCGCCTCGCTTGAAGTGGGCCATGCCCTTGCCCCAAGTGCCACCAGCAGCACCAGCAGCTGCTGCAGCCGCGTCTTCGTCATCGAAGTCGCCGCCAGCACCGTCGCCGCCTCGCTTGAAGTGGGCCATGCCCTTGCCCCGGCTAACACCGGCAAGCCCGGCAGCCCTTGCAGCTGCAGTATCGTCATCGAAGTCGCCGCCAGCACCGTCACCGCCTCGCTTGAAGTGGGCCATGCCCTTGCCCCGGCTAACACCGGCAAGCCCGGCAGCCCTTGCAGCTGCGGCATCGTCATCGAAGTCGCCGCCAGCGCCGTCACCGCCTCGCTTGAAGTGGGCCATGCCCTTGCCCCAAGTGCCACCAGCAGCACCAGCAGCTGCTGCAGCCGCGTCTTCGTCATCGAAGTCGCCGCCAGCACCGTCACCGCCTCGCTTGAAGTGGGCCATGCCCTTGCCCCGGCTAACACCGGCAAGCCCGGCAGCCCTTGCAGCTGCGGCATCGTCATCGAAGTCGCCGCCAGCGCCGTCACCGCCTCGCTTGAAGTGGGCCATGCCCTTGCCCCAAGTGCCACCAGCAGCACCAGCAGCTGCTGCAGCCGCGTCTTCGTCATCGAAGTCGCCGCCAGCACCGTCGCCGCCTCGCTTGAAGTGGGCCATGCCCTTGCCCCGGCTAACACCGGCAAGGCCGGCAGCCCTTGCAGCTGCAGTATCGTCATCGAAGTCGCCGCCAGCGCCGTCACCGCCTCGCTTCAAGTGGGCCATGCCCTTGCCCCAAGCGCCGCCCGCAGCCTCTGGGTCCCCATCCAAACCTGGATCCAAATCACCGTATGCGGCGCCGCAGCCTGGCCGCTTAAATCCCTTTGCCAATCCAGCAATGAATCCCCCCGCCGTGGCTGCCGCCATAGCGCCAGCGGCATCCTCGTCCATTCCGTCGTCGATACCCTGACCATATGGCATCCGGGCTCTCGAAGTCGTCCCGCTTACACCGGCAGCTGCTGCAGCGCCATCGTCATCTTCCTCTACATCACTGCCAGTGGCCAAACGACTTGGTTGTTTGAGCTGAGCATTTTGAAGGCTTCTAGAAGCCCCTTTCTTTGGACTGCCGCGACCGCCGGCGGCGGCGGGATCATCATCAATATCACCACTGCTGACGCCAGCGCCGCCACCGGCGTGCTTTAACCCAATAGACCTGCTGCCACTCTGCGGATGGAAACTAGCTGCGCCGCCGCCAACATTTGTACGGGAGCTACGGTGGCCTGATAACGCCGCAGCAGCAGCAGCGGCGCCGGCGCCCGTGGCAGCAACAGCCCAGCTGCCGCCAGCATCACCGTCCGAACCGTCGTCCATACTGATGCTGGCAGGCTCGCGGGTCACCGTGTTTAAGTAAATGGGAGGGAGGGAACCCAAATGGCGGTTCGCAGGCACCTCCGATGGCACGGTGGGAGCAGCACCGGAGCCAGACGCCGCACCGCTGGCGCTGCCAGCGCCGGTTAGACCAGAGACGGCGCCGGCGGCAGCACCAGCAGCGCCAGCACTAGCGTTTTCAGCTGTGATTCCCCGGGCACCAGCAGCAAAGCCTGTGTCACTGATGCCGGTGGCATCCCCTGCGGAAAGGTTTGCAGTAGAACGTGGGCTGGCGGCTGCAGCAGTGCCACCTGCGGCACCTGGTGACAGGAGTGAGGCAGCAGCGGATCCTCCAGTGAGACTGCTCCTGTTGCCACCTGCAACGGCATCGCCGTTGGCGGAGCTGCCCCTTGGGGGTCTTGATAAAGAGCTGCTGGCCCCGCCGACGACTGCGGCAGGACCACTGAGTCCACCGGCTGCGTTGGTGGCAGCTCTAACACCGTCGGCAACGTTACCGGCAGCACTTAGCCTCGTCGAATGTAGGGCGGACCCGGGGGACAATTCGTTGGCGGCGACGCCACCGACAGGGCTGCCGAGTTCTACCCCTACCGTTGGAGCTCCAAAGCTCGTGGCAGTTAGGCCACGGCTCAGGGCTCCCTTCAAAGCTGCCGTTCCGGCCATCGCGCCCATCACTGATGCCGAGGCCGCTGCTGCCACCGCAGCAGCTTCGTCTAACTCTGCCAGCGTAGGCAGCTCCGACCCTGAACCCGAAGCATTTTTGCGCGGCGAAGGTTGCCCGCCGCCAGCCTTATTGGCGGCGGCGCCGCCGAAAAGGCCGCCAAAGACTTTAGAAAGAAACCCCTTGGGTTGCGCTTCAGCGGCGGCGGCACCGGCGGCGGCACTGGTAGCAGTGCCAGCTGCCAGCGCGGCAGAGGCCGCAGTTGCGGCGCCTGATCCATCGCCAGAACCACCCGGCGATGCTAAGGCGGCCCCTTCCTTACTGCTAGCGCCGGCGTAGCTGCTGTTGAGTCTGGTGGCACTCTGGCGTGCAGGGTCACCGGGGCCCCCAGCATCGGCAGCACCGATACCGGCGGCGCCTGCCGTCGCTGCAGCGGCCGCGGCGACAGCAGCTTCCGATCCAATCAGGGGCAGCTCCTCAGACACCTCCTGTACCAAATAGCAGCAGAGTCCAAATGATAACGATAGGAGAGTAATATGTTCACAGCGCTATATGATGGTGAATTGAAACCAAGTCAAATGACGGACTTCAGCGATGTACTTCAAGCGCCTCAAACGGATTCTTCGTTGTCAGTACACATTCACAACAACGGGGTGCTCTAACGGGGTGACAACAGGAGCGACGTGCTTTAGCTGATAGAACAAGTGCAACCCAACCATTAGGCCCAAGACCACAACCCTGCAGAACGAACCTCTAAAACCGTTGTGGCAACACCATTTACTCCCGAAACAGCAGAATCACCTTCTCCCACATCCCTGGCCATGATGTAAAACTCACCGCGAGGGTTGGCACCTTGAGTGAACCGCCGCCAGATATGCCACCGGCTCGTGCGAACAGGCCGTGGTTGCTGGTGACTGAAGGTCCGCTGCTCGGGGTTTCCTGCTGTGGAGAGTTGATGAGACAGGACGAGTACACCGCGACCAACAAAATCGCTTAGAAGGGGAAGTCGAAAGTTTTCGTGTTTCCGTATTTTAGATGGACACGCACACATGTCGAATCACATTTCACACCCCCGAAACAACAACAACCGGACTGACCGATTAAAAGGAAACCTACCCACCTCAACTAATCCATCCAGGCCGTCCGCGAAGTTGCCGCCGTAACGAGCCTCCACTTCCCTTCCTGCCTTGGCATCGAAGGAGCCGGAGGGTAGGACACCCGGGATACTGGAGGCGGAAGCGCGCGCCGGTGTCACCGCAGCTGCTGGACTGGCGCCGGCACCTGCGAACGCGCCCTCCCCTTCCCTTGCTGCAAACCCTACCGCTGCGCCCGCCGCTGCGGTCCCTGCCACTGCTGCCGCCATCGCGGCAGCAGCAGTAGGGGAGTCGGCCCCATGCAGAGCGGGCAGCGCAGATTTGATAAAGGGGTTGTTGGAGGGCGGTACGGCAAGGAATGGGCTTCCAGGGGTGCCAATAGCCGGCAATGCCGACTTTCGGGTATTCAGTTGCGGAAGCGCCGCCAGGAACCCAAATGGGCCCGTCGTGTCGGCATTGGCACCGCCGCCATCGGGGGAGCTACCGCCACCGCCGGTGAACGTGGGCAGTACTGCCTTCGCCGCAAACGGCGCCGCTGCCATACTGGGATCGAGTGCCGGGAGATGATCCGCCGCGGCGGCTTGCAGCGGCGGCAGTACCTTACCCTTAGCAGCGACGTTGCGCATTAGCGTGGTGAAGGACGACGCCTTGGCGTCTGCGGCGCTGCCAGAGCCGTCAGCATCCGTCCCTTGGGAGGGTGACAGCGCAACAGAGCTTCTCGCACCGTCCCCGCCACCGACGTTACTAACCTTCTGAAACAAGGTACCGCCGGTCGTGATATTGGAGGTCGCCGCGGTCGCTCCCGCCAACACTGCAGCATCGCTCTCAATATTTGAAGCGACGGCAGACACGCCCGAGACTGAAGTGGCGCCTGCGGGCGCGGCGGCGCCACCACCACCGACGCTGGCGCTGCCACCGTCGGCACTTGCCGCGCCTAACGCAGCTCCGGAGTCCAGTTTCCCGGGGGCCATACCCAGTGTTGCACCTGCCGTAGCCCCGTCACTGACCCGGGCCGTACCAGGTGCACCGCCAGGGGCAGCGGCTGCACCACCGGCGGCGATGCCGCTGCCGACGGCGGATCCCGCCGCGAAGGTGCCCTCGCCGGGCACCGCAACCGCGCTCGCGACGAAGGCCTCAGCTATGCCTGGCTCCGCCCCGGCAGTCACAGTGAAACTCCTCTTCTTCTTCTGCGGGACGAAGGGGTATCATTAGTCGTACAGTCAAATATTCCAACAGAGATTTCCGTGATCGAGATCCCACCGTGCATTCCGGCGGTAAAACGACCTAAAGAAATTTCACTACTGAGGTCACAAGTTGAAGGAGAGACCCGATTGGGAAAACCAAGAGAGGAAAACGTTCAGACAACGGACGGATAAAGACGCACACGGTTACTACCGACGTGACATTCAAAGCAAAGATAAATCATAAATTTAAAATGTCCGGGTTCTGGGACATGCGAGAAATGAATTATTTCCTCTTACCTTTCGCCTGTAGTACAGGAAAGCCGCTAGTGCCAAAAGGCCCATCCCGCCGGCTGCTCCCGCGATGGCAAAAATTGGAAAGCCTCCCTTCTTTGATGTGCCGGCGGCAACGACGGCCGCCATCACGACGGCGACGCCCGGCGGTGGTGGTGAACCCAGGTCGCCGCTCAGCTGCACCGTACGGCAGGTAGACACTGAGGTGGAGCCGTTGGCGGCGCCGGAGGATGACAGAGAACTTGTGACGGTATTGCTAAAGGAGCTACAGTCGGTGTAGTTAGAGCTTCCTGAAGAGATGGCGCGTACCTGATCGGTCGGGGCGGGGCGGGGCCGGGCGGGGCGGGGCGGGGCGGGGCGGGGCGGGGCGGGGCGGGGCGGGGCCGGGCGGGGCGGGGCGGGGCGGGGCGGGGCGGGGCGGGGCGGGGCCGGGCGGGGTATTCATTGTGTCTGGGATCTCGAACGCCATGTTTAGGGTCCAGGATGCAGCCCTTGAGGTTGGGTTTCATTATATCGTACCTATAAGGATTATCGGTATTGACATTTTACCAATGATACTATGCTTCTGACGTCCTCTTATGTTACGCAAGCTGGTCTGGCCCATGCCCTACGCCCGCTACACGAGCCACCTGGCCCCCACCTGGCCCCCACCTGGCCCCAGCCGTACCCTGCACCCTGCACCCCACCTCCACACTCACCGTCCCGCCCATTACGGCCCAACCGCCATCCATCAGACCCATCGGACACACCCCCGCAACGCCACCGTCGCTGAGGGCCTTATAAACCGACGACTTGAAGGAGTCCATGGATATCGCAGGGTCCACCTATTTGTACAGCAAAAGATCACGGGAGTGGGGGGTAAGCAGAGCGGAAGCAGTGCATACACACACATACACACCAAATACAAACATGCCGTGTAAACACGCGTACCTTAAATGTGATATCCGTCTTGACCGCCGAGGTACAGGTCGACTGTGTAACGGGCCCGGACAGAGGGAGGGCGGAAACTCAGGTCAGCGACAAAATAGGTTTGAACCCGTTGGACAAGACGGGATATGGTGACGTGAAAATTAACGAAGCCGCGATTTTGAATATCATCGCGGAGCTCGTTGGCGGGAAGGCGGGTGGGGGGGGCAGTGAAGGAGGCGGCAGCGGACAGCGACGCTGATGAGAGTACAGACCTGTACAGATAAGACTGTCTAAAACCATAGAAGATAAAATATAAACCATAGAACAGGAACGCCTAGAAAGTGCCTTTCCATTAAGATGCGTCGTCTTAGGTTTAGCTCAGCAATGCACACGTCTTGGGAGTTTGGTAAGGCGGATACTTGTCCCAAGAAATGTACATTACATAAATAATAATATATAATACATCAATATAATATACAGCTTACGGAAGTTCGGATTCTCACCGAATTATCGGCGGACAGTCGTCGGTGGTGTGATGCGGCAGTGGTTGTAGTTGAACTGCTTTCGACGGCACAGGATGAAGTTATGTTGGTTGCTGGGAAGCTAAGAACCGTCGACAGCAACGCCAGCAAACTTGACTGTACGGAAGATGTGCAGCTGGCGTACGGTGAGTCGCCCTAAGCCGAGCGCACGACGGGTATTGCGCCATACATATGGACAACACATACGTCCGGGGGAGGAAAAGAGGAAAGCGTTTCAGGATATAATGGTGGAGGAGCGTGTGAGGATTTGGCCGTAGGTTGGAAGATATCGATGTACGGACACAAGCCTAATGTACGGACACAAGCCTCAAGCATACATGTGATGAAGATATAAAACAGATCTGACCTATTACCCACACGTTATGCAACTCCCCACCCCGACCATGTACCTCCCCACTCGGACCTTCTACCCCGTTCTTCCGCCGATATCATGACGCACCTTAAAGCGTGCCGTGGCGGTTAGGTAGTTGTAGTCGATGTAAATCAGGGCACCCGGAACTTCTGGAAGTGTCGTATTTGGATCCACGGGATTCGTCAGATTTATAACAATTATCATGGTGGGCACAAGGGGCGGCGGTGCCGGCGGCGCCGGGGGGGTTATCGGCAGTGGTGAAGGTGGTTGACGTCGCGACAGTGGTGAGTATTGGACTGCTGGCATCAAGGGAGGCTTGATGGATGTTGGCGGTGGAGCCGCTGGTGGAGGTGAAGGGGTGAGTTGAGGATTAGGGGGATATGTCGGCTGCAATGGTGGATGCGGCCTCGGTGGCGGCGGTTGCGGTGGCCGTGGAGGCGTTGACGGTTGAGAGGGCATAGGGGGGGGCAGCGAGGGCGGGGCTGGGGGCGCGGGTGGGGTTGGAGGCGGAGGCGGAGGACTTGGGGGAGAAGGGGGTCCAGGGGGTTGCGGAGGCGTAACGGGGGCCAACGGAGCGGGAGACGGCGGAGGAGGAGGAGGGGGAGGAGGGGGAGGAGGGGGAGGCGGAGGCGGAGGACTTGGGGGAGAAGGGGGATGAGAAGGGGTTCCAGGGGGTTGCGGAGGCTTAAGGGGGGCCAACGGAGCGGGAGACGGCGGAGGAGGAGGAGGGGGAGGAGGGGGAGGAGGGGGAGGCGGAGGCGGAGGACTTGGGGGAGAAGGGGGATGAGAAGGGGTTCCAGGGGGTTGCGGAGGCTTAAGGGGGGCCAACGGAGCGGGAGACGGCGGAGGAGGAGGAGGGGGAGGAGGGGGAGGAGGGGGAGGCGGAGGCGGAGGACTTGGGGGAGAAGGGGGATGAGAAGGGGTTCCAGGGGGTTGCGGAGGCTTAAGGGGGGCCAACGGAGCGGGAGACGGCGGAGGAGGAGGAGGGGGAGGAGGGGGAGGAGGGGGAGGTGGAGGCGGAGGACTTGGCGCCGCCGGAGCCGGCGGGTCCGGCGGTGGTGCCGGTGGGCTCGGCAGTGGTGAAGCCGGCGGCGAGGGGAAGGTAGGCGGGTACGGCGGCGCAGGTGGGCTTGGCGGCGCAGGTGGTGCTGGCGGCAGAGCTGGTGGCAACGGCACCGTGGGTGGCGGGCTGGGCGAAAAGGGCACCGCCGGCGTGTGTGGCGGGGGTGTGAATGGTTTCCGCGGCGGCGACGGCGGCGGTGACGGCGGGTTCATCTTCGGCGGGGGCGAGGGCGGCACTAGACAGCTTGAGTCGCAGGTAAGGGTGAAGGGCACGTAGGCGCAACCAGCGGATGTCAGCTTCGAATACGCCGTGCCGCTCCACAACGTGGTAGTGGAGGTGTTAGGGGCGCCCTCAGGGCAAGCCTATTATGAAGTGGCAACGCACAGGGTGACGGAAGTTGAAAGTTATCTGTTATCAGTTATGGCGCAGCAGTCAGACATGTAGGTTAAAACCGCGCTCATTGTGGCTTAGCAGTCGAGCGGCGATCAAGACTTGCCAGGTCGGCGCGCGATGAAGATCACGTAAGACAGGTCGTGACAGGTTCCTCTAAGAATCGGAAGGCTTCTGGAAGTATCCGCCGCTTCACCGGTTATTGACAATCCTTGGTAAACCACCGGCCAATTGATGCTGCGGTCACACTGACCCATGGGTCCACTGAACCCCTGACCCAAGTCACTCACCGTGGGGGTCGTGTCCATTGCCAGCCAGATTATGAAACCAGCTATAGGGGAGGGGAGGGCAGGGGCGGAGGTGTTGGTGGCGCCCGGAAGGGACTATTGTGTTATTGGTTTTGATTTGCACAAGTCCTGCGCTCTTTCGACAGTGCGGTCCACCGGACTGCTGTCGGACAGTGCGTCAGAGCTCGCAAGTCGCACTTCGCACTTGCAAAACCCGCCCTTGTGCAATATGCTTGCTGATTTATTTGACTTTCGATCTTTCGTCTGTGGTCTTACCCGAAGTCGCGGGACTGTTGGCATAGCAGGGCATCAGTTGCGAAACGTCCACCAACAGCCGCGTTGAGCGCGCGCTGCAATTCGCGCTCGCTCGGTAGCTTACGGCGCCGGAAAACCCGACATCAGCAGAAGCAGGACAACCCGTGGGTGGTGTCGGCGTCTGTATACGCAACAAAACGATTTTTTCATCAAACAAAGAGAAAAGGAAAAAGCGTCGAAAAAGATTATTACATGATTGGTTTTCAAGGAAGGCGATTCTGATGGCGAGATTCAGTTAAAAAATGGAATTTCTTCCTGCTAAGAAATCTTCTGGAAATGAGTTTAACAATCTATGACTAAATATCAGCATCTCGCGAATACATCTATTTTGTTACAGTTTTCAGTTAACCAATAACTGTACCTGCGGATAAAGATCCATGCCTATGCTTTCGCCAGCGACGAAGTACTGGGTCATGGAAAGATCCAGTTTGATATTTCGCGAGTCGTAGGTACCAACCGTCATATTACCCGAATCCAAGAGGACATAATCGCTGTACAGCTTGCCCGTACGTGCCGTGACACGCAGGCAGCCTGGCGGCGGAGGTGGCGCCGGCGGGGGTGGCGAGGGTGAGGGAGGCGGCGGCGGGAGCAATGGCGGTGATGGAGGCGGTTGAGGCGGCGATGGCGGCGGGCGCGGCGGCCTCGCAGGACCTTGCGGCGGAAAGTTTGGAGGAGGCGGTGGAGGTGGTGGCGGCGGCGGCGGCGCGGAGGGCGCTGTGCCCGGCGGCCGTGGTGGCTTCGGCGGCGGCCGCGGGGGTCGCGGAGGCGGCCAGGGACGTCCTGAGGGAGAGGAGGCATCACGGTTGCAACGGCTCTAGTGTATCCCAACAGAATTACAACAGAAACGGGTAACGGACAGAGAGCATAGAACCCCTGTGCTCTAAAGGACGAACGCCAGCACTATTACTTAATTTCATTGGCTTCATTTGACTCACTAGGCATGTACGGTGCGCGCGGCGGTGGCATCGGCGCCTGGGGCGGAGGGGCTGGGGGCCGAGGTGGAGTCGGCGGAGGCGACGGCGGACCCGGGTACCTGGGAAATTGCCAGGAAGGCCAGGGCCAGGGACAGGGCCAGGGCCAGGGACAGGGACAGGGACAGGGACAGGGACAGGGACAGGGACAGGGAAGTTCGGTGCGTTCGGCGTAATACGTACTCGCCCTGATTCTCAGGCTCATGACACCTTAACGTAACGTTGCAAAAATACGTCACGATGCTGAGCCGTTGGCATCCTCAAACGGCAGCTGGGGGCTAAGAGATTTGTTGATGCAAAGAACAGCTGCTTTGGATCCAAAGGGCAAATGGGTTGCGGCGTAAGACTGGTTCCCCCGGGCAGCCGCGGAGTCATCTGTACGGTGACAGCTACAGGGAAGGTGCGACTGTGAGTTTGCCGAGTAAGCCTGGTTGGAACTTCTTGTATCGTACGCGTTGTATCGTTCGCTACAGTAATGAACGTGCTCGTACCTGTTCCTAGGCGGCGGGAAGGGCCGCGGTGTGAGGGGTCGGCGGGGCCGCCGCGGCGGGAAGGGCGGTAATGGCGATGGCGGTGGGCCAGGCGGCGACGGCGGCAATGGTGGGCTGGGCGGCGGCGGCGATGGCGGCTCAGGGCTGGGCGGAATTGGCGACGGCGGAGGCGAAGGAGAGGGCGGTGACGGCGGACTCGGGGGATCCGGAGAGGGCGGTTGAGGGCTTGGAGGACTGGGTGGGAACGGGCTCGGCGGCAATGGCGGCGGCGGTGGGCTTGGGGGCCGAGGTGAGGGTGGAGAGGGTGGTGGCGGGCTTGGCGGCGGTGACGGTGGTGGGCTTGGTGGGGGCGGTGGCGGCGGGCTTGGAGGAGAAGGCGGCGGCGACGGTGGTCGGGGTGAGGGGGGCTCGGGCGACGGCGGACGCGGAGGCGATGGCGACGGCGGGTCAGGAGATGGGGGTGAAGGAGGCTGGGGAGAAGGCGGCGGCGATGGCGGCGGTGAGGGTGGGAAGGGAGAAGGCGGCGGCGGTGGGGACGGTGAGGGGGGAGGCGGCGATGGCGGGTTGGGTGACGGCGGCAACGGCGGCGACGGCGGGAAGGGTGAGGGTGGAAAGGGCGAAGGCGGGGACGGTGGCAAGGGAGACGGCGGGAATGGTGAGGGTGGGGAAGGCGGTGGTGGCGATGGCGGGAAGGGCGAGGGTGGGCTGGGTGGCAACGGCGACGGCGGAAAGGGTGACGGCGGCGGCGGAGGGGACGGCGACGGCGGGCGGGGCGATGGGGGCCTGGGCGGCGACGGTGACGGTGGGAAGGGTGACGGCGGTGGTGGTGGCGAGGGCGACGGTGGTGATGGCGGAAGCGGTGATGGTGGAAGGGGCGACGGCGGTAAAGGAGATGGTGGCATTGGCGGCGGCGGCGACGGCGAGGGCGGCAGCGGCGGCGGCGGCGGTGGCGGACTGCGACAATACGAACGCGACACAAAGTGGGTTATGAACATTAAGAGGTTGTAAGTATTCGTCACGTCCCTCGAATTCACGACTCCATTGCAAATTCGAGAGCTTATGCCGTACCGGATTGATCAAATCGATGCGGCCAAACAAGATGGCCCTAGTGCCAAACGCCGACTTCCTTGTGAGGAGCTTGTGAGTTATTCGCGAGAATAGGTTCATGGGGCGGTAGTTCAGCGTGATAGCCAAACGCCGACTTGTTGCTATCAGCTATCAGCTACGAATGAGAACCAAACAACGTAAACCGGAAACCCAGTAAATGGCCCCAGTACGCGCCAGTGAATGGCCCGGTCAAGCCCCAACGAATTTGTTAAAACTCCGCGGAACGGAGCCACACTGCGGCGCACACTGAGTGCTGGCGACTGAGGCTTAGTACGTATTCTTGAATCTGAGAAATTGAACGGCTCAATACGTTTGTTCCTAGAAATGTAATAGGATTTTGGGCCGCTAAAATTACTTCTAACGTGAGAGAGTTAGAAGGTACCATTAAATAAGGTCATTGCTCATCATTCTGCTCTTGTTGGAAGAGAAATAACTATAGAAAGCTGTCAAGATATTTTAAGAGATTTATTACGTTCTAATGAACGCTTTGTTACTATAGGAATAAGTACAAAATATGTTGCTGAGAGGGGCAACCATTCCGTTGCCCTCAAATCCAGCTGAATTTAACGTGAAGCAATATACGAGGCTTTTAAGGAAGTGGAAAAGCTAATGATGAAATAGCACGGAACGTGCTAAAATACTACAAGTGCAATTATCGGGTACGACTACTGATGCTACAGGTAGTACTTACTATGGAGGTGCCGGTGAGGGGGGTGGCGGCGCTGGCGACGGTGGTGAGGGGGGTGGTGGGTAGGGCGGCGCTGGCGACGGCGGCTCTGGAGAGGGTGGTGGCGGGCTAGGTGAGTCGGGACCTTTGGGATTAGGACAGGGCGGATCGGGGCTGGGGGGATCCGGGCTGGGAGGGAAGGGGCTGGGCGCAGGTGACGGCGGATCCGGCGGAAATGGGCTCGGCATCGGTGAGGGCGGCAGCGGCGACGGCGGGAACGGAAACATCGGCGGAATGGGACTTGGCGGCGGCGGGCTTGGAGGCGGCGGCGGCGACGGCGGCGACGGCGGCGGCGGGCTCGGCGGTGGGCTTGGCGGACGAGGTGACGGTGGCAGCGGAATCATCGGGGGATGCGGGCTTGGCGGCGGTGGCCGGGGCGGCGGCGGTGGCGACGGAGGGCGCGGACTGGGAGGACTGGGCGGTGGTGGCGCAGGCGGCGCAGGCGACGGGGGGGGAGAAGGAAATGGGGATGGGGGTGCAGGTGGAGGGTGTGGCGAGGGTGGCGAAGGCGGCGGCGACGGCGGCGGCGGGCTGGGTGGGGATGGGGGTGGCGGTGGCGGCGGAGAGGGCGGAGGAGGGGACGGCGGCGATGGCGACGGCGGCAGGGGGCTAGGAGGAGGGGGGCTTGGCGGGCTGGGGCTTGGGGGTGGAGGTGACGGAGGCTTCGGCGGAAGCGGGGACGGGGGATGCGGCGACGGAGGCAAAGGGGGAGAGGGGGGCG
Organism: Volvox reticuliferus; assembly: GCA_019650235.1. NCBI lineage: Eukaryota > Viridiplantae > Chlorophyta > Chlorophyceae > Chlamydomonadales > Volvocaceae > Volvox > Volvox reticuliferus. The sequence continues at coordinate 371,915 of BNCP01000072.1, read as the reverse complement.
ACGGCGGTGGCGGCGGCGGCGATGGTGACGGAGGTTTGGGACTAGGTGGCGATGGTGGCGGCGGAGGCGGAGGCGGTGGGCTCGGCGGCGATGGCGGCAACGGAGATGGTGGCGGCGGACTCGGCGGACGGGGGCTCGGTGGGAAGGGCCTTGGCGGCGGCGGGCTTGGCGGCGGCGGACTTGGCGGCGAAGGCGGCCGTGGTGACGGCGGCGGCGGGCTCGGCGGCGATGGCGGTCGTGGCGACGGCGGCGGGGGACTGGGTGGAACCGGTGGTGGATGAGGGGGCGGCGGCCGCGGCGATGGCGGATTAGGTTTAGGTGGCGGCGTGGGTGGTGACGGCGGCGGGTTAGGGGGCATGTCCGGCGGCCAGGCAGGGAAGTCCGGAAAATCGGGCCAGTTCGGCATGAACGGCGTTGGGGGCACAGGCGGCGATGGCTTTGGCGACGGTGGCGCCGGCGGCGGCGGGGGACCCAAGAAGGGTATGGGTGTGTAGTTCATAGAGAAGCTTAACTGTAGGGGAAGCGGAGGGATGTGCGGGGGGGGGCACGCAGGGCTTAGAGCTGGGAGATGAAACCGTCAAGAACGCAGACGGCGGCGATTTGCACGCTTAGGCGGAGGGCGCACAAAAAGGGGGCCCCCTGACGGATAGACTTGGAGAACGCACCGAGGCGAAGAAGCGAACGGTCGAATGTTGGGGAACATCTCGTTTAGATTTACATAATTCTACAAGCATTATATAAGAAGTGCGCCGAGGAGATCAAACGCTTCTGCCTAAAACGCAATTCATTCGGGAGGAATTTGCGCATGCTCGGCTCCATTATAGATTTCGGTTTATACCGTTGGAATGTGTTAACGACCTAATGTAACGTTACGCATGTGCACCCACCATTGTTCCCGTAGTTTCGGGTTCGTTAATACTGCACGCCGCCGGGTCACTCCCATCAGCAGGGTCCGCCTGCATGGGCGGTTAGGCAGTTAAGTTGTTGGTCAGTTAAAGCGTAGGAGATAGGTGCCGATACATGGGATTTGACAGACAGAGATTGTACGGATGGCCGCGACCTAACGTGCCGTAATGGTGCTCTCCATGACGTACTGTACAGCTTGACTTAATCTACGGCACAGGAAAACATAACTTAATAATAAGTTCTCACCTGATAAGTCTCAGTGAGGAATGTCACGCTGACAGTGTAAGTTATCGGATCACAGCCGTTGTCCGTTGGATTTAGCGGATCTAACTGCTTGGCCTGTACGGCAAATGACGTACAGCTCACGAAGAGAGACCCTGCATGGTGCATGCCGGGGTCCTTAATGGTAGTTTAATTTAGTTAATGTTAGCTAATGTTAGTTAATGTTATGTGGTGGTTGCATGTAATGTTATGTTAGGTGGTTGCATTTTTAGCTATATCCTGCATTAAATAGTCGGTACGTACTGTACAGCCGCTCCCTAACACACACGCTTCCCCAGCAGACACCAACACTGAGAACGTAAATCCTTCACCCGACCTATAACCGAAGAAGGCTTAAGACCAATTCATGTTCTGCAAGTACCTGAGCTCGTTGTAGACATCCGCCGCTCCCAGACGGTGCCGTTCGGGTGGCGGATGGACATCCGGATGCTGGCTCCCGCCCTGGAGGGGTCCACCACTGCCAGCCAGGGGCAGTCTAATTGCAGCGAGAATGTCAACAGCCCGCTGATCTGCGAAGATGCAAAATTTCGTATCATATTATTATTATTATTATTATTATTATTATTATTATTATTATTATTATTATTATTATTATTATTATTATTATTATTATTATTATTATTATTATTATTATTATTATTATTATTGTTTTCGCTGTTTTAGGCCTCACCCACGGAAGTGATCGGAAGTGCTGTCGGAGGTCTGCATGCCAACCCCACATCAGAGTATCCAATCACATATACACACGCACACACACACACACACACACACACACACACACACACACACACACACACACACCGGACTGGGTCAGCTGTCCTTCTACCCACCCAGCCCCAAACGCACGAACGTATCCGGGCCATGCCTGCCTTCCCGCCGCAGCTACCTGCATGAACGCAATCATGCGGCCCACTTTCAGGTTGAGCGTGCCGGTGGCGTAGGTGATAGCGGCCGTTAGGTTCATGACGCCGAGGTTACGGGGCCGCACCTGCAACAAGTCCACCAGAACAAAACAAACGGCCCCAAAGAGGTGCAGACGGTCACAGAGCCGAAGTCAGCAGCGGCAGCAGGTACAATGGGGCAGCTCAGGCCCACCTAGCTTGCCCAGATATCTTAATGCCGATGCGCAGATACGATGACAATTTCAATGAATAAGGCCCCATCCATGCCATGGCCGAGCCCATGGATCCATGCCACATGATTAATTCATCATTTCCACCCCTGCCCCTGCCCCTGCCCCTGCCCCTGCCCCTGCCCCTGCCCCTGCCCCTGCCCCTGCCCCTGCCCCTGCCCCTGCCCCTGCCCCTGCCCCTGCCCCTGCCCCTGCCCCTGCCCCTGCCCCTGCCCCTGCCCCTGCCCCTGCCCCTGCCCCTGCCCCTGCCCCTGCCCCTGCCCCTGCCCCTGCCCCTGCCCCTGCCCCTGCCCCTGCCCCTGCCCCTGCCCCTGCCCCTGCCCCTGCCCCTGCCCCTGCCCCTGCCCCTGCCCCTGCCCCTGCCCCTGCCCCTGCCCCTGCCCCTGCCCCTGCCCCTGCCCCTGCCCCTGCCGGCGTCTTTCGTATTAGTTCTGTCCGAGGAGAGGGTCCAAGGTCTCCCTGCTTGAACCCTTAAAGCGTCGACCATACTTTACACTGTGTCCCAAACAGGCAACGCACCGCATCGCCGCAAATTGACGCATCTGTCACATTCCCGAAATAGTAGTACCTGCAACAACGAGCAATGAACAACGAACCACGACGAGATGAGCGAGTGATGAGGGGATGAGGGGCCAGCAGCAAGCGGCGTGTGTCGTGATAGGTTCAAGGGCAGCCGCATGCCAAACCAAACGACCCCTGCGGTCATTTAGCCACAACCATATATACACACATAAAATATATACATACATATATATACACATAAACACACTCATGGCAATTATTCATACTTCAACAGAAAGGCGGGAGCCCTACCATACGAGACTGCTGTGGTAAGAGAGCTGAGGCAGGCATTAGGTAATAATTTAATTTCATTCATTTCCGCACTTACGGAACGGAGCACTTGTCAAAGTCCAGGAAGTACTTGTCGTCCGTCTGTGTGAGTTTATTATATATACATATATATGTGCGCACATGTACGGACGGATGGATGTCGAATTCCGGATGGAAGGGGAGTCACAGGAAGGGAAGGGCATACGAGTGTGGCCGTGCAGAGAAAAAATAAGCACCGGGGAAAGTGGGGGGGGAGTTGATACGCAAGAGCGTGCGGGTTATGATCACGTGGGGACTGGGGTGGGGTGACTTGTCCGATATGGGCGGTCTACGACTCATGTTAACCACTCTAATTACTGTGACTATGACGATCACTATTACAGAATCTGCTCCCCCATATAGTTGACCTGGGGGGTGGCAGAGCGAGCCTGCGTCTCATGCGTTGAAGAACCAGATAAAAACCCTCCCTCTGCCCTCCGAACATTACGCCTTGGGTCTACTCTATGCGGTCCGGCTTCCAAGCTCCAAGCTGCGCTGGGTATGGCTGGAAGACTGCTCCCATGTATGTCCCTACCCCAGGGTGAGTTTGAACTTGTTCTCCCGTCCGGAAGAGAAGAGAGAGAGAGAGAGAGAGAGAGAGAGAGAGAGAGAGAGAGAGAGAGAGGGTCTTTCTCTGTGTCTTGCTTCATCCGCAACAACCCATTCCTGTTTGTTGAAGAACTCACCGCGCAAGGATCTTCGTCGTAGCTTGTCTCGCAGGGGTAGCATATTCCCGTGGGCGACGTAAGACAATACGAATGGATCGGGGTAACGCCGCTGGTGGCGAGTCCTCGGTGACGCAAACGATGGTAATCTGACAGGCCAAAGCTGCCGCTACCAGTGGTCAAGGCTGGCACGGCCGCCAACCCATGGGTAGCATTACTAGGTCGATATCGCTGGAGCAGCTCAGCACGGTCACGAGCGTGGCTGAGCATTTGGCCGCTAATATTGCTACCGCGGCTGCTTCTGCCGCTACGGCTGCTCGGGGAGCTGCTACTGTCGCCATCGCTAATGCTAATGTCCTCCGATCCGACGACGTCACCAACGCCGGTGTCCTGTTGTTCCCCAGGGTCGTCTTTACGAAGAGGTTGCGGACTGGGCCGGATCGCGGGAGCATATAAACTTGGGTAATTTATAACAGCTCCGGAAACAGGATCCCTATCGAGCCAAGGCCGCGCCATGTCGTTGGCCGCCGAGTCATCTTGGTCTGGAGCTTTGGCATGCCGGTCAAGCCCTGTCCCATCCGCGCGACTGTCGAGCTGGTCGAGCAGTCGTATCCGTTTAAAATCACGTTCTGATAACTTGTTGCTGGTCTCCAGGCCGTAATCGTCTGCTCTGCTGTCCGAATTGCTCTTTGCATCGGGGCCTGCTGTTGTCGGGGTTGCGAGGACTAACCCAATAAATACAAAATATAGAGACATAATTATCCGTTGTGCCTTTTTCATGCCCAAGGTCCTTCCGTGTCTCATCTCCAGTGTGACTGTATCCCAACATGAGACGCTTAAAGCTTACACGTAGGCCTAATTGCCAGTTGCTCAGCTCATAGGCAGGTCACGGCCATTGGTTTGATGATTTTGTCGGTTGTTATGTCAACAAGTGCGTAAAGAGCCTCTGGCCACTGCTGCCTGGTCGCTGAGCTGCCAATGTATCCAAGGGTGAAAGCCGTCCAGACAAACAGCTCAAACCTATTTACTGGTCTATATCCAAAAAGGAGAACGACGGGCGCAAACACCCTCGTAATACTGAGCACGACCTTACTTACACCGTTTCGGTTTACATGTAGCAAAGCAGTACTATTTCGCTCGTCAAATATAAGCTATGGATTATTTGATTGTATTAAAAGCAAGCGTTACATAATGCGCAGTCAGTTGAAGTTAACGTGAAGCCCGTGGCATATCGCGACCGGAAGGACCAAACCAGGATTATACCTAACAGTAAAGTACTGATTTTAGTGCCATTGGTTACTTTCACCGTCGACTTCCTTGAAGGCAATGTCGGCCAGTTATGAAACCCCTTACCATTACGGCATCGTTTCTTACTTAACAGCCCTGACGCCTTTCGCGGTAATCTGTTGAGTTATGAAGCAATACAATTATTCACACTTGATAGTAGTTTTAAAACGAAAACTGTCACGCTTATTGCGCAAGGTACTCGACAGTAAACCGCGCGTGCGACCCATATTTTTTGCTATCGATTATACCGACCATATAAATAACTTCTGTATTTATATTCCTTTGTATTGGGGTTGTTTCGGGTGCCGAGGGTACATCTCCGCCGGCCGCGGAAGCCCACGAGGGCATGGATAGATAACTGGCTAGAGCAGCCACCAGACAAATTAGAGAACAATATATCAGATCATGAGAGCATGTCGGGGCATTTGTTTCAACCTATCATCTACATAATTGCTTCAAACACTCTCGTCCGACCCGGGAGTCGAGGTCGGGCTTTAGCTGGTAGGAGCTAGGCTCTCGATCGCTGCACTGCGGTCGCTTATCCGCTCTTCCACAAAACCCTTCCATCTCCCTTATAAATTTATTTTTATTACATATCTGATTACTTATGTAGACACCAGGCAAGCCCCGAGGAACGGCAACAAGCGCGTCTCGTCTGTACCTTCCTACGGGTCGTGGCGATACATGCCTATCCAGGCGCCAAGATTTACCATACTACCAACTTCACGGCAATCGAGCCGGCTATATCTTAAATTATCTTCAAAGCCATTCTCGCTTCTGCTGATTCTCGATTATGGTGCATAAAAAAGATGAAAAAAACTATGGGGGTGTTTACACTAGGATTAAAATAGACGGATGAGGGCTTAATCCGTGGTGAACATAAACATCGCATGGATTAGCAAGGATTAGAGTGGATTAGGCGGATTAAGAAAAAAATAGGAAGTTGGGTTCAGAGATAATTGTAAGCTCGTGGAGAAGCTTTTCCAGGGATTAAAATCAGATCAAGGTATTATGTTGTGTCAGTTTTATTGTGGAATTGCTAGTTGAAATCAGGTGGAAAAAATTTGGTACACGGTCGCGACCGAGTACCAAATTGGCTCTCCCGGATTAAGGTACTTCCGGTGGTTACAAAGCAAAACAGTTTTTATAAGTGTCAGGATTAAGTGTAAGAAGGCCTATAGCAATATTACAAACTGTATTTCGTGAAGGTTGGATAATTCGGACGCGATGCACAAGGCAGCTGCACTCCCACGGCGCACAGCACCTGGATCAGTGTTGCTCACAAGGCCTATGAGAAGGCTTTTCGCAGATGCGCTGGCTTCTCGAGGCGAGAAGGCTGGTTCTTGGACGAAGCAAGTAACTAGATGCATCTTGCTCGTACTTGCCGTACTGAGATTTTGAGATTAGTCGCAGGTCACAACATTCCCGGCTATTCGCCGTGTTGTGACCTTAGGTTTACCTTATGTGCCCGCCCTTCCCACCCGGTAGGGCACGTTTTCACGTTTGTTCGTCCACCAGGCCTGGATTAGCCCGGTGGTTACGAGCCTAAGTGTCACGGCCGGCCACTAATCCAACTTAAATATGGGGTTTGGTTGGGCGTTGTGGCGGAGTCTGACAAGGGGTCCGGGCTAAGCAGCAGGGCAGTTTGATGGAGCGCAGGTCAGTGAGTCGATTTGGTAGGTTTGTTTAAGTAGTGGGGCGGTTCTTATGCGTTTCAGGTTAGCCGCCGGTGGCATCGCCACTGGGGCCTTTTGTAGTGTTATGCTGTTGTAACTGCTGAGGACAAGAAGTGAACGTTTTGCAGGCACTTGCGGCAAGTGCATCGCAACAGAAGGTTACGCCAAACCCTCCCGCAAGCCTTCACGACTGGTACATTACTTCATTAATTTGTATAACATTTCCGGTCAGTATGGCAGCTACACCAATGTAAACTAAGGAAAGTGTCGCTGCGATGGCGGCCATGGCAGCAAAAACTTGCCGCTTCTGGGCCCAGTTTGGAATCTTAGTAACCCACGCTCAATCTGACACTACTAGTGTAACAAATGATATCTTGTCTGCAATGTTAAAATGAACAAAGATTGTTGCCATACCTAATCTGTCTATTTAATACTTGTCCTTTAAAACATGCCAGGGATTAACAACAAGGATTAGCCGGATTAATTTTTGCCTAATCCGTCTACTTTAAACATCCCCATGACTTAAATGAGAATCCGCAGCAGGCTCGGAAACTCACCGAAAAGCTGTATTTACATATCTTGGTTCGCGACGGCGATCCAACAGGCAACCACACCCCATCGGTCCACGCCTGCATCGTCCGCACGTCCACGCCGGTGTAAAATTCTGCAGTCGAATTTTCCCTTAACTGTCTTCCGCCAAAACCAATCGTTTTTTCCTGACCGCCTTCAACAATACATAATGTACACATTACTCTCTCTTTCTCTCTCTCTCTCTCTCTCTCTCTCTCTCTCTCTCTCTCTCTCTCTCTCTCACACACACACACACACACACACACACACACACACACACACAGCGCCGATTCAGGGGTATGCCACGAAGGCAAATCCTGGAGTCCGCCAAGGCCATAACGCGCCTAGAGAGGACACGCAGCATTGCTGTCCTCACCACCCCCACCAGCGTTCCCCCCGCCGCCGCGCCGCTGCCCAGCAAGCATTTACATCACCCTCGTCACTCTCGACACCCCCACTGGCTCCACCCGCACAAGCAGCAGCACCAGAGCGGGGCGGGGCGGGGCCCATGTCTATCATGGCAACGCACATCCCCACAGCGCAGTCATCTAAAGAGATCCCAGGTCTCTGTCATCGCCCTTAACAGTACAACCCAGATCGTCACAATAAGTCATCACTGGTGCAATAAGGGGGCGCCTACACGGAATCAAACCTCGTGGTGAGAGACACGCCAATTCTTAGAAGTAATGACAGTCGTACGCAAGTTTAAGCGTTAATAATCGCGTGTCAGCATTACTGTACCACCAGGGGCGCCGTAAGGAGCATGACGTTTTGACTCATGCTCTCTGCTCCCGCCCTTTCCGCCCCTCCTCCGGTCCATTTTAAAAAGTGATAAGTTCAGCAACCTCTGTACCCAGCGCTCCAGCTGGCAGGATAAGGCCCAATTCGCACTCGTGGAAGCACTCGTCTCACTAACCCGATCCCATGGTCGCATGCCGAAGACCCCCAGGACGCGTTTGGATAGCAGCAAGCCAGCCGAAGGAGACGACGACATGCGTGCGATGGACGCTCCACTCGACCCTAATGCTCAAACCTAATGCTCAAACCTAATGCTCACTCGTTTCGGGGAATGGGTTATGGATACACCGCGTCCTAGCTGTGGTTTGGCTGGCAAACAGGCCTCCCGCTGCGGCTTCCGTTACCAGCTTCGGCTACCAGCAACAGACAAAACCAACCCTCCATGTAACGAACGGCAAACTAGGGAAACTCAAACACACAGGGCTCGCATTGTGTCGCATTGTGGGTCTGTGCAGGTGGTGCAGACGGCTGTGGCGCGTGTTGAATCTGTGGCGGGCACATGCTCTTGGCCATCATCACACGGCCTCCCCACGGTTTATCGCGACTGGTACTTCTTAAATTGCATCGTGATCCAGGCCAGTAGGAAGAAGACGATAAAGAAGAGGGACAGGAAGCCCATGTAACGCCACTTGTTCACACTTCCAAGGCTGTAGTACGACAGTACGGTGGTACCTGTCCCGTGCAATTACCAGTTTAGGAACGTGTCATGCAAGTGCGAAGAGAGGGAGAGAGGGCAGAAGGGGGGTGAAGAGAGGGGGGGAATGTATGTGTGAGGAAAGCCTATGAGAGAGGTCTGGTCCTGGTCCCCGGGGAAGAGACAAAGAGCCAGTGAAAGGGAAGGGGGGAGAAGCCAGGAGCACACACACACACACAACGTATACACACACAACCAGCGAAGGATGCAACTCGCTGCCGGGCCGCAGCCCCGGTACCGGCTCCCCCCCTTCCGGCTCCCCACATCCGCGTTGATTCAATTCGCTTCTCACCCAGCCATTCAGGGTCATTTTCGCCGAACTGGTTGGCCATTAACGAGCCCCAGCTGTAGCGCAGGAAGTCTGCGGAGCGGCCACAGTAGCAACAGCAGCAACAGCAGCAGCGCATAGCAGTAGCAGCGATTAGCAGGCGGGGCGGGACTCGCCAAGGATATCATGGCTAGCAAAAAGGCAGGAGACAGCAACGCCAAAAGAGGAGGACCCCGTGCCGCTAATAAGACGAGGTGACTTCATGGGAGCAGTAAACCACCCGCATATACCCCACCTGGTATTTCCGCACACAAATACACACCACATAAAAGCATGTACGGATGCATACCCCCCTCCTTTTCGCCCTACCGCTCACCAATGTACGAGTACCACTTCCACCACTTCGGCATTTCGTGGAACCGGAAGAGGAAGCCCCCGAAGAACAGCAGCGTAACCACGTAGGTGGGCAGCAGCGCGTTGGCGATATCAAGGTTGGGGGAGATGGCGGCGACGAAGTACGCCAGCACGATGCCATTGCAGAGGGTGATGTAGTAGACGAGCCAGAAAGCAACCCACTCACCCTGAAGCTGGATGCCTGCGTCGTGAACGGGGTGGCCGGGGGGGGGGTTGATAACCCGCGAGTGAGAATCACACTTTCCGACTACCCAAAATTTAAATTAGAGCTCTGTGGAGGTGTGATAATCGCTATTGGGGGGATGGGAGGCGAGGGGAGAGAGGAGAACAGACACGAGACCTGGCACTGCTACTGCTACTACTACTACTACTGCTGAGAAACACACAAATTACGAAACCCAAATAACGTGATACAATGAAAAACAACCGGGCGTGCGTGGGGTAGGCCAGAGGGGGAGTGTTGTAGACGGGACCCTAAAAACAGCTTTTGATGTTAATTAACGAGGGTGAGCGGGGAGGAGAACAGACAAGAGAGTGCTACTGCTACTGCTACTGGTAGTGGTAGTGGAAGTGGTACTGCTGAGAAACACGATAATATGAAAAAAGGGGAAATGGCATCGCGTCGCGAAGGGGGAAGGGGGAGGGGGGAAGGGGGAAGGGGGGGTTCATTCCCCACCCCCGTCCGACCACCTAACGCACCGACCAGCCGAACTACCGAACTCCCACAACGGCTCACCGTAAAACACATACGCCGAGATGCCGACTGAGGCCAAAGCCGTCAGCAGCAGCTCATCCACCATCTTGGACAGCAGGTAGGTCACCACCAGGTACAGCCCGTCATTGCGTTCGCGGGTGAACAGGTTGCGCTCTGGGGGGGTGGAGCGGGAGGGAGGGGGGGAGGAGCGGACAGGAAGGAATTTACGTGATTCCTCCTTTACATATTTTAGGGTTTTTAGGGTTTTAGGGTTTTAGAAACCTTTGCGCTGCCGTAAAGGAAGGATCGGAGGGGGGAAGGTGTTTCCTTTCCTGTTCGTACCGAACTAAATATCTCAGCTCCATAAGGCCCCGTCCTCCAGCTCATTCCGTTCGATTGACGCATTAGAATACCCCTACCTCACTTCCATATGCCCAAGTAGAATACTTTATCACTGGTACGGCACGGTACGGCATTTGGTAAGTTCTCACCCAGCACGAGCGCTGGCACGTAGGACGCAGCTCCGAAGGCGGGCAGCGTGCACCACATGAAAAGTACGGCACCAATGTTGATGTAGTTGGATTCCCTCAACTCGTCGCCGATGCCGAGGTACAGCGTCATGATTAGCAAGCTGCCAGAGGGGAGAGGGGAGAGGGGAGAGGGGAGAGGGGGCGGGGGTGCAGAGCCCAAGTTGCGCGTTTTGTACGATACTGGCGTACACATACTGGCATTACACCTCCCTTTAGTACCTTCTCGGACCTAAGGACCACCTCATACACACAAAGTTGTCTTTTGGCTTGATTCGTCTTTCGCAGGTGCGCATATGCAAAATGCCGTGCCTTCAATGTAGCAGTACGACACCGCATAACCCATGGACACACAACACGTGCGGCTGCGTGTCTCTCCCTACCACCCTCCACCCAGAAACCGACGCCTACCTGATCAGCAGCTTGTCGCCGATACGAGGCCCTAGAAACTCCCCATCACGGTAGTTCTTAGAGGTGCGGTACTGCAGGCGTGGGGGGCGAGTTGGGGAGGAGATGGGGGCACAGCAGCGATACTCAGATAAAAAGGATGAAGAAACGTAAGAACCGACGGGGCCCACATCAGCCCTCCTGACGCTCTCAGCGGCTCAAAAGCAAAGCGAGGAGGAGGCCTCCAGGCAACAACACACCGAAGTACGGACACGAAGTGGCGGATGTGAGATGAAGGTGTGGGGGCGCTACCCCAAGTCGCACCCCACCCCACCAACACAGCCCACCCCACGGCCCATCTACTAACAGCATTAAGAACAGCGAAATTGCTCTTGTAGTACATCCATTACAAACCCCACGCCGTATCAGCAAAACACTTGCTTCGTCCCTCTCCCATTCGCCCACCTTGACCAGCGTCTTGAGACCCCACCACCAGGGGGTCACTGTGGCCGAACGAACAGCCAACTCCTGAAGCAGCGCGGGGGGTGGGGAGTACGAAACACGTGGGGATCCAGTGGGGGCAGGCAGTGGGTGCTGCGAGCCAAATAGCGAGCAGGTGGCGGGCCGTGGTGCCGGGCCGCCAAAAAGAGGTGTCTGCTTTGACCCACTTTGACCCACCGCATCCCCTCTTGCCATTCTTCTTTGCCATTTGCGCATTCCGTACTCAAAACCCGGTTTGCCCCCCTTTCTTATAAACACACACACACACACACACACACACACTCTCTCTCTCTCTCTCTTCACAATCACACGCACACCCATGCAACCGCACGTGTGCACCCTCCCCCAGTTTTACCCCCCCCCTAACACACAAACACACGTCCCCACCCCTAACCTTTTGGATATTCGCCGGCAGCACATCCGAGGACTCTGAGAGGTATTGATCGATGCAGGCAGCGTTGTCCAAAAAGAGCTGTGAGCTGCATGGAGCGGCGCATTGAATCAAAACACGATCCGGGGGAGCTATCAGACTATCAGACGGAAGGGCATATACACAATTAGACAGACAGACAGATACATGCCGGTGGTGGGTGCTAAATGAACCAGTGCGGGGAAAATCACTGATTTCGGAGGGGACCGCGGATGCGGGTGAACAGATGAGAGGGTGCCCCGAAATACAGCTACTGCCAGGTAGTGGCCACCCACGGGTGAAGCAAAACCTCCTCATTCCACACACATGCACTTAGTCGCACATAAACACACACACACACACACAAATCCTAAAGGATCCTGACCTCGCGTAGAAATCAGCCATCTTGTCGCTCTCCCCCGCAATGTCCGCCTCCGTGACCAAGTCCACCAGGTACTCCGCGTCGTTGTATCCGGGGACGTACTCCTTGGGGTGGGGGCAGCCGGACTGGGCGAACTCGATGGCGGAGTGGCCTGACGTACAGGAGGTGAAGGCAGAGGGTACGTGCCGTGTGGTCCGCGGGCGGGATTGAATACGGGGGGAAAGAGACGGGGTGTTGGTTTGGCCGTACAGCGGACACGAATCAAAAAATATATATCCTTACAACTTCTCACTTACCACAGCAAGCGGTAATTAAAATTTATAATTAAAATAGATAACAATTATTATTATTATTATTTCACGGTTATTTTTGTAGTTTGTACTTTATTCTTCGGGTGTATCCTTCTGGGCTCATGTACTTGTTTTTCTTCTTTACTAGTTGTAATACAGTTGGGATTTCAGTTATTCCGTAAACTACCTCGCGGTCCGAAGTAAACGACTCGTCCCTTGACCAGCATGATGAGCGAGTCAAAGAGCGAAAAGCAGTAGCTGGTGGGGGAGTGAATGGTGGCGCAGATGGTCACGCCGCCAGCAGCAAGAGATTTCACCATTGTCATCACCTAGGCAGAGAGACGGGAGGAGGGCCATGCATTTGCGCGCACAACGCGGTCAGGGCGGGGGGAAGTAGGGATCAAGGGAGGGATTGGGTTCCGGAGCGGAAACCTCGAAACTGAATGGTAAAAGTATCAGTTACATTCCATTCCGTCACACATACTTGCCTGGCTCCGTGCGTACTTCAAACACACACACACAGCAGTCAGGCACAGGCACACGCTTCCTCGTGGCGGAGTTTTTTCCCTGGCTGGCCACCTGTACGACACGTAGGACGCACACGCCCACATACCCGCACACAAAACATATAATATATTATAACATTAATATAAAAAATGATATAAATATTATTTTGTAAAAAAATATAGTAATGAAATGAAATATACTTATATTATTTACCTATATATGTATATGCATACATAAAAAATATATTCATTTTATTCAAAGCCATGTGCCCCTCCCCTGCGCTGTGGCTCGGTCCGGTCAGGCCCCTTGGTGCTCGCCCTTGTTGCACACCCCCATTCATTTTATAATTCTATATATAAACCAATCTGCACACAGACTGCGCGGCGGCGGCCCCCCTCCCTGGACGCACCTCGTTCGATGTGAAGCTGTCCAGACCTGAAGTTGGCTCGTCCAAGAACAGCACCCGGGGGTTGGTGATGAGCGCAATGCCTGCATGTGGGTCGCATGGGTAGCCGTACAGTGTACGATATCGTTCAGCACGGTATTGATTTGCACGAGCGAACCTGCCCCAATGTCACGCGAGAGGTCACGCGAGAGGTGTCCGCCCCTTCACGTACCGATATTGGTTCGCTTGGCTTGGCCGCCGCTGATGCCCTTAGACAGCACATTGCCGATCTGGGGGAAGGCGGCGTCCGGGTCCGGGTTAGGGACGGGGAATTTGACTAAACACACACACACACACCATAACACATGCAACATTACAACAAATCCACCACTCATTCATGAGGGATGTGGGGCATCACCCTAAGCCCACCCGGCTCACCTTCACGTCCCGGCACCGCGTGAGCGTCAGCTTCTCCAATAAGTCTTCGACTGCCTGCTTCTTGGACGCCAGCGGCTCCGAAATCGGGCGCTTCAGTTCGGCCGTGTACATCAACATCTCGTACACTGTCAGGATACCCAGCAGCGTGTCGAACTGATCGCAGGAAAGATAGGCCACAGGGAAGGCAAATGGGCGGGGTTTGAGGTTTAATATACATCTGTACACCCTCCCTGGACCTCCTGCCTGGAGACCCCATTTTCAGCAAAGTTCAATCATCTTCCCAATCCATCACACCCGTCAGGATCTGGTCTTGGTTCACATACACATTTGCACGCCATATACATGAAGATATATGCTTGCTCCGAAACCAAGGCTCCCAAGCATGCACATACACAGAGCAACAACCCCTCTGTTTTAGAAAGGAAAGCGACCCGCGGCCCCCTTGCCGTACTAATCACTACTTTCTCATTTCCCTGCTGGAATTATATATATTATATACTATTATATTATATATCAACGTGCGCGTGTCGCTCATCACTGTCAACACCCTGCCGCCGCTAATCCGCTCCAGAACCACCACCCTCCACCCGCCCATCCATGCACGTAGCAGCTTATACAGATACATGCAGGACACCAGCTCACTAGGGGGCTAACCCCCTCAACAACAGCAACTCTCCTCTACTCCCCTCCTCCCAAATGTCGTATGTTTGCCGTTCCCCGATCCACCTGTTCCACGTAGCCTGAAGAAGAGCGCCGTGAGGGGTCATGGAGATGGTGTGGTTAGGGGAGGCGGGGAGGAAAGTGGGGGTGTGGGGAGGGGTGTGTGGGGAGGGGTGTGTGGGGAGGGGTGTGTGGGGAAGGGGGGAGGGAGGGACAGAAAGAAGGATAACAAATTATGCACAAGTGAATGGCATATTGGACATATTGGACAGCAAGGGGAAGAACAGAACAGACTGCCGGTTAAAATCCACATATCCACGTATTAAAAGCGCACTTGAAGGGCCACCAAACATGAAGGGGGGTCCACAAGGGGTATCCAAAACAACGCTGCAGCAAACCCGTTGCCGCCATAAGCTTAACGCTACGTCTCTGTGCCTGACCCAGCACCCACATCCACATCTAATACCGACCCACCGCCACACATCGTAAGGCCCACCTGTATATCGGCGAAGGAATTGCGGCGTGGGCTTCTGTCCGGCGAAGGCAATAGTGCCCTCCGTCACCCCCGCGTTCTTACGGCCCGCCAGGACATCCAGCAGAGTGGTCTTGCCGCTGCCGCTGGGGCCCATCTGTTTTTAGGGGCATGTGTGGCCGGGGGCGTCGGTAGAATGCTGATGGTGGATGTAGTATTGCGCAAATTTCACGTGGCGCTGTCAATGGTAATTGTGATTGGAAAAGGGGAGGAGGTTACGTGCAAAAGAAATGAGGAATGTGAAGACTTAAACCCCACCGTGCGTGTGCTCCTTCAGCAGTACACAGACCCGGCCGGCCCCACATGGTGCTGCCTCCGCTGTTACTCCCGTCCCATTCCCCCCAAGACGCGGGATATAGGCTTACCAACGCAGCCATTTGGTGCGCATCGAAGTAACCGGCAACCTTTTTGAGTAGAAAGGCGCGCTCTCCTCTCTTGTGGTGCGATGGGACCGAGTAATCCAGGTCCTGAGAGAAGCAATGTTCCCAACATTTGGAATAACGTTTCTTAATTCAATTTATACATGGATAAGGTGCATTTTTATACGTGCTCCTTTGGTCCAGGAAAAAGCAATTTCCAAGCAAGTCGCCCTACTATCCCTGGAACATATGGTTAAACTGACGCAATTCTTTGGCCGCCTTTGGCATGATCAGATGATACTAGCTTGGGCGCGTAATATTCATACCTTGAATATAATTCGCATGCCCATGGGAGCGAACGTCTTGTCTCTCTGATAGCCATCATGTCCGCTTATGTTGCCGCCCTCGACGTCCAACGGTAAAGTTGAATTGGCGGTCATTTCTCAATAACACACAACTATGTGCTAGTTTCCAAGAAAGGGACAATGAACCTGCCGCAGAAAACAGGAGAAATGACGACGTCGGCTTGTTGGGCGATATGCTTCGCGTATGCAATCCGCCGTTATGGCCCCATAAGCGGTGTTGAGTATATACTCATATTAACTTACTGTGACCTAGGTGACCCAGGCCTGCATTTTACGGGTGCCTTTGGTCATGTATTCAGTCGTTCAGGTAATTTTAGCGTATTATGCGTAACTTTTTATGTAACTGATGTAAACGCTCCCGCGCGATATTTCAATTACATATGTGAATGGCCCCTTATACAAGTAGGGGTGAATAGATATTGATTGATTGATTGATTACAAGTTACTCTGAACTCGTAAGGCCCGGTACGAGCCAGGAGGCTCACGGACCGCGAAGCAAAAAAGACAAAAGACAAAGAAGAGATAAAAAAACGAACGGATATTGATTGTGAAAGCGGAGCGCTCCGTCGCGCATTGACGTGTGGCGACCTTGGCGAATGGCATATTGTCGCCTCAATAGCAGACGCCTAGATCGTTATTTCATACATGTATTTATGGTTGAAGCAAAATTTTGTTATCAAACAACGTAAACATAGCAGTGATGCACAAGAACTCTTGTTGGCACGGATGCCGGGTAAATTATCAGTTCAATGTCTTAAATTATATAATGTTATTTGCTGCGTTCGTTAGCCTTTATTTTGCTACGGTGCTGTGCGCCGTTGCGGCGACCGCCTTGGCCAGTGGCAGTAGCCGTGGAACAACGGACACCGTGCAAAGCGGGCGAAGCCTCTTTGGAACAGGCAATACGGCCGCCTCAGTTGCCGCGTCTGCAACTACACATCCACCTGGTACTGACGCTCTTCGGCGTTTGCATTCCATGGATGCTTATGACGCAGCAGCAGGCGCCAAGCTAGTTGTCGTCAATGACATTTCTGGTCATTTCGAGGTCCTGGCGGGCGTGCTTGCCAGGTTGTATAGTATCATACAGACGCAGCAGCAGCAGCAGCAACAGCAGCAACAGCAGCAACAGTTTTCGGCGCAGACGGCAGGGTTACGGATAGCCCCTCTGCCACGGGTATTATACACGGGTAACGCACGCGCGCCCGTTGATAACGGCCTCAATGATTGGCTTGGACGTGACGTGGTCAGCTCATTCGCTTGGCACCCGCTCACGCCCTCTACCGCTATGATGGACGTGGCACAGCCGCCGCCGCCTCCTCCCGGCCCCGGCTGGCGCACTCCTGCCGATTTAGTGATCTGCGTGTCCGCGGAGCTAGCGCCAAAGGTGAGACTAAAACAGGGACACCGTTTCGTTATGTATCCTCGAGGTCTCAGGCAAGGTTTTATGAGGTGAATGGGGGCGGCCATTGCCATGGACCTAAGGACCTAAGGACCTAAGAATCAAAGTGTGGGATGGGGAAAAGCGGCGAGGCGCGCATCCAGAGTGTGGGATGGGGAAAAGCGGCGAGGCGCGCATCCAGAGTTAACAGTGTGAGGCAGATCATCCTGGAAGGATCTGCGGTGCTGCGGGTTGCAAGATCCTAATCAGGCCCCGGCACTGCCGCGTTGTACACAACCACGCCACCACCCAATGTCTGCATCATTCTTGCACCGCACGGAAAGCACCTTGCCGCAAGGATGATCTGAACTCATCGCGCGCAACTGCTCAATCAAGAACGTTGCCTCCAGACGATCCCCAACCGCGAGGTGACCACCCTCGTGCTATTTGTCCGCCCTTCCGGTACTCTGAGGAGCTCTCCTGTGTTCTGATTGCGGGAACGGGGTCCGGCAAGGGGCAAGGACCTCAGCTTGACGGTGGTGTTAAGGGTTAGCGGCGCTGAAGCCCTACCCAGCCGCACCATAATGGCCTGCACCTTACAGATACTCCACCTCTGAAGCGCCAATAACCTTCCTTCTAATAGGCCACCTGTCCACCTCCGTGCAACCCTACCTACAGGTCTGCAAAACCGTGCTTGCAGCCGTACAGCCCGGTCTACTCGTGGTGGTAGTGCACCGGGCAGATACGCATAGTCCTAACGCCCGCATCCTGTTCCTGCACCCCACCTTCAAGCTCGTGGCGCTTGCACCCCACGTGGCCAATCTCAGCAGGTGCGGTCGTCCGGCTGCGCCCTTTGCATATTACGTGGGCTGGGGGGTTAATGCTGTGGCCCCTTGCCCCCTGTGACCTGAGGATGCAGTACGCCTGCGCCCGTGACTTGATGACCTCGATGGCAGAACCTTCGTTGCCCGTGCCCTTAAAAGGCTTCTGTTCGTAGGCTGTTTGCATGGCCCTTCGCGTCTGCTTGTCCGTATGTGTACACTGATATACCGCTGATGTCATCGCCTCTGGCCTCCTCTCCTGGCGTCCTGGATTCCTTGTGATTTTCCTTGTGGCTTGCTTGCCGCCTGTCTTTCCGCTGGTGCCGCTGACAGCCACATGCTGCGGCGTCAAGTGGATTGGTCGATGCCAGTGGCGGCGTTCACCCCGCGGAAGCCCTGCAGGGTTAAGAAGTGTCTCAGGGGGTTCAGCATCCAGGTGCGGGGCAGTCCGCACGGCTATGTGTGTGAGTGTGTGTGTGTGTGTGTGTGTGTGTTTTTCAGGGGAGTGGGCATTAAGCCATAAATAACCTTTTGGCGAGTTAATTGAAATCGTCTGTGGCGTAAGTGGAGAACTTTGGAGCAGTAGCGGTTTCCGTCAGAAGTTGGAGACAGAAGTAAAAGAGCGCAGGTTAGGTAAGCTACGGTCGTCAGGTCGTCAGGTCGGGCTCCACTCGTGCAGGTTAGGGGACTGGTGCACCAGGGTATCCGGCGGGGCCCCGCTTGTCCCCCAACGGGATATCGTGGAATCGTTCCACAATGGGGCCAAATCTATACGTATTGATACGTTGGAAGGTTCGAACGCCAGGTCCAAAACTTCCAAACCATTTATTTGTTTCCGGTGCCGACAACACAAACCGTCTGAACTCACTCCCTCACTGCGTGGCGCCCGTGACCCGCCAGGGTGCACTGCGGCGTTTTAAGAGCCGACACGGCAACGGCTTCACCCGGGACTACGTGGGGCTGTGGCAGCGGCTGATGCAGCTGCGGGCCACCGGCCAGTCTGTGCCGCCGGTGGTGGTGGTGGGCAAGGGGCAGCGAGAAGACCTGCTGCTGCCACCCGAGCTGGATGATCGGGTGGCCTTCCATCCCTGGCTCAAGTACCCTGTGAGTACGTATCTATGTATCGGGGCGAGGCAAGGCAGCGGCGAGTGACATCGGCGACTTCGTTACCGTTCCGGAGTGGACCCCCCGTCTAACTTGGGGTGTATCTGTATCGTTGCTGGTCCTCAGGCGGCGTGTGTATCACCCGCGCGGGAACTGGCCTCTCGTAGTTGCTGCGACCTGGCCATCACCTCATATCGCTGTACTGGTCATGCAGCTGCTCGCAGCTGCTTCCATCCCCACCCGCTTCACCGACCAGCTTCCAGCTCACCGTGTCGGTCGCCCTGCTGCTGCTGCTGCTGGCTGCCTTCCTTCTCATCCGTAGGACTTCTGGTCGCTGATCCACCACAGCTATGCGCTTGTGCCCGCCTTTGGCATGCCCGTTTACTACGAGAGCCGCATCAGCTCCACCATCTTGGCGTCGCTGCTCACGTGTGTGCCCGTGATCGCGGAGCAACGTCTGCTTGACACGTACACATTCTTAGAGTGAGATGGTGATGAGTGAGACGGGAGGCGGGAGAGGGTTTCGGAGCGGACGACGTATTGGATATGGTGGGAATCGAACTCGGCTCTAGTAGGCTGCAGGGCGCGAAAAACACATCATTATGCGCCTTCTTTGGGGGGCGGGCGACGACTGAGCGGCGAGTTGCGGCGTCTGGCACTATCGTTCCGGCCTTGCAGCGGCGGTGCATACAGGTCATATGGGCACCTCTCATTGAACTCTTGCTCGGTGCCACGTGTGGCCGTGCTTGCTCATGTGTGTGTGTGTGTCTGTCTGCCTGTCTGTCTGTCTGTCTGTCTGTCTGTCTGTCTGTCTGTCTGTCTGTCTGCATGGTTACCGTGACGCCGCTTTTAAGCTGCTGAGCTCCCCCTGCCATTCCCTTCATTCCTAACGTATCCCCACAACCTCGTTTGTCCCCGCCCGGGGTCCGTTGCGCTCTTTCGATGTCGGCCTCTCCTCCACCCCCCCCACCCCCCCCCAGTGAGCGACATGTGTTCTTGCGGCAGCCGGGGGAGGATGAGGTGGCTGCCATGGTGCGCATCATGGCACTGCCCGACGCCGAGCTCTTTGCCCGCCGTGACGCGCTTTGCACTCTGCAGCAGGACATGCATGCACGAACAGACGGCATGTTGACCGACTACCTGAAGCAGGCGCTAGCCGCTGCTGCGACTTCTGCTACTGCTACTGCTGTTGCTAATAATACGGCTGCTGCTGCGGTGTAATGAAGCTGGCAGCTCGGGTGCTATTAACGCCGGGCGGCTCAGGGAGGGTCCGTAGTGAGGACGATTGGGTTTTGACGGAAGTGGTGCTCCTGGAGATAAAGGGGCTAAGCAGTTCATTTTCTCAATTATCGTCTTATCTTTAGGGATTTGGGTCGGGTGTACATAAGGTCCATACGAGCCAGGTGCTTAAGGGACATCAAAACAAGTAGAAGTTAATTAAACTGTAAGTTCCGAAGTCGTACATCACAGCGAAGCTAACGAACGAGATAACGAGATAACATGTGTCATGCTTCAACGTCCAACCATTCTTCTTGCTGTGTTGCTACGCAACTGCCATGCCTTACAAATGATATTGATTATCCTACAGTCGCTTCGTTAGGGCTGGAACTTGCACTTCAGTGTAACATCTCGCCCGTGAACATTGTGTAACGTATTGTTTCCTCTCCTCCAAGGAAACTTTATTTCCACAAAAATCGAATGCAAGCCTGCAGTACAGGTAGCGCGCTTGGCGTTCGGTTGGCCCGCTCCGGCCCTTTCGTCCGCGATGTCGCGCGGAGACACCCGAGGATGCCATCAGTTGCGCACATTCCACTTCATAGATTATATTTTACTTCATTTACCACGGCGTCATGGGTAGCGCTGGGTCCTGCAAGGGCTCCTTGGAGCATCGCCTCGCCACCATCCACATCAATACCAGCAGCCACGTCCCCGCGTTCTGCGGCGTTAAGATCAGGTCCCATGTCTGCTCCACTAAGAGGGCCCGGCTCCGGAACCTGGCGTACGGCCCAAGGGCCCTCCGTGCTGCTTCTGCCCCATCATGCCATAGGCGTTCGAGGAGCAGGTGTGGGGAAGCGAACTTTGCGGTGGTTGCGGTGGTTGGGGTGGCGGTTGCGGCGGTTTGGGTCCAGCAAGGTGACAATGCGCTTTCGCACGGATGGGAGGAAGGACCTGTAGGAAGGGCCACCCAACGGGTGCACGGGCAGACAGACACACAGACACACAGACTTGGGAAGGTTAGATTCGTCAGGGGAATTACCACCACTGCCCGGAATTATAATTTGTTATTCGTACATTTCTTGTCGTACTGCTCTAACATAAAATGCACCTCTCCCACTCTGCTCAACCACCACGGTGTACCTTTCTGCAGCAGCAGCTGCCGGCAGCGAGTCGGAGGGAACACCGGTAGAGCTGCCGCCTGCTAGCCCTGATGCCGTCGCCGCGGATGCGGTGGCGGCAACGGTGGCGGAGTCCCCGACCTTCCAACCGTTACCGTTAGCTACCACAACGGGCGGCACGCCCATACACCCGGGGAGCCCCAATGGCTACAAACTTCCCCCGCCGGAAATTGCGGCGATTGTGGACGCCCCGGCGCAACCATCCTTGTCGTACTCGCCAGACAGAAAGACGGTATATACGGCACCCTTCTGGTCGCGAAGCCATACACTATTTACAAAGAAATACGCCAAAGATGACAAATGTCCAAATGATAGATCAAATTATCATTATTAGGTTATGTAGCATTAGGTCATGAGTCGTACACCTGAGACGCCAGGAGTACTGCAGTTGGTGACGATAGTTTGCAAAATTTGGACATCGCATGAGGAGGGGCCTTGCGGCGAACATGCAAATGTTCAAGTGGGTATTTGCATCGTACAGCCACCTTCGGGAGGGGGGCCAGAGCTGCTGCAACCTTCGGACGTACGGAGCGCAGTAATGGAGTACGCAGTACGGCAGAGCGGCAGCTCTCCAGTACCGTACCATGCTGATTTTATCGCAGTACATCTCCACACCTCCCCTCTCTCGTTTCCTAAATCCCCTATCTGTGTCTGTCTGTCTGTCTGTTTGCCCGTCCACTTGTCTGTCTGTCTGTTTGCCCGTCCACTTGTCTGTCTGTCGGTCGGTCGGTCTTTGCATCCCGTCTCTCCCTTTAAGCGCGCCCTCTTACCGCCTATCGTCCGCACCTCCCCCTCCGCAGTTCCTTCAGCTCACGCGGCCGCCCTCCCTGCCGCCGATCTTTGAGATGTCCCGACCCGAGCTGAAGCTGGCCGGGCTGCGAGTGGATCCGGAGCTGTACGCCCGCAGCAAGATGAGCTATTATACAGGTGAGTGAGGAAGGGGCAGCAAACTTATAAAACTTATAAAATTAATTGCAGTCACGAAATCCTTCTTCGATTACCCTCCCCTTAGCATCCTGGGTTTCGTGTATTCCCCTCTTCCTCCCCCCTCCTCCCCTCCTACCTCCCCATCCCCCCAGCCCAGCACCCGGTTTTGCTTTACATTCGCCTTCCCGCTCCACCCTCCCCGCGGTTAGCGCCCTCCTGCCTGCCGTACTCCTTGTACTGCTGTCGCCATCGGCTTTATTATTGACTTAGTTGCACTCGTGATTTCATCAACCACCCATATGCGATATAACAATGATGACGTAACATAACGCCAAACTCTGGTTCCTTGGCAGCACCCATCTCCCGCCGTCGTTGATCATAACCCCCTCGTTGCCTAAACAGGCATCTCCATCGTCCCCGCTTCTGAGGTGGTTCCGGCGCCACCCGACAAGTGTCGTCAGCTGATTGGATTTCCCGCTGGATCCTGGATTAATTACGTCAGTTGGAGTCCCGACGGAACCCACATCGCCTTTACGGTACGTGTCGTACCGCGTCGGAAAACAATGTGCCGTACCGCGTCCGCCCGCGCTTGAAGCAAGGGCGGAAATGGGACTTTTATCAGGGCTGAGTCGAATTACAAACACACACGGATGCGTCTTGCAGCACTCAGCACTCAGCACTTCGGATCTCCCGAGCTGCGAAGTGTCGTTGACAGCTCCCCTTTCATGGCTGCTGACGGCCACCCGCGCCAACAACGCCACCGACGCTGCCACAACACCCCAACATACACAACTGTCACAACCCTTATTGCCACCCGCGCCTACACCGCTCCCTCCGTTCCCGCCCTCACTCAGATTCGCAGTCCCGGCGGCCCCGGCGACCCGCCGCGGGGTCCCCTGGAGCTGTGGCTTGCGGATCCCGCCACCGGCACCTGCCGGCCGGCGCTTCGGCCGCCGCCGCCGGCGACGACGACGACAGTGGCGGCACCGGCGGTTTCTATGCCGTTAGGTCTGCCGTACCGTGGCTTGAACACCGTGTTCGATGATTATGCCTGGTTGGATGACGACACGTTGGTGGCGGCGGTGCTCCCTGAGGGCCTTATGGCGCCACCGCCGCGGCCGACGACGCCGCCAGGCCCCAAGATCAGCGATAACACGGCGGGAAAGAAGGCGCAGAACCGCACGTGGCCAGATTTGTTGAAGGTGTGGACAAAGGACTTGGGAGGTGGGGTGAAGAAGAATGCGGGGAGGGAAGGGGAATAAGATAATCACATTACGTAAGGTGGGGACGCGAACGGGGTATGAGGGTAATGCGCGGGAAATACACACACGCTCACGACACGAACACATACTTACGGCTTGCCTCTCTTCTTTCATGTACAGGTGTGTGTGTGTGTGTATGTGGGGGGGTTGTTGCTGCGGATTAAGTGTTGCCGCGAGGAATAGACACGCTAAACCCGTATACATATTCATGCCGTACAGGATGAGTACGACATGGCTGTATTTGAGCACTTCGGAGTCAGTGAGCTGCTGCGGTTGGATGTACGGACAGGGGAGGCGGTGGTCATAGGGCCGCCAAGGATGTACATCGAGTAAGCGCGGCGAGGTGATGGGAAGGGTGTCGTACATCACGGTGGGTTTCGGAGATGCTGTTTGTTGTACACAAGTTTAACTGACGTGGCAAGCGTGAGGTGACAGCTGTCCATGTGACTTGTGTTACTGCCGACTTCTTTACCGCTATTCATTACCTCATACGGGCATCGTCGTGATGCGTGTCAAGATAACTACCATTGATGTGTTTCCTACTCTCCCCCCTCCTGTCGCACCTCCGCCCCCTTCCATCGGACACCTCTCCCCGCCACCACCATGGCAGTGTCGACCCCTCGCCCGATGGCCGCTATTTGCTCATCACCTGGCTCGAACGGCCGTACAGTACTGCAGTACCATGCGGCAGGTTTCCTCGTCGTACACAGTTGTGGCGCCGGGACGGCACATTGGTGAGTGCGAAGGATGCGGCTCCGGGGCAGGCGCCTGCTGCGGTGATGCTGACGACTTGACCCATGGGGCTCTTTTGGCGGCCAGATCCATTTGAGCTTACGAATACCGTCAATACGTCTAAGGCATGACGATCACGTAGCTATCCCCTTCCCCCTCTTCCCCACCCCTCCCTCGTGCATAATCTGGTTTCGGATCTTGGATTTAGGTTCGTGAATTGGCCGCACTGCCATTGGCCGAGAACATCCCGATCGCCTTCAACAGCTGCAGGGCGGGACCGAGGTGGGTCCGTGGGTCGGTGGGTCCATGACAAAAATAATGACTGAATTTCTTAGTAGATGGATGGTGGACCCATGGGTCAGTGGTGTTGCGGGTCAATTGGTGCAGGAGTCGTCAAGTCGGCCAAAAGATGACCGATGGGTCGGCATGTGGGCCAGATGGGGCCAGGTTGTGAGCGGGCGAGTGCCACTCGGTCAGTGTTACAGGTGGGGATGGACCTGTGACCCGTCGGCATACCGACCCGTGGGTCAGTGCGTGGGTCAGTGAGCACCGGTTGCGGAAATGGTAAGCGAATGTCGTGCCGACATCATTAGCCATTTGGACTGCAGGTCAATGGCCGGCTGGTCAAAAACGCAATAGGACCCGTAGGTCCGTGATTTCTCAACATTCTGATCCGTGGACCCATGGGTCTGTATCTCCGTTACCCCCTGAATGCATGGTGTCGCCGTACTGTTCTTATCTAATGTTGTAGGGGCATCAGCTGGCGGGATGACGCGCCCGCAGAAGTTTATTGGATAGAGGCACAGGTGAGGGGGAAAACACTATACCGTACATTTGTCGTACAGGTCTTATCTTGTACGGATCCATCCGTTTCGTCCGCCCGTGTGTCTGTGTCCCATCATACGTTACCCTCGTACTCGTGTTAATCGGAAATTTTCCTTGTCGTACAGGATGGCGGCGACCCCGCTGTGGACGTGTCCCCCCGCGATGTCGTACTCGCGCTCGCGGCAGATGACGCCGCCGACAATCCCGCCGTACAGCCCCGCCAACTGGCTGCCACGGACTTGCGTTGCGGCGGAGTGGCATGGTGGGTTTCGGAGTATGGCAGCGCATGCTCCGCCGCTGCCGAACATGTCCTAAAAGTAATGTATTTTTTATATAACATGCATATATTTTATAAAAGATAATTATATAAATACGCGTATAAAAGGAGCTCAAACCCGGCAATGACCCGTTCTAGCAATCTCCGCCCTGCCCTACCCTGCCCTGCTGCTGCGCCCGTCCCTTTTTTTCCCGCCCTCCCTCCCTGGCCTTTTCCGAGCTTCACGAGGCGAGCCTTCCCCCAACACCGAAAACCCCCAACCGTCCCGATCAGGTGTGATGGCGGTCTAGCCATCCTGTTCGAGTCCTGGTATAAGACACGGCGGAGTGTGTGGTGGCGGTTCTCCCCCGACCGGCCCCACGAGCCCAAGACCGTCATCTTTGACAGGTGGGCGGTCCGGGTGGGGTCGGCTGAGTGGCTATAGGTCTCCACCATTAGAAGCTCAAACGCACTCCCTTCCTCTGTACGGCACGGCATGTTCCGGTTCCGGATGTGCGGGATTAATGTATTTTCTGCGGTATGTGTGTACGGAATAGGAATTACGAGGACGTGTACAGCGATCCGGGATCTCCCCTAACACGCCGTACACGCTGGGGCACGTACACTATTGCCCGGGTCACCCCTGACCCCGTCACGCTGGCGGCGCTGGGGGAGGCCGCGGCTGCAGCAGCAGCGGCGGCGGCGGCGGCGGCGGCGGTGGCAGACGCCGCCACTGGCAACGGCGCAACCAGCACCGATAACAACGGGAGCGGCGGTGGTGTTCGCAAAGTCGTGACCGCTTCCGGGTTGGGTTCCGGAGCGGGCACCTGGCTGCTGATGTCCGGCAGTGGCGCCAGTCCAGAGGGTAATAAGCCCTTCCTGGAGCTGATGCATCTGGAGAGCGGTGAGGACAATATGGCTGCCTGATAACACAAAATGTACACATAAACGTACACGTCCCCTTACTGCCCGAAGAACCGTTATTTTTGATCCATCTGGATCTGGATCTGGATCTGCCGTCTTGTTCAAATGTTCCAGAATCCCCTTTTTGATTGTTCGGCACCTGCTCCGAAACACCGAAGTGCAGCGGCCCCGCTGTTTTCACCTTCCTTCATTTGCCCTCCACCCCCCCCACCACCGCCACCACCGCCACCATCTACAGATCCGTGGACCTCTCCCTCACGTCTTTCTGCCCTCTGCTTCCCCTTCTCCGCCTCCCGTCAACCCCCATCGACCAGGTGAGACGCACCGGTTATGGCAGAGCCAGCCCCCCCACTACGAGGCGATGGGCTCTTTCATGAGCGACACAGACCCCGAGGCACCACTGACTGTGGAGGTGCGAGGAGGGTGCGAGGATCCATATCGGGGGGAAGGCTGCATTGGTAATGCCTACAAACACATCCATGACATCCATCACATCCGTCACATCCATGTGCCGTGCTGCCAACTCACAACATGCGACCAGCTCGCTGCAAACGGTCTCCCCCCCTCCCCTCTCTCCCCCCCCCCTCTCTCTCCCCCTTTTCTCTCTCCCCCCTTTCTCTTCCCCCCGTCTCTCGCGCTCTCTCCTTTTAACTCTCTCTCACGCGCACGCACACACACACATACACACACCGGATTCGCGGGTCACAGGCAATCAGCTTCCACAGGTCGCAGCCTTTTCGCAACCCCCCTATTCGCCCATCCCCATGTTGCTGCATAGGCATGCATATCTGCGCACATCCATATATATATATATATATATATATATATATATATTGTGTAGATTTGAGCTCACGGCGCCGCAACCCCCCCCCTCCCTGCACCGCCGCCACTCCCCGTTCAGGGCATGTCTCTGATGCTAACCCGGGAGAGCGCCTCGGACCCGCCCCAGTCCTTCCTGACTACCTTCCACGACGCTGGCCGACGATGCGAAGAGCGACGCGTGACGGACTTCCCACACCCCTACCCGCAGGTACGACCAGTAGTTGTACGGCTGTACGAACACACATTTATAACCGCTCGCAGTTACCGCAACAAACTGTCTATGGCTATCAGAGGGCTTTTTCCGTTGAGGAGATTTTAGAAGAAACCGCCACCTCTCGCAAGATTTTAAACTATGTTTTCTCGGCGTTGACTTTTAATGGTTGACCTCCTGCATTCACTTTGCTGCAGCTTCGTGATTTGCGGCGGGAGGTGCTTCGTTACCCGCGATCCGACGGAGTGATGCTCACCGCGACGCTCTACCTTCCACCAGGGTACGACCAAGCGACCCATGGGCCACTACCCTGCATCGTGTGGGCATACCCCCGTGAATACAAAACTAAGGTGGGTTTCGGGTGGCCGGGAGGGGGACGCGTCGTATTGAGTGACGGAGTGTCGCACATTGGTGATCATAAAGGGTCACACTCAGGGGCTGGTCAAACGTTTTACGGGCCAGGAGGAATGTCGTGCACACACACACACAAATATATAAAAAAAAATATATATATATATACATACACACGCCTTCCCGTCTACCCCCCCTCCGCCCTTTGTGCAGGAGGCTGCGGGACAAATGCGGCGCTCTCCCCATCAGTTCACTTCCATTGGCTCGACCTCCCCCACGCTTTGGTTGACACGCGGGTATGCCGTACTGGATGGACCCACGCTCCCCATCGTGGCGGATGTACAGGTGAGGACGACCGGTTTTGCGGTAGCGGTGATGCCAATTCTCACCCTCTCTCCCCTTTCGCCCCTCTTCTCTCCGCCCTCCTCCAACCCAGCCCCAATGCGTTACGGGCCTTATGCCGTGTTTTATAGCTACCTTGATAAATACCCACACAGGGCCCTCCACCCTCCCGCCCAGGCGCTCTTCTTGCTCCACTCGACCCCAAAATACACATTCACTTTGCATTACCCGTCAACCCCCGTCTCTGTAACAGGAAGGTTCCGAAACCAAAGCTGACGCCAATGAGGGAGCTAAGGCTCCGGAACCAAACGACACCTTTGTGGAGCAGCTGACAGGTGGGTGCTTCACACACTTGTTTGTGTGAGTTTCTGAGGTTTCAGTCTTTTAGATCTGGATCCAATTTCCATCAACCCCTTAGCTGTCCAATCATTTTTCAAAGTGCCTTTCCAAAGTGATTATGAACCGTTCTTCTTCTTCTGTTTGCAGACGGAGCGCGGGCTGCGGTGACCGAGGTTGTACGGCGGGGTGTGGCTGATCCCGCTCGGGTTTCCGTTGGAGGCCATTCGTACGGCGCCTTCATGACGGCCAACCTGGTGGCACATGCGCCCGACCTGTTCGCGGCGGGTGGGTTCCTGCCGTGCACGCGCGCGCGCGCGCGCATGTTTGTGTATTGGGGGGCTTATGAGTGGGCGTTGTGGGAGATAGTTACAATGGGATACAGTTCCGGGTTTGGATCCGCGTATGGATCCAGGGAAGGGCAACTTGAAAAGATCACGTGAACCCTTAAGACCTTCCACTCAGATCACCTGAATCCTCCGATTGGATAACAGGTATCGCTCGCACGGGTGCCTACAACCGCACTCTGACCCCCTTCGGTTTCCAGAACGAGGAGCGAACTCTGTGGCAGGCGCCCGAGGTGTACAACCGCATGTCGCCCTTCATGTGAGGAAACGGGTGGTGTGCTTTTGGGATGTTACGAATTGCTTAGCTGCTCTGTTACCGGCTGTGTTCCCCCAGAAGTCATGCGGCGAGGGAGGAGGAAGATGCTGCGAACCACGACATCCAAGGTCATTGCACGCAGAAGCGATGGAAGCGATGTCGCACCTGTCTTAGGCAGGCATCGCCAACCCGCAAACTAAAGTGAACTCTTATCCACTCTACCGAATATAGGATGCCTGTAGTTCCACCCTAAGGACCAATTCCTTGTTGCCTAGCGGCTAAAATGAACTTAGTGGTCTGTATTCTTTTGCTGGCATCTCCATACATGAACCTTCCCGACGTTCTGAGCTTCTGACATCGTGGTGAAGCTAGTTCTAATCTAAAGCCACAACACCTGTGCCTATTTCATACAAAAAAATTGTATGTCTCCACTGAATTTTTGTGTGAGACATGTGTGATTTCTGCAATAGTTGTCTTCGCTTCGGCGGTTTTTGCATCATCATCGAACCTGTGATCTCACAGTGATGCAGCGCTCTTTCACAACGATTCATATTTCAGTTAATCATATTCATTAAAATTATTCATATAATGTCTCAGTTTGAGATAGGCCGCGCTATAATGCAGCGACGGGCACGCACGGCCTATCCACACGGCCATCCCGTGCGGACGTACAGGTCAGCACGTTCTGCATTTTTTCCGCGTTTTTCGAAACATTGCCCACATAAAGCCTCTCGGGCACTTTCAATCGCACTTCTCCTCACGGATTATATGTGATTATATGTGTGTGAAATACACGTAAAACTCACAACCGCCACAAAAGCTACGCACGCGCCATCCTCACTCACCAAAACCGTTTCTTTCGTTGCTTCTGTTCCTCCCCAAAAGTTCGCACCTCTCGGGGCCTTATGTAACACACTCACTCACACAACACATCTTTACCACACACGCGCGCAGGATGGCTGACAAGGTCTCAAAGCCGCTGTTGTTGATTCACGG
This sequence comes from Volvox reticuliferus, assembly GCA_019650235.1. NCBI lineage: Eukaryota > Viridiplantae > Chlorophyta > Chlorophyceae > Chlamydomonadales > Volvocaceae > Volvox > Volvox reticuliferus. The sequence continues at coordinate 341,631 of BNCP01000072.1, read as the reverse complement.
AGAGGACGACAGTAACCCGGGGACCTTCCCGCTTCAAAGCGAGCGCTTCTACCAGGTACTGTCATGTCTGTACTGCTATCGTACATAATTATATATCGTCCTTGTTTGTGTCGTAACTTGCAAGCAGTGCCTTGTGTCGTAACTTAGTTTGTGATTGATTTATTGCGGTTGCACGACACCTCTTGGTCCCGGGCGCCGTGAGGTCGTCATCACCGTTCCTGAAAGCCGTCCTTTGATCTCCCCCAGTAACCGCCAACAAACCCCCCAAAACCCAAATCAGGCACTCAAGGGCCACGGGGCAACCTGTCGGCTGGTGTTACTCCCGCACGAGGGTCATGGTTACGGAGCGTACGAATCTATCATGCACACACTGTATGAGCAAGATCAGTGGATTGAGAGGTGCGTCGGCGGTGACGTCGCGGGACGGTGGTGCCAGGCCGCGATGCTTCTGGCTCCACCGCAGCATATGCACGTTAAGATCACGTTCTTTCGTTGTGCGTGTGCCGTAACACAACTAGTTGGTTCGCAGCTCCGTGATCTCGCCCTACGTGCCATGTGTTCTTTAGGTACGCTGGCTACGGGCGGTCGGATCCTGGCTACCTGACGGACGACACGGCTGGAGGCAGCGAGGGCTCATCCAGTGATTGACTTGCGACTCGGCGAGCGGCACGAGGGTGATTCATTGACTTTCTTCACTTTCTTCCTCTTTATGTGCGCCTTCGGGACGGGGCAGTCAGAGCCATGGTCAGAGCCATTCGGGTTAGGTGGCGAGGTGCAACACGTGGTGGTGGGTAAGGCTTCATGCCGAGCTGGTGGTGGTGGTGGCGGTGGAGAGACCGCTGTCGTGTGCTGTTGGTTTCCCAGTAGCCACAGCACTGATGGTATGTGATATGAACTACGAGTATCTGGAACAGCTGCCGTACGTTCAAATTGCATTCTCGGCCATGTCGTGAATCGTGTGTGGCGACGACCGTTTCCCGGATCTCATATCTGAAGGGCCGTACATGGGTATGTGTGATCCCCAAGGCAGCTCCGATCACGATCTGTTAGAATCCATTCAGATCCAAATCGCCTTAGCTAACCCACCCCACCCCAACTAATATATGGAGATCGTCTCATGATTTATTTAGGATCTTTCGAAGGAAGGAAGGAGGAACGGACGCCTAAGGAGCGGATTTCATGGAATGGTGGTGCTGGTTTACCCGCGCGCGCACGGTTGGGGAGAGTAAGGGGGAATTCCTGGTTTTGAGAGGCATGGTACGGCTTTGAAGCCGGGTACGGACATTTGGCGGTCCGGCCGTCGTCGTGTCTACAGGCATAGAGGAGGACAGAGGCCTGGTTAATGTCTCTGTTCCTACATTAACCCCCCCATGTCTTTATCTTTTTTTTCCAACAGCCTCTGGTCTTTACTGAGGAGCTCTGAAGCAGGGGACCCTTGCTCTGACGCATAGCTTCGGCCGCACAAAGTACGAGAGAGGAGGTCCACATCGTTACGACAGAACAGAGGCAGAAATTAATTAATAACACATTACATATAACACAGGGCCTTCAGAACAAGGACTTGTCGAACATCATCGAGTAAGATACTGAGGAGCGAAATTGCGGGCGGCAGCGTACCGTCGCTCATTCTCCCCACCAGCAAAACTCCGTAGGGCAGTACAGTAGGCATACGTAAAGATAATGCATAAGATTCCACGAAATATATTCCGTACGGGAGATGTATCTTCGGCCATAAAAGCTAATAAAGAGATTATCCAGCCCAATATCCCAGCGGGCCCGCGCCGTCATGTTGGCCGGCCTTCGGACGCTGTCGTGTGGCCCCATCATTCCCCTAAGACAACACGGACGGCTAAACTTAGGATACCAATATCATCAATGTTGAATGTGATGGCTTGGGTGAGGCATTGGACGCCGAACTATCACAGTGGAAGGGCGGTCCCCGCGTGCATCCTGCTTCTCCCATCCAGCTATAATCAAATTATGTACATATGGAGATGATGCCGCGATTTTGCCGACATGCTCTCCTTCCCAGTTGCCATAGTCTCCCATAGCAGCTGAGAGCAGCTAGCTAACCTGGCAACTACATATGCAAACTCTCAGAACAAAACTGCAGCATACATTCAAGCTTTTCACGTTAAATGAAAATCCAATAACGAAAGCCAATAACGAAAATCCGAAGCAACAATCATACTTCTTAGTTATAGGCACGAGAATATGGTGTCTCGGCAACATACCGACGTTCTAGCTACGGTGTTTTCCATAGATGAAGTGCTCCTGCTGGCGAGCAGCCCTCCACAATATTTTTAACAGCGCGCAATTATATGCGGCTTGGCGCTGGCGCATCCCGTTGGTGTGTGTCTGGGAAAGTGAAGAATATCCCGTTTTGGGGAATACCAGGTAACTAAAATAAGCGGCAGGCCACAAACGCCACCGCTCCACTGTTCGTTAGCTCATTTCCGTGGACCAAGCTCGCGCGACTTTGCTAGAGATCTTGACACGCGTAGCACCGGTCATTGACCGCGTAAGTCACGTCCGCTGTCTGGCTTTCGTGTCTGCCCGCAACTTTGTCGTCCCGTTGTTTTCTACGGAAAAACGCCGCGAAGTTCATCGGCACTCTTGACGTGAATCCCGAGATCTTCGATGTCAGCCTTCCAAGCTTGTGCTTGAACCCTGTTTTTGGCGAAAGACACGAGTCCTCCGTATTGCTTTCTAGGCTGTCGGCGTCTTGGCACAAGTCGACCTGCCCGTTAGGGAAGAAAGTTCAATAAGTACAGCGATACCCATGTGTTATATAATGGACACAACATAAGCTGGAAAAGAATGTCACCGGACTGTATGACGCTGGAACAGGTGGGAAGAAGCAAGCCAACGAACCTGTAGGGCATTCCACGAAGCTGTAAATGTTTTGTTTCGGGATATGCTGCGTCGCATGCCAATGTTAAAGACATTGTAGCTTGTCATGTTTGCAGCAGCGACGTGTGATGAATAATTAAAGTAACGCTTTCAGAATTCTAGGCAAGGATGTTAACCTCTTGGGTTAATATATTTGATTAAACAATCACAATGTCTGTTCTTTTCAGAAAAGGTTTGGTAAGGCAGCCCTTACTAGATGACTGTGAAGGCCGTACATTCGAAGCGGGCCTCAACAGGCAAAGCGCTTAAATGTAGCATGAGAAACCCAAAATAATCGTATATTTCATAAAAGAAATATTTAAGTAGGTCTATTATTCAAGTGGAGTTATATCGGTGCCCGTTTCAAAAATGCCTATATAGGCATCGTATATGTTAGTTCGCCATACGCCAGTCATATTGTCAGTCGACATGTGGGTGCCAATGTCTCGTATTATTCTGAGTATAATGTAAAGCAAGAATGTCCTTATTGAAGCATGTGCATCTCGGCATCGTAGGCTGGAACCATCCCCCCTACCTCTTCGAGTGTGCATGCTATCCATACTCGACGTGGCCCAAAGAGAACCCTTGGATGGCTGAAAACAATTCCATCTTTTGACGGTTACATGAACAGCCGTCATGTCTTCAATATTGAGCAACATGCGTACTGCAGCTGAAGGAGAATACGTTATGAAATATTGGTCTAAAATGATCGAGTCACCTCTCAATACGTCGAATGGCGCGCGGGCACCAGCATAATGACGTTTCAGGGTTGGTGTTTATATTTGGACAGTATCCTTATCCGTCAACCTGCCATACCGCACGTCAACTACCTGCCTGCCAGCATATGTTATCCAACCGCACTTCCTGGATCTACCTGCACACATCTCTGGATGCCCGTATTGGATATGAATACCTGAATTCCGGTCCTAGCGTACACCTGCCCGCACCTGCCACTATCCTAATATCCTACTTACCACCTAATCATAACTGCGAAGGGACAACATCCACGGTGACACCCGTTTTCCCTATCGCTGCCGATGATATGTCTGCGGGAATGTTAATCAAACCGCTTATATTTGCCGATCGCTACCGGCAGGCCGCGCAGCACGGTGCGCTGGGGGCTCTCGCTGACTTTACCCTTGTCATCAAATCTGATGTGCCGACCCTGCGCAACGTGCACGGTATTGAAAACATGACGTGCATAGTAAGAGAAGACGTGCAGAGATAACATATCGGACAAATCGAAACAACAGCAAAAGCAAGATTGCGAGCATCACGCAGACACGGTTCAGCGAACTTTTCGACAAACCTGGGGGGCCGGCACCCCACGAAGGGGAACAGGCGCGGCCTTGGAAGGGGCCACAGCCAGGCCCGTCATTGCCGCCACCAGGTCATTCTCTTGACCCTGTGGTCAAAATGTAAGATCACAAGGTAGCCGCATGGGTCCACCCGCGCACGCACAGCCAATTAGGACATATGGGTATGTCATACGACAAAGCGCAACATAATTCGTTACGTGATCATCAGAGGAATAAACCCATGCAGACATCATCAAGCGCACCTCGTTGTACTCGGCCTGGTCGTCGCTGCCCTCATCGTCATCTGGCATGGGCAATTGCCTTTCATGTACCTTCGGCGTAAGCTTAGAGCTGCGCGCTTCGGTCAGGGCCGCCTGCATTTCCAGATGCGAATAATCCTGTGAATGCCGGATGGCAAACACATGCATCAAACGACTTTGAAAGGCAATCACCTTGGCCTCTTTCCTGGCAACCGCATCTCGCACATCTCGCTTCAATTGCCGTAAGGACCTGGCGAGGTTGACGGCGCGTCAGTTAACGATATACTGAAAATGGCCCGGTCGGTGTTGCGCACAAATCCGTTGCGGATGAATCCTCCAGGGCACGCACCTGGGGTCGCAGTTTGCAGCGTCAGCCTTGTTCTTGGGCACCTTAACGGACGACTTCACAGCGAATGCCTGGGTCGGCGCCAGGTACCCAGGGCCCGATGACAGGCGCGCCGCAGGGGCGGGTGCAGGCCCAGAGACGGGACCCTGCTCGGACGCGTGGATAGCTCTGAGCCGCTCAGCTGCCTGCCATTAGATATCACATGCATTCACCAAACACAGAATGTCGTGAGAGAAATTCTAACTCAGCACCAAGGCAATGGAACGAGGTTTTCAAGCAGAGTATATCATTCTGTGTTGCACGGACCTGACGCAAAATGCATGAAAGAAATTATACAGGTCGGCGTACCTTAGCACGGCGCTCCTCAGCAGCCGCGCTGGCCTGCGAACTATGGGGCTGAGCCTGCAGCTGGTCAACTGCAGCGGCAGGTTTCTCGGCCAAGACTTCCTCCGCAGCGGGTACAACTGATGGCTGGGACGCAGATTTAGGTCGGAAGGGTGTCGGGACAACCTGGCGGTGCGGCGCCACAGACCTCGGCCCCTCTGGAGTGTGAATCGAAACGCGCTTCATGGACTTGGCTCCATGAGCAGCATGCGTATTTGCCACAGGCGTGGAGGACGCAACGCCGGCACCAACCGTCGCGATCGAGGGGCGTGGTCTAGCAGCAGTTGACCCAGTCGTCGGCGTCTTGTTATACCTCGACTCAACGGTGATGTAGCTTGAACGAGCAGGCGTACCAGCCTTGGTGGCAATCTTGCCGATGGGCGTGGCAGAAGCAGTCCTAAAGACGGAGCCTACAGCAGGGCCGCGGCCCTGAAGAGATGCATGCTTGGCAACCGAAACCGAAGAGCCAGCTACATTGGGCGCCTGCTGGGGAGTTGCTGCGCCAGGCGCTACATCCAAAGCTGCAAGCGTTGTGGTTTGCGGCGGTTGCAGTCCTTCATCCATCTCCACGTCATGCACCGAGCTGCTACCATCCAGCGCAAAGCCGGCCGGTTTCACCTCCGAATCATGCCCTACCTTGTCCATTTCTCCGTCGCACTCGTTTTCCTCACCATAATCACATTGATCTACGGCCTCATCAGAAACTGACACTGCAAGGGCGTTCACAAGGGGTGTCTGAGCTAAAGTCCAGCCTGGGAGCACCCCAGACTCTGGCGTCGGAGCCGGTGCAGGCGGCAGGCAGGCCCCGATGACGGGCGAAAACGATGAATTATCAGAAGTGCGTTGGGCATCAGCAGTCACCATGGAGGACCCGGCGTCGGTATTGGCACCGAACGTAGGCGTAACCACGGTCGCAGCAGTCGAGGAAGTGCTGGTAAGGACAGCAGCGCTGGTGGCCGTAACAGGGGCTGCGGCGGGATCATTCTCAGAGGCAATGGTGGAGGGGGTAGGTATTGTTGGATCGGTAGCAGTGGGTCCGGCTGACAGCAAAACCATCGAAGGGGAAGGTGCAGAAACAGACATCAGGCCAGCAAGGGACGGTGAGTTGGGCTCTAGCGCAAAACCTGCAGACAGGACAAATAAAGCGAACGAAGGGTTAAGCATAGAAATTCGCAAGCGTGGCAGTTAAGATACACAACCTTTTGATAAGCAAGGCCCAAAATTTCGGGATTCCAATTAGCACAAGGCCGATGACTAGCACAAACAGTCAACCTAGGCTGGCCGCCGACATTTCTCATCAGCATACCTCGGCCGAAACTCTGCCTGACCCATTTAAACTATATCTTACCGGATGGCGTAGGAAACACGGCCGCGAAGCCCTGGAAGCTCGATACCAATGGTGCCGGTGACGCAGACGCGTGTGGCACACTATCGGGAGGCACGCCAGCAAAAGACGCCGCGGGTGAGGGTGCGCTTGCGGGCGTTGCGGCCCGGCGATCCGATACAAAGGTCAGCGGACTGCCTGCCATCGCACCAACGCCCGTGTCTCCCGCTACCGGAGTGGCCTCCGCCATCATCTCGTCAACATCGCCTACCTCCTCCAAATCCTCTACCTCCAAACCGTGATGGGCAAGCTGCGGCATCAGGGGAGGTGTCAACTGGGGAGTAAGCTCCGCCGCACCAGAGAGGCTGATGGGGCTGTCAAGGGCGTCATCCTCAGGCATCGGGGAGAAAATTGCCTCATCTATGGCCTCTGCCGTGAGAGACAACGGTGATGCAGGAATGCTGGCGGCCAACGGCTGAGCGGCGGCCAGGACACCATTGCGCGGAGCGTCAGACGTAAAACTTAATGGGGTTCTTGTCGCCATCGGGCTGCCCTCCACAACCCCGGGTGCCGGCGATGGTGCAGCACCCTCTGGGTTGAGGTGTTGTAGAACGCCAACCATGGGGCTAGCCTCCATAGCGACGGGGAGTGGGCTAGCCGCCATTGGCATGGGGCTCATGACGATAGGAAAGGGGTTTGTACCGGGTGGTAGATGGCTAGCGAAAGACGCGAACGGGCTGGCATCCATGGGCAAGGGACTGGCGGCAGTCGGCAGAGGGCTGTAAATCGGGCTGCGCATCGCAAGAGAGACAGGGCTACCAGCGACGGGTCGGGGGAACCCGGGGCCACCCTCAACGATGGTAGCCTCCTCAGCTCGTCCAGATATTGCCTTGTTTTCATCCGCGTTCGGTAGCGGTTTAGGCTCCGGCTGCTGTGGATTTGATGCAGCATCAAAAACGGCGGTGACGGTAGCCTCGTAAATAGGGATTTCTTGGTCGAGGTTTAAGGGGACGGGCTCAACATTCGTTGGAAGCGGTGGCTCCGAAGGATTTAAGACAATGGGCGAAGCCATTAGAACAGAGGCGTTATCGTGAGTCTCTGCGTGCATGTCACCATCTTCAAAACGCATCATGCTGGCTGACGAGGCGCCATCAGATGCGGACTGGGCAACCGGCGTCGACGCAGTGGCTTCCAGCTTGCTGCTTTCGGTGATAACCTATGACACACAACGAGCCGTAGTCTCACGTTTGTTTCGCATGTTAGATAATGTGCCACAATGGTCGGCGAGCAGAGTTGAGCTTCAATTCACCCATCGTTAGTAATCATCTTCATCCTACCGGATGTGCGTCGGCGGGAACTTGCTGTTGAACAGGCGGCTCCTCAGGGAAGTGGAGTTGCCGCGGTGTAGCCTCCTCAGTTGACGGCTCTTGAACCTGAGCTGCGGCTCTGCGCCTGCGTCCAGTAGTCTTAGGCTCTGGTTTGCTGGGGATGGCCGACATGGCTGCGTACGTAGAAGCTTCATGTGAGTTGCAACGCACATCTCCTTAAGCCTGTGTATACATCTTACTACGGACTTACGCGTTGCACCCAGAGCCCTGGCTTTACTGCGCGTCATCCGACCAACGCTCTCCATTTTACGTGCAGTTGAGCAGACCTTATTTGATATAATGACAGAAGACAAATGTGGTTCGCTAGGGACGTAACAGGACACAGTATTATTCAACAGGCTGCCTATCTTCACTAAGAAACTAACAACTTGGGGGAGATTTTAAACAAGTTGCCGGGATGGATCCACGATACGACAACCGCACAAACTGCCCGACCGTGAAAGCTCGAACACGGTATACAAATACCCAATTAAACGCAAAGCACATATTATATATTGATGCCTCTAAAACCTTGCTATGATGCGCAGATGAACTGCGGCCGAGGTAGAATCAAAAAGGTTGCAGCTGCGTTCCGAAGCGTATCTAAGTGCACCCATATGATAGGAAATGTGGATATTCGCGGTTAGCAGTTATCCTTAAGTCTTTGGAACTGGCGCCCCTTGCAGCGTTCCTTATCTTTGTCTGAGGTAGCATGAAGATCACCCTCGCGACGACGCTCGGCGTGTGATACGAGTCGCAGATCCAACGGCGCCCTGGGCACTTCATTTAGGTCTCTGAAAAAAGGGACGCCCCGTTGACAGGATAAAATGCCTATCCTAGCCATGGGTTGGCACTCTGCACGGCGTCTTCGCAGCCTAAGGTTATTGAAGCAAGCTTAAGAGTATTTGTTTATTTTTAAATTTGGTAACGTTCTAAACCCAGGTAAATGTGATCCCAACGAAAGTGTGCGGTTTATGGTACGTGTGAACGTTAAGAGAGTTGCGCGCAGGTGCACGCTCAAGGTATCGAACGGTATTGAATGGGACGTAATGGGAATATTGCACACCTTTCGCGTCATGCTAGTCCGCAGCTGAACATCCCGCACAGCCTGTCTGGCTGTACGTGATACCTATCGTGAGCAGATCTTGTTGTCACCGTGTGGTTCGCATCTACATCGTTCGTCCCATTAGAGGTCTCCAGGCGAGGCGTGTGTTTCACCTTCAAGTTCCGTGTTCGATCAATCCAACAGCAAACCAGCAACAGCGGATGTGCTCCGCGCGAAGTATTAATCTTTTCCCAGTGAATATATTGAATACTTATGGCTAGGCGGTATGTCAACGCATGCCATCAGTCGGTTCAGCACGGTTTAGCTGCGACAACACACTGCGCAAAGTCTGCAAAGTCAAGGCAAAACCTTGCCCCTTGGATTTGAGAGGCCTCTGTAGGCCGTAAGCCCGCCATTATGCCGAGTGAAAACTACCCGGTCGTGTCCCATACATCACCTACCTACGTCACTCCAACAGCCTGCACTTATCAGGGTGTACATTAAATCCCATGTCATTGTCACGCTGTAGGTATGATTGAGTCTGGGGGCATCTTGTAGTTGCCTTTCCTCTAGACCATTGGCGATAGCAAGGGTGTTGTTGGAAATTCCCCCAGCTGGCGGTCCGAGTGGATTGACTAGGTTCCATCTGGGACCAAATGGGCCGAGCCTGTTTAGGGAGTATGAGACACTTGGGCGAGTTGCTTGGGGGGAAGTGAGAGATCCTGAGAGATATGAAAGCTCCAATAGTGAAGGCAGATTGCCAGAACTGTGAAGCTGACAGGTTTTAACATTCCAAGAAACAAACAGCAAGCCGTACGGCTGCCGTACATAACCTAGCTTAGAAGCTATGTTCGCTTCGCGCATGTCGCATCAAAGCTGCGGATTCATTCCACATGAGAAACTAGACTACATGTTCGTGCCTAGATCGTCAACCGGTACCTTACGCATCATTCAGTCATAGACACAAGTCGACAAGGTACAAAAGGATGCCACGCAAGTCCAGCCGTGCGGCCGAGGTACGGCGGATGACAATGCGACGTTATGCATGACAACGGTACACATTGCACGAATTGCACCACGCTTTAGCTGCATCGTTAGCTGTTGCCAAATGAACTTAGTTATAGCTTTGGATTAAGAGCTACTAGGACCGGCCTGACGGCCTGGATCGGTAAAATTTGTCGTAATATTTTCTCTCCTAACGACCATGTAACTAACGCGTCGCGGCAATGTGGTGTGCTCGTGAGAGTGGACAATAACACTTATCACCGATATAAGACAACTTGGCGTGTACGTTGGCTGCGTGCGTCACGCAGCCGAGCAGACATGGCGACGAATCCGCGAGAGGCGTTTCTGCTTTCGGCGCTCATCCTGGAACTGTTGGCCAGTTTTGCCGGTAATCTCTTCATTATTATATACTCATTTATTTTATCCTGGGCTGCAAGGCGCATAACTTCATGTGTGACAGGCGTTCGCCAGGCACTGGAGCACATTATGAGCCGATATATGCTTCTTAATGTCCCATGTAATCTACGATTTGTCCCTCATCTATATTCCCTGTGATCGGTTCTCGTGAGCAGGAGCAGCTCGTTCACAGATTGCATGGCGCACCTCCGGCGCCACCATAGGACTGGAAGCAGATGCTGAGGCGGGAACTAAGTTTTTTAAACATTGTGGAGAGCAGCCCGATGAGGTGCGTTGCCTCAAGGCGACGATCGCGCTTCTCCCCCGCGCACCGCGCACAGCATGGATGGCTGACGAGATGGCCCAGGGCCAGCAAGCAAGCACCCGGCCAAGACGAGGGGTATTCATTTTCGAAAAAGTATTTTGTTTTCGCCACTGAAACCTTGGTTACCAGGTGACCATATTGCGGAGCAGTTCCGCTGTCTGAATTGCTCTGTTGCTCTGTTGGTACGTCTCTTGAGCTGTGGAACTCTGTTATCATTTCTGACACCCTCACTCGTCCCTCCGTCTGCTTTCTGCCGTTGATCCCTTTGCTTGCTACTGCCGCTGCTGATGCTGCTGACATGATCACCACCTCTTTCTGGCAGATATGCAACTTGCCCGGCCTGAACGGTATTCCGCACGTCCGCATGCGCGCTGGGTGAGTGCGCCGAAGGCGTTGTAGTTAACTCCTCCGCGTCATTTCTGGTGACGCGAATGTCTGGGGCTTTCTGATGTCAGATTTGCGTCCTTGAGATTTCCGGTTTCCCCACCCCGGCACCAACGTAAACAGCGCAACCGTCAACGAACTAACCACCAACGCCACAACGGCCTTTATCCTTCTGGTCTAAATTTGTCATTATGTCGTCTTCGCTGGCTCTTCCCGCGACAGCTACATAACGGTCAGCGAGGTTAGCGACCGCAGGCTGTGGTACCTGGTAGCGGACCGTGAGGATTCAGGCGACCTCCAGAACACTGGCCCTGGCGGCGCGGCGGTGGCGTCAAATGACGACGGTGATGTCGTCAGTGGCGGCGGCGGCGCCGCCGCCGCCGACGCCGACGCGACGTACGACTGGCCCAAACCCGGATCTGATGTGGCCCCCGTTATTCTGTGGCTGACTGGCGGGCCCGGCTGCAGCTCTCTTGATGCATTCATCTACGAGCATGGGCCATTCAAGTTCAGCTACGCGGCCACAACCGCTACAACCGCTACAACTGTCAACGGCGATGACGGTCTAGCTGAGGAGGAGGATGTTGGTGATAGGGATGGGGCGGACACGAAGCTTCAGGGTGGTCAGCTGCGGCAACGGGCGGTACTCCTGGAACCCAACCCGCATTCCTGGACCAAGGTACCATCTTGCTTGTTCTTCTTGGGAATCATCTTGCGGCTCCATCTTGCGGAACCAATCACGTGGTTGTGACTGCACCCCCCGCAACGAGTGGTGCCTTTTTGAGGTCCGGTGGATGATGATTGCCTCTTGCCACCCCCCTTCAAACCCACACGTCAGAAACAATCGTTTACGGGGTTGTCGTACCCCGAGCTCATTGGGTGGTCACACGGCTCACACGCTTCACACACATGCCCATATTCTCACACACGTGTCACCACCATGACCATCATGACCATCATGACCACCACCACTACCACCACTACCACCACTGTCAGGTTGCGACCGTTATCTACGTGGACTCTCCCGCGGGTGCGGGTATGTCGTACAGCGGTCGCCCGGAGGTAGACTACCACACCAACGACGAGTACACGATTTCGGATTTGGTGGTTTTCCTGCAGGTGGGTCGGAATACTAGCATGGGTGGGTGATGTGGTGGTGATGGTTTCGGAGACACTCGGGAGGGGGGGGCGCTGGTTTAGCGCTAGGAGGAGGGGGAGGAGGAGAATGAGGAGGAGGAGGAGGAGGAGGACGAGGCGGCGGTTGGTGTGAGCCGGCTTAGGAATGGCTCGGGAGGAGGACGCGGAAGAGGAGAGGGGTAGGAGCGCAACGGCAGAAAGTCGGACAGAGTTACGCAGGACAGAAGCACACAAGAGCATGCACGGGAAGAAGCTTGGGCCGCTCTTTGCGGCAAATAAGAAAGATGCGGGACGCGTGCCTCTCAGCGAGGCGAAGCGAGGCGAGGCGAGGCGGGTTTATTTTCCGTGTGTCAAGCATTCCTTGCATTTCCCCTCCCTTCCCCCTTTTTTATTTTGCTGTACAACTGATCCGTACAGGGCCTTACTGAGCGCTATCCTGAGCTTGCCACTGCGCCGTTCTTCCTCGCGGGTGGGTATCCCCCCGGGGGGACGGGGACGGGGGGACGGGGGGACAGGGACGGAGGCGATGTGTTCCTCATTGAATAACGGCCATGTAAACATCTCAACGCACCCCAAGGTTTTGCGTATCGCTCTCATTCACAACTTCAGTTATTCCGTTTCTTCCGCCCTCAATATTGACACGCCTGCAATGCCCGTATACAACCCTTGTAACACAACAAATTGCTGATGTGATCCCCTGGTCCGCTCCGAAACCCGAAGGCGAAAGCTACGGCGGTGTCTTCGTGCCGCTGCTGGCCCAGGAGCTGCTCCGGGTGAACCGGAAGCGGCGGGAGGACGGCAAGAAGCCGCTGGTGAATCTGCAGGTACGTGTACGGCAATACGGAAATACGGCATGGCAAGAACACTCTTTAACGACATGATAAGACACGCAGTACGAGAGGGCTTTCGTCGGTAGGCTTATGCATTTATGGGTAAACGTCTGCCCTAGCTCTCACAGCTGTTTCTTGCCCCTCCACCGCGCCTACAACTTCAGCAAAGAGCCGGTCCCCCCACATACCCTCTCCCCCCCCCCACACACACCCTACCCCCTCCTAACCCCGTGAAACCCTCAGGGCTACTCGGTGGGTAACCCTGTCACTGACGATGTAGTGGACGGCAACGCGCAGCTCTTCTTCGCAGCCGACATGGGGTATGTCGACCCCCCGTCCTGGAGGCGTATGCGGGCTGCGTGCGACGACATGTTTTGGAACGCAACGCGAGGTGGGCTGGGAGTTCCGTACGTGCATGATATCTGTGTGTCCGTACGTGCTCATGCGTTTTATAAGCGTGAGCGTACGTGGGCTGACCACCGTGGGGCGCATGTGGGGAGTAACTTCTCCTGGCGGTCTGGCGGGCTAAGCTAGGGGAACGGTTGGCAGTGATTGGCAGTGATGTTGGAAGTGATGTCACCCGGCGGTATAACGGAACATTAACCAACGGAGCAACGAACTAACGATATTAGAATGTCTAGGTGTGTGGAGGATGCTCTGGGAAGTGGCCTCCAGACCATGTGAATGCCAAAATGAAGCTCTGGCGTTGCGAATGTGATCCAATGTGCGTGTTGCCTGTGTGTGTGCCTGCGTGTGCGCCTGTGTGTATTTCCCCCCTCGTGCTCCGTACGTTTCAGACACGGAGTGCTGGGATGCCCAGAGCGTGGTCAAAGATGACCTGTGGGACCTGAATTGGTACGACGTGCTGGATCCATGTGCTAAAGCCGATGACGACGATGCTGCTGCTATGAGCAGCAATGTAGCCATGTCAGGCAACAGCAATGGCGGTGGCAGCCGTCAACGGCGGCAGGTTTCGGAGCTGGAGCGCCTGTTCTTCTGGCCCTTCACGGCCCGCATGGGTTACCCTCCGTCGCAGCCATCGTCGGAGTCGGCGTCAGCGGTGGAAGATCAGCCTGACGTGGAGGCGGGTCGTCGTGGCAGTCGGCGGTTGTGGGGTCCACAGCTGCGTCACGTGGTGCCCTGCATGGATCGCAGGTGATTGGGCTTTTGTACGGCGCGAACCTCCACGGGGTCAGGTGGAGGGGTGACGCCAATGTGCGATGTGACCACACACAGTACGACAACAGAACCATAACTTGAAACGTACTGGCCGGGTGGCGGGGGGGGGGGAAGAGGCACCGGACACACGGTCACAAGGACAGTGGACTGGCAGGGGAGGGGTGTGCTCACTCTTTCTCTTTTCTTATCTCACTCTCACTCTCACTCTCACACAATCACAATCAAAATCAAAATCTCTTTTTCGCACTAACCCTAACTCTCATACACACACATTGTCTCTCACACATTCCACCACTCTCTTCTCCGACTCACTCTGTCTATTACGACAGGATTGCTCTGGACTGGTTGAACCGGGCGGAGGTCCGATCCGCCCTGCGCGCCGCCCCCTTCTCCGTCGTCGGCGAGTGGCAGCCCTGCAGCGACGTCCTCTACTACCGCCTCGACACCATGGACTTGGTGCCGGTGCACGAGGACCTCGTGCGGCAGGGTGCGTGGGAGTGGAGCAGCCGTCTGGGCGCACCTCCCAAAGCCCTCACACACGCCCGCCTATACGTAGACTGTTACCAAATCACAATAGGCTGGGAATCAATCTTGTCCTTGAACATATTCTCCACTGTTACCGGTTATCCGATGTGCGTCATTCGGAAGTTAAGAAAATCCCGTGCTTAGTATCTCGCCTCGCGGGCGCCTTCCCCGAAACCCAAACCCACGTTTTGGGGTCATAACTTAATGCAGGTCTGCGTGCGCTGGTGTACAGCGGTGATCACGACATGGTCGTACCGCATACCGGAACCCGTAAATGGCTGTACGACAAGGCGAAGTTGGGCTCTACAGACGGCCCTCTGCGCCCGTGGATGCTGCACGGCCAGGTGTGTGTGTGTGTGTGTCACATGTAGCCGGGCATGGCCCCCACACGCGCTGGTCCACCTCCATCCCCCCTCCGCAGCCCTCACCTGTGATGCCCCCCTGCGGCGCCCTCAACCCCCCTCCGCACAATCGCACTCAGATCGCGGGGTTCACGGCTCGTTTCGATGCGGGTGCGGGTCTCCGCTTCGCCACCGTCAAGGGGGCTGGCCACATGGTCCCCCAGAGCAAGCCCCTCCAGGCGCTGCACCTGCTGCGGACCTTCATATACGATGAGGAGCTGTGAGCGGGAGCGAGCGGTGGGACGGCGGGAAGACGGCGGGAAGGTGGTGAGCGAGGCGAGGAAGGTGATGCTGCCTTACGGTTGCTGCTGCCAGTCGTCGTCGTCTACTGTCGCGCATTGTGACGGTGACGGTGACGGAGGGTGTTCCGCATTGCTCTTTACGGGGGTGTTCCCCGTAAGCACTGCCCTGCCAGCTCCACCCATAGCCCCCAAATTCATCACAGAAACAGCTCTCCACCTCCCCGCCCGTCTCATGAAACCTCACAGAATTTCTCTCACCTTATCGATGTGGGACCCCGTTCATCCGTTATACCATCCGTCCGTTTTTCCTCAGTTGCGCCATGTCCCTTCATCTTCCGTCGCGCCCTCTTCATCCGATACCTCTCTCTTTTCCCCACCCGGCAGTCCAGTCATACAACCCTAACCAAACGCAACAATAGTGAGTCCCTGCCGGCAGGCTGTAGCATTTCCAACTAGCCACCCCATCCCTCGACCGTATGTACCAGCTTGTTCGTTTGTCGCGGAACGCGAAAGGCCTTGAATTCCGGTAAACCGTGAACTGCTATTGGGCTGCAGGGAGGTGAGGGCGCTGCCGCACTCCTGTTGCTGCTGCTGCGGATGTGGGGAGTTAGCCGATGACGTATCCGCCACCGTGTCAGCCAGCCCCACCGGTACTGCTGATGCCTCTGGGGCCCGATCCATCCGCGATCCTCTGCTGCGCCTACACAGATTCGAGGATCCGAAAAGCCCCAGCCGCTGGCGCAGCGGCATGGCTCAGTAGTCGGCCCAGATGGCGGGTCAGGACGGGAAAAGAGTTATGAAACGCTGTGGATGTATGGTTTCGGCGTCTTAACCTGTGCCTGTTGGTGATGGCGCGGCATTAGGCGCTTGGAGGATCGATTCATGTCTGCCAATAGCGCTTTCGCTCTCCAGTCTGGGGTGACGATTTTGGTTGGCTACTGTAAAGGTGAGAGATGGCTTTGGACGCGCGCTGCTGGCCGCCGCTGAGCATGTCGGCCGCTCCCTGCTGCGTCAGCTTTCCTTGGTAGTCGATCGCCAAGCCATTCGCCAGGGTTAGCAAGTCTGCATGGCTTGGAGGTGGCGCGACTGTACATGGAAGCATAGGGAAATGGAACTTGAGGACCCCGGGTGGCTGATCTGCCCTGGATAGATATGGGACGCGATTCGTTAGCTAGTGTTATGTAAGACGATGAGGCTATCACCCGCCCACAGTGCTCGGACTGCACTATCATATGTTTTCAAAATACCAGTACCTGCCAGAACATTTTGGACGTCGACTATGCAGAATCTTGCTACCGCTTCGTCTGTTCTTGTACCGGAACGGTCATCGGGCCGACACAGAGAACGGAAGCCAGGTGTATGCGACCCCCTTTTAAAGTTATCCTCTGAACACATAAAGGAAGTTCTGATTGAGTTGTTCCTTTACTGGGACCGGGTAGAGGCATGATATAATGTTCGTTGTTGAGAATCTTCGTTAGGGTTTTAGGGTTTGGATCTGGCGTTACATGCTAAGGCGCAAGCACAGCAAGCCAAGCATACTGTAATGAGAGTCAGGGACAGCGGAAGTCTTCAGAGGCCAGGGGTTACAACGTATGATCCAGAGTGCAGAGTATCAGATGTAAGCTATCAGAGCCGGAAACACACTATCATCATTTAGCCGCTTCTTTAATGCTGAGGCTTAGCTTGGGCCAGGTAAAAGTGTGTATCCAGACTCAGGACATCAATATGCAAGGCACTCCAACCAAGGGAAATTGAAAGCATATAATATTCATATCAAACAAGGCCGTCATCGCTCGATGTATACTGGTGACATCGTCCGCAGTACATACCACACCAGATCTCTGATCGGCATGTGTGACATGTTCATAGTCATGTCGTAGACGATATTCTATCGTCCTTTAGCCTTCACAGCATTAAGGCAATGCAAATGCAATACTTGGCAATATTCGTTATGCCGCGTTCCCTACAGATGGTTCCCACATTCTCTACCATGCGCACAATGGGGTATGGGCCAATCCAAGGGGGCAAGAGCTTACGGGATCCCTCGGCAAAGGAGTGAAGGTTCTTAGTGCTCAGCAGAACCATTGGCCCTTCTGAAAAGACCACGTCCGGTTTGGACTAGTTGTAGTAATCTGTCGCCTGTTGCTGTGCCGCATCCCAGCATGACTTAGCGTCTGCCACTCGGGATAGGAACGACTTGGCAAAGATCGCAGGGACATATACTTCCAGCTCAAGCCACACGGGTAGTGCCAAGTGAAACCCATAAGTCAGGAAGAAAGGGCTTTGACCTGTCGACCGATTAACAGTGTTGTTAATCGCAAACTCTGCCACAGTCAGGTAGGTATCCCAAGCAAACAAGGGGCATGCGACCAGCAAAATTGCGCAACATGTCGCCCAATATGCAGTTTGTGTGTTCAGTCTGGCCATCAGACTGCGGGTGGTATGCCATGCTCAGGTTAACCCGCATGCCAACTAGCTTGCAGAGCGCTTCCCAAAACTTAGACGTGGACTGACCCCCACGGTCTGAGACCACGTTCTTAGGGACGCCATGCAACCGAACCACATTGTCGAAAAACAGGCGTGCAGTCTGCTCAGCAGTGCAGGTCGACGTGGTGGGTGTTGTACCACACATGCTCCATTTCACCCCAAGCCATTGTCTATGTTGTCATACACGGATGGCAAGCGACGTATGACAGCCCGTGTCGTACATGATGATGGCAATGTACAACAGCTATGTTGTACGTGGGTCCCTGAAGTGGTATGATGTCCGTGTTGTACGTGGGTCCCTGGAGTGGTACGACAGCCGCGTCATATGTGGACACTGGAGCAGTACGACAGCTGACATGGCATGACCGCATCACCACACACATGACGCGGCACGCGCCGCACGCCACAGCATGTCATGCAGCATGCGTTATGTTCTAGGCACAAGCAACACACAAGCAGCATGCCGCCTTGTGCATGGCGCCTTGTGCATGATGCCTTGTGCATGACGCCTTGTGCATTGTCGTCACAATCATGCATTGGCAATCAAAATTGCCCCCAATAATATTGAGTAGGTGCATTCTGAAATATGCATGCAGGGCATAGCTCACCAGCTCTCAACATTTTTAACCTGCTGCCGCAAATTGGCTTGGAGTGAGCAAGATGTGGGATCAATGCAGCAGCTGGAACAACATACAATTATTGGACGGAGGGAGCTCTGGTTTATTGGGCGTGGCGGGGTTCAACATAACAAATAGGTTTTCATATTTGACGCACATGCATGGCTGTGGATTGGGTTAGGGTTAGGGTGCATGTGGTATGCATGTCAATAGCATAGACCAGTTGTAGTGAAGGCAGATGTGTAGACATGCATGTAGGTATATGAGATTTTCTGGATAGATGCAGAGACATGCTAGCCTGGACAGCTTCGTGAGGTGAACAAATACAGGCAAGATACATTTGCTTGTGTGGCTCTAGGCATCACTACATATGCAGTTAGGCGAGACGGATAGGTGAAACAGCAGGCATAGCAGGGTTACCCTCCCTTTACCCACCCCATACATTTAAGATCACCCCTACCCCGGGTTACGGTTAGTTACTGACCTCCCTTTGTAACGAGGGGGGTCAGTAACTGCTACCCCCTCCCTTACCCACCTGTGTAATATTTACGGGGGGTTTACGTACCCCCTTTCTAGCGCCATAGGGGTGGTTGTGGATCGCGAGTTCATTCGGGATGAGTGGCAACACTTGTCCTGGCTTGCTGAGACGCAAGGGCTCCGGTCAGAAGCCCGCCAGGCTAAAGGTTGGTTAACGGAGTCATGAACCGTGGCGGCTAGCAAGGCGGGCCCATGGGCAAGTAAGACTCCCGCAGCAGGTTCTACCCTCCCTTGAGTACAATCAAGTGCTGCTCTGGGCTTATAAACTCTCTCATAAACCAACCGCTAGTCCTTACTACGTACCACCTATCTATCTTGAGTTACTAACTAACTTTATTTCTTATTACTAACTAACGTACGGCCGTCTTGCTACCAAATTGTTGTATTATGGTGATGCGGATGGAACATATAAACGAAAAGGCTTATATAAAATAGGAAGTTAGTTAGTAACTCAAGATAGGTGGTAGTAGTAAGAACTACCGGTTGGTTTATGAGCAAGTTTATAAGCCCAGAGCGGCACTTGATTGTACTCAAGGGAGGGTAGAACCTGCGGGAGTCTTGCCCACGGGCCCACGGGTCGTCTCGCTACGTACCAAATTGTTGAATTTATCATGGTGAGGCCGCGGCCTTCGTTCCAACCTCTCGCCCCAGTATCTTCTGCTGCTGCATAAAATATAACCATGGGAGAATGGACTTCTCGCCTATGGCCGATTTGCGGCTCGCTTTGGACTTGGGTGTGTATCTTTGGACTTGGGGGTGTATAGTCATGCATATATATGCATGCATCTCAGTAGTGCGAAAGCCTGACTTTTGGAGATCCCGCCTGTATGTCGCCGCTTTTTAGCTGCTTCTATTGTTATTTGCTATCTGTATTGATTGCAATTTTGTGCTGCAAAACTAGTTGGCTTTCCTTCGTTTGTAGCTTCGCCGCCAGAGGCATGCATTGCCGCCGGAAGCCCATTACTGTCCCTTTTGCGGACAATCCGTCCCGGGTACGTGACGTTTTCTATTTAGCTATTTAGAGAAATTTTCCATGGAGGCACTGGCAGATCTTGCGGTGCGCGCGACTTTGGTAAGTTCGCTCTCCATCCAATGTCGGCTCAACAGGATAACTAGGCTTGACCAGGTCCTATCAATGCAATTACGGGGCCCATCTAACGAGTCTGAGGCCCCTCATCATTAAGGCGAGGCTAGCCAGATCAGTCTGCGATTGGTCCTCTCTCGCCGCGCGCCCTATCTAGCCGTGGGGCGCCGGAATCGTACGTAGCCCTGCAACGTTCCCCTATCACCACCCACTGTGGTTGTCCCTGAAACCGTTAGTGCGTGCTCCTGCACCAGGTCCTTTCTGGCCCGCAGTCTCAACTCCTGTGCCTGCTCAGATTGGCACCACGCCTGCAGCTGGTTCGAACTTGGGAGCTGCAGTGGTCCGTCCCTGCAGGGACTGCTGTGGCATTTCCGGCCCCACGCGGTAGCGCCCCTTTCGTTGGATGCTGGCGCATCTACGGGGGCTGGGCCGTCGACTACATTCCCAATGGTGAACCATGACGGAGGAGGTATGTGTGGGCCCTGTTTAGGGTACAGCTCCGCTGAGTTTTTTCAGGCCCTAGAAGCGCACTCCAGGCCCCCCAGAGTGCCTCCCGTTAGACAGAGGCTTGCCAGAAGTTAGCCACTAAGGGCTACCGTGTGTGCGTCAGAGATACAACAGTGCATGGGTAGCCCACATTTCTGGACTAGAGAATCAATAATGAGCACCTAAATTGACTAAGGAAATACGTAAATAATAATGATAATAATACTTTAAAGCAAGAATACTTAAGAGAGAATATGCACGCATCCGCAGGGAAATCACAGAGCAATTTCCAGTAGCCGTGCTGCTGAAAAGCTTCTTCAAGCTGGGTGCACTTGGGCAGTTAAGGAAACTGTGGTTGTTTCCAGAGCACACTGCTTGCAGGTGCTATAATGCTGATGTAGGCAACTACATTTACCTTAGTAAAATCGGCCTAGATAAATGGGTAGGCAACCATGCGCTAAGCATGATGCCGAACCAAAAACTAACAAGTCGTAAAAGCAGACTGTAGTACATCCCGGTAGGTGAACCAATAAAGTCACCCTGGTGGAGTGCTTTGGCCAGATACTAAAGTATTATAATACGAAGTATTCAGAGTTCAAGACTCTGCTGCCACCTGATCCCATTCGATGTACCAAGTTTGCAATCTGACATACTTACGCGCTCTTGCGAACCCATATAAGAAAACGCTTCCGAATAACAAACTTAGCATCGTTAGAACGACGACTGCTACATCTGAAGCCATTCATGCACGCAGTCAGATGGGGGACACTCTGGGAAAATGGGGGGTCCCGGCTTCCATAAAATTTATCGTCCTTTTCCGTCCATAAAATGGCCTCCATATTATTTTGGTATGGAATCCATAAGCCTGCCACCAGGTTATGGAAGGTATTTTATACTCTGGGACTTGATACTAATTCTTTTTCAGTAAACTGATAGCATTACATACGTCACAAATATGCCTTGGAGTATTCTAATTAATGGAAAAGAGCTTCGATTTAAGTGTAAAGCCCTGCGTGCTTGGCTGCGGATGGAAACACTCTGGGAAAACGGGGGGGCTCGGCTTCCATAAAATCCATCGTCCTTTTCCATAAAATGGCCTCCATATTATTTCGGTATGGAATCCATAAGCCTGCCACCAGGATATGGAAGCACTTTATGGAACTGAGACTGGATTTTATGGAAGGGAGAACCTGGGCATCGTGCTGAGCCTAGCTAAGTCCGGACTTAGCGATATAACTGAGAAGCAAGCAACCTGGACTTAGGCATCTATGTCCGGACTTAGCTAGGCTTAGCACAATCCGAACTTAATTAGCAAGGCACATGTTTTGTAGTCCGGATTGCACAAATTAAAATGTTCTTTCTTGTTTATATTTCAGTCAGACCTGGCTGAGGTTCCTGCATACAGTAAAAGAGTCGCGAACTTAGCATTGGGGCAACGAAGAAGTTTCTGTGGTCAGCAGACACGCACATTCTCATCCCTATTTTCATAGCTATTAGAAATGTGACTTACAGGTACTTTCGGGGCTCCTGCTGCAGCAATCTGCGGTGTTGACCTCCAAGTGCGGCGGCAGCGGCTGGTCAACAATACTCCCTACAGTTACCTAATTATTCTTATTTTCTTATCTTATCGCAATTTGTTGTATTAAGAACATTCGGGCCCTTGAAGCTCAAGATTGCTCCGTCCTCACAACTTTATTTTGCTCCGTCCTACCAGGAAAGCATGTGCATAGAATAATGTAATTCGTTATGAGTATTACGATTAAATATAATAACTGAAACCTGTAGTTCATAGCTTGCCCAAAGGAAGTATTTTCTGGTGCAGCGGTACAGCACCATAGGGCGACCTATGCATCGTACAGGATTCAACTTGGAAACTGTATGCATTAGGCTGACTTTCTATACAGGTAATTTTCTGTCGTTATTTTCTATTTATTGTCTACTTTTGAGTTCTTGTAGCGATGGTTTATGGAAGTTAACGGGCAACTAACAGGACAAAAGCGAACTGATGTGACAGACACACATGTTTTCACTCTCTGTAATGAAAAGCTTAATATCTAACGAGTATTTGCAGGACTTTACATCTGCACTCTTGCCTTCCATATTGATTTTATGGAACTCCATATCGATTTTATGGAACTCCATATCCATTTTATGGATCCAACAGAAAATATGGAGGATGGCTTTTCCCCGAGTGAAATATCCGCAACCACTGATCGGTGGTTAAGAAGAGCGTTGAACTGGATCTGTGGCACCTAATACGGCGACGTTTACCATGTTCCAACTGATGGTCATTTCTACTTTAAAAAATATCATCATGTATGTGTATATGTAATAAGCGTGCTTGTTTTCTCTAATTTTCATTGCTTGTTGTGTGAGACTGATTGTTGATGATGCATGCATGCATCTTGCTTCCCTCTGGGAAAATGGGGGGGTCCAGCTTCCATAAAATTTATCGTCCTTTTCCATAATCTGGCCTCCATATTATTCTGTATTCCATATGGAATCCATAAGCCTACCACCAAGTGGAAAAGACCATCAGTTGGCAAGAGTACCCGGTAAACGTTGCCGTAATAGGTGCCACATACAGATCCAGTTCATCAACACTCTTCTTAACCGCCGATCGGTGGTTGCGGATGTTTCCATCCACAGCCAAGCACGCAGGGCTTTACACTTAAATCGAAGCTCTTTTCCATTAATTGGAATACTCCAAGGCATATTTGCGACGTATGTAATGCTATCAGAATACTGAAAAGAATTAGTATCAAGTCCCAGAGTAGTATATGTATCATGCTCGCTCTGGATGGACAAGCTGTACCAGTATGGCGCGCGGAGATCACAGTGGACCGGGCATGGTGTGCCATGCGCACGCATGCACATGGCAAGGTATTAACACTTTGTGCTGAAATTGTCATTTCATATAATGTACATTAATGTTATCTTCAAACTGTGCTTTTATGTGACTCATGCAGTGCCATGGATGGATGGGTGGCGGAGGCAGCGGCCCAAGCAGCACGCACTGCTGGGTGAGCGACCCCTTCCCAGGACTTCACAACCCCTTCGTTGACCAGATAAAAACCAATTTCTGAACTTATGAGAACATTTTAGGGTTGTGCATAGTCCGCCGCTTCTGCTGCCAATGGTGGCTGCTGCGTGCTGCTGGCAACGGAAGCCAGTGCGTGGCCAGCTAGCGTCAGCAGCTACCTAGGTTGAAGTACAGTATGGCGCGGCCACAAACAATAATTTTGAATGTATTGTGGCAAGGTGAAGTGGGACCCACATTGCACGAGGTTGCACACTGCTGGCCGCCGGCACAAAAATGCGCCATGCTATGCCGAAGCGTTATTAGTTCCCTCGTTTTCCGACATCTATCTTTCACTGCCTAGATGAGCTAGCTAGGCTAGATGGTGAATTTACTACTGCATTCATATCCTTCAATAATTTTAGCTAGGACATACAGTGAGTATGGGATGGCAGACTTCCTGACACGGCGGACCCGAGGACATGATTCTTTGAGGCCAAGCAAGCAGCTGCGTGGTCGCTGCTCCTGCTGGGGCATCCCAGTGGCTAAACCCAGGCCCTAGCACGCCAGCAGCGAATGTTGATTTGACCCTCAAATAAAGCTGCCTACGGCAGTGCATACCAGCACACACTCCTAAGCTGCAGGGCCAACTGCAAGCGTACAGCAGAACAAATGGGGACGACGGAGCTACCTTCGTTCTGCGGCCGGAAGTACCCTTATAAGGTACTTGCCATCAGGTGTAAGTTACTGACGACAGCGGAGCAGAAACCTTACCTGCAGGGGTATGAAGCAGACATGCGTGCATATGGAAAGGCAAAGCAAGATGCTGGGCTGCCAGGGGTTATATATATTAGGCGAAAGAAGCAGGTGTAGAGTGACACGTACGGGGATGATGGCCACGCACGGTGTTAATCACCATAGCATGGACAACTGCATCAGGGAGGATCATATTTGGGGATCGTAATGAAGGTTTGCTATGTGCATGCTTTCCCCACCATAGTCGAATAACCCAAAATGTACAACCCATTCGTGCCGTCTCCCACACTATCCAGTAGATAGATGGCCGGGTTACAGTCATCAAGGTACCGCACAATGTTCACTGCTGGGTCAGCGAGGGGGACTATGCTAATGTGCCACAAAACATTATCTGGGTCGGGGGGGCTCGCGGACATTCACCAGACAGTGTTCGCTAAGTCCAGAGGCCCCTGTGGTAAATTACCACACAACGTTTTGTGCATCAAGGGGCTTTATTGCTTTACAACACAGTACTCGCTGGGTCAAAAAAGGGGGGTACGTGCTGTAAGTGTATTTCAAGGGGGCTTGCGTATTTAGTGCTCCTCATGCCCTCATGCGCTCCCTCGCTCCCTCACGTGCTCCCTCACGTGAGCGCGAGAGATAGGGAGGGCGCACGTGAGAGAGGCAGGGAGCACGAGAGGGATGGAGGGGGCGCGTGAGGGAGGGAGGGAGCGGGTGTGGAGAGAAAGCGCGAGTGGGAACAAGAGCTTCATTTGGGACCGAATGGGCCAAGCCTGTTTAGGTAGTATGGGACACTTGGGCGAGTTGGGGCGAAGTGAGAGATCCTGAGAGATATGAAAGCTCCAGGCCTGCGGACCGAGCCGTTCCTGCAGCGTACTGGGTACATGGATCCAAGTGCAAAACTTGAAATCTAGATTTTAGTACGTAGGAAACGAGCCGGTGAGCTGACACCAGCGAGAATATTAAGATGATGTTCGTATAAATAAAGTATTCAGGTAGGGCTGGACAGTTAGCATATATAGAGTGTACAAACCCTGCCCACCCTGGCTCCATCCCTCCTTTTCCCCACCGGTCCCCCACCGGCTTTCTCACAGGGTCATGCCGGGTGCCTTACCGGGTCGCAATTGTCTAGTGCATGGGTGTTAGGCCAACCGTAATACAACACACACCAACGACAGTTGGTTGAAGAAATGGAGTTGCATGCAATCCAAGCTTGAGCATCTGAAGAAAATGAAGGTTTGCCTAAGAAGTGATGCAGTGGACCACTCCACCAAGGACGGTCCAATGTTACCGCCTTTGGCTCAGAAGCAGAAGTAGGGGATTGCCCAGGATGGGTCGGAAGGGACTCCACCTGGATAGGCGAACGAACCGGCGGTATTGTATGAATGTATGGCTTTTATCACATCACGTCGCTTTCATCGTGACTCCGGTAGCCAGTAGCCGTAGCCCTGCTCCCCCTAGGCATGCTCGCTCCGGCAGAGGCTGTAAAGAGGTGTACGGGCATGCGGCCGTTTGGGTCCCCTTCTTTAATCGGACAGAGTTCCGCACGTGTGGGCATGTGTGTTCAGATCGAGGGAGGGCCAAATGAATTCGTTCAGTGTAGATTAGCTTCGTGTGGTAGAACCACATGGCCACCGGAGCGAGAGTGCGGGATGCCATACGAGGCCTCGGCACGATGTTGCGCGAGGGGGGGAGGGTCCGGTTCTCCTCTTACGCAGGACAGGGCAGGACAGCCTGGAGGAGAAGCAACAACTAACATAGCTTTTTATTCAGTGCTGGTTGTTGGGGGTGTTGGGGGAGTCCGGGGCTTTCCTATCATTACGTACAAGAGCCGCACCAAACGAGTAAAGCTGTCTCATCATTGCGATAGCGCTGAAGGTTGAAGGAGCATGCGGGATGTGGGATGTGGGAAACTGGAGCAGCTCATAGTTGGTTATTAATTTATTGAAGTCAAAACTATACTTTGTCACGAATCTTTTGAAGCTACTTTGCTATTGTAGTTGTAACGAATTGGTGACCTTGTCATCTCTGTGCCAGAAATTAATATGGCGCGGGCTAAGATGCCGGCCTGTGTTGTGGTGTGTCCGGTCGATTCACGAGAGGCGCAGCATGCCATGCCGCGATATGCACTTGATACATATGTACACAGCGAGGCAGTTCCCCTCCTCTTCCCACAGTGGGTTAGTGGCAACCCACTGCTGTGTAGATGAGTTCATCGCATGCAACACATGCCGGGTCTTAACGGCCTGGCTTCTGACGCCATGCCGAAGCTATTCGCAAGCCACATCCCTCCTCCTCTATGCCATTCGAAACCGTCTTTACGTAATACCGCCTCGTGCTCTTCCCCCTCCCGCGAGATCAAGATCTCGACCTTTGATGACAATCGATGTGCGCAAAATCCTCTACCGTCTTGTGCAAGCACAGTATCTAGGCACGGGCGCATACCGCACGCCCCCATAGCGAAAAAGACCAAATGGGAAACCGAAAATGAAACAGCCAGCACCGTTCTGTGATCCATTAAAAGAGACCTTTCGCCAACCACTTAAGTTTAAATAACTTCAAAATGCACAAATGCTGACTTTGACACACCATACGTGTACATCATATGCGGCCCCGAAGTAAAGCAAGCGAACGGACAGTGTTCTGGCGTACTCCTCTTCACGCATGTCTGAGGTTCTGAAGTTCCGCCAGCATTCGATCCAGCTCCTCAGCGGCGAACCCACGGTGCTCTTCGGGAGGATCATCCGGGTTGTCCTGATCGATGAGAATACAACAGGGCGGAGGGCGGAGGGCGGAGGGAAGTGCGAAAGTCACACGTCAACCCAGGCAAGACGCGTGCTCCGCGGCGGAAAGCATAATCCGGCGCCGATCCCCTTTTTACGAACTTTGAATGCATGTAAACCAACACCTGTAAAGACCAGACTAGAAGCGAACTCGGTTGGGTGACGGGAGGAGGGATGGAAACGGCGGAAGGAAGGGGTAACGACACGCATTGTGTGTCCCATGGAACGGGAGGCAGGCAAGATCAAGGACCGTTCCCCCACGCCCCCGAACCCCTTCGGGGACCCACCACCAGCGATGGAATGAGCTTCTGCGCCTCGTCCGTGTCTTCGGGCATCAGGTTGGCGACAAGACCCCACTCGAAGGGCTTCAGGCCGTATGTCTCCATGTAACTAACCGCAACAGGGGCAGCAGAGGCAGCGGCAGCGGCGCAGGCGGAGGCGGAGAAAATGAGCGAGAGGAAGTGGGACCGACAGGTGGGCCGACAGACAGACGGGCCGACAGACAGACATGAGCCTTACGTGCATGGTAATATGGGTGATCCCCGTGATCCACAATGCATGTCCCTTCCCGCGTGCCACAGCTACACAGGGCCCCATCCTTCCACGCCTACAACCGCATCCATCGAGGTTCCAGTCACAGCATTGTAATCTGCGATTAATGTTCACGCGGGCTGCTCCGTAGCCGACCTTCGCATGGCTTGCACGGCCTCCGGGTTCGTTCCGCAATTGAATTTCTGAACATATTCCAGGGTTTTCTGTACGAGGGGCTGGGGCTGAAAGGACGGCTTCTCTTCTCTCCGCTGGCGCAAATACTCGCTGAGGATTGTTGAAACTTCAGAATTGCTAACAACGGCCGCATGTTCGAACACTGCGGCACAGGCAACAAAGTCATCAGGCTGGCGGACCGACCCCGGGAGCATTCAATTCGATACTGGAGTCTGAACCTTAACATAAAGCTCACCTTTGGCATCGGCCCGCGCCATTTCCTCCTTCGGAAGTGCCATACTTGCAGTCTGCAAAACGCCCAGCCGCCCACGCGCGGCTCGTCCCGCAACGCTTTGCACCCAATGCGCTCTTAACTGCAGCGTCTGATGTAAGCAAAGCCTTCAACCTGGATTCAAAGAGTAACTTCCCGATATCAAAAAAGATGTATAGGATCTGTCCTTTGGGTCCGTTAAATGATTGCAACGTGAGTCTTTAAAGAGATTCTAGCGAGCTAGAAACAGCTGTCTCAAACATTCAATTGTTACGCCAAATTTGCATCGCCACTTTGGAAGTAACGAAGTAAGTTTACATAACTTACAGAACCTGGTGGGCCGTTTGCCGTTGGTCGGTTGGTCGGGGAGGCAGCGCTGCAGCGCTCATTTGACCGCTTACCCACGTTCCACAGGAGTTTACGGTTTCAACGCGCAAAAGAAACTCGTGCAAAACAAGGAACCTTACAGAGGATCCATAACTACAAAGCTTGTGGATAGCGCGAAAATTCACAACAACGAATAACGTCCCACTAATCAGTCGCAGTAAAGGAATAATTAGTAGAAACGTCTAATTTGTGTTTAGAGGATGTTAATATTAACGCGGTCGCACACACCTGGCTTCCGTCTCGATAGTCGACGTCCAAAATGTTCTGGCAGGTATTATTTTTTGAAAACACCTGATGGTGCAGTCCGAGCACTGTGGGCGGGTGATAGCCTCGTCGTCTTACATAACACTAACGAATCGCGTCCCATATCTATCCAGGGCAGATCAGCCACCCGCGGTCCTCAAGTTCCATTTCCCTGCCAGCGTCGCTATGCTTCCATGTACAGTCGCGCCACCTCCAAGCCATGCAGACTTGCAAATCATGGCGAATGGCTGCCTTGGCGACTACCAAGGAAAGCTGACGCAGCAGGGAGCGGCCGACATGCTCAGCGGCGGCCAGCAGCGCGCGTCCAAAGCCATCTCTCACCTTTACAGTAGCCACCCAAAATCGTCACCCCAGACTGGAGAGCGAAAGCGCTATTGGCAGACATGAATCGATCCTCCAAGCGCCTAATGCCGCGCCATCACCAACAGGCACAGGTTACGACGCCGAAACCATACATCCACAGCGTTTCATAACTCTTTTCCCGTCGTGACCCGCCATCTGGGCCGACTGCTGAGCCATGCCGCTGCGCCAGCGGCTTGGGCTTTTCGGATCCTCGAATCTGTGTAGGCGCAGCAGAGGATCGCGGATGGATCGGGCCCCAGAGGCATCAGCAGTACCGGTGGGGCTGGCTGACACGGTGGCGTATGACGTCATCGGCTAACTCCCCACATCCGCAGCAGCAGCAACAGGAGTGCGGCAGCGCCCTCACCTCCCTGCAGCCCAATAGCAGTTCATGGTTTACCGGAATTCAAGGCCTTTCGCGTTCCGCGACAAACGAACAAGCTGGTACATACGGTCGAGGGATGGGGTGGCTAGTTGGAAATGCTACAGCCTGCCGGCAGGGACTCGTGGGTGCACTATTGTTGCGTTTGGTTAGGGTTATATGACTGGACGGCCGAGTGGGGAAAAGAGAGAGGTATCGGATGAAGAGGGCGCGACGGAAGATGAAGGGACATGACGCAACTGAGGAGAAGCGGACGGATGGTATAACGGATGAACGGGGTCCCACATCGATAAGGTGAGAGAAATTCTGTGAGGTTTCATGAGACGGGCGGGGAGGTGGAGAGCTGTTTCTGTGATGAATTTGGGGGCTATGGGTGGAGCTGGCAGGGCAGTGCTTACCGGGAACACCCCCGTAAAGAGCAAACCGGAACACCCTCCGTCACCGTCACCGTCACAATGCGCGACAGTAGACGACGACGACTGGCAGCAGCAACCGTAAGGCAGCATCACCTTCCTCGCCTCGCTCACCACCTTCCCGCCGTCTTCCCGCCGTCCCACCGCTCGCTCCCGCTCACAGCTCCTCATCGTATATGAAGGTCGTCAGCAGGTGCAGCGCCTGGAGGGGCTTGCTCTGGGGGACCATGTGGCCAGCCCCCTTGACGGTGGCGAAGCGGAGACCCGCACCCGCATCGAAACGAGCCGTGAAAACCCGCGATCTGAGTGCGATTGTGCGGAGGGGGGTTGAGGGCGCCGCAGGGGGGCATCACAGGTGAGGGCTGTGGAGGGGGGATGGAGGTGGAACAGCGCGTGTGGGGGCCATGCCCGGCTACATGTGACACACACACACCAACACACACACACACACACACCTGGCCGTGCAGCATCCACGGGCGCAGAGGGCCGTCTGTAGAGCCCAACTTCGCCTTGTCGTACAGCCATTTACGGGTTCCGGTATGCGGTACGACCATGTCGTGATCACCGCTGTACACTAGCGCACGCAGACCTGCATTAAGTTATGACCCCAAAACATGACACGTGGGTTTGGGTTTCGAGGAAGGAGCCCCCGAGGCGAGATAACAAGCAAGGGTGACGAACGAACTTCCGAATGACGCACATCGGATAACAGGTAACAGTGGAGAATATGTTCAAGGACAAGATTGATTCCCAGCCTATTGTGATTTGGTAACAGTCTCAGTATAGGCGGGCGTGTGTGAGGGCTTTGGGAGGTGCGCCCAGACGGCTGCTCCACTCCCACGCACCCTGCCGCACGAGGTCCTCGTGCACCGGCACCAAGTCCATGGTGTCGAGGCGGTAGTAGAGGACGTCGCTGCAGGGCTGCCACTCACCGACGACGGAGAAGGGGGCGGCGCGCAGGGCAGCTCGGACCTCCGCCCGGTTCAACCAGTCCAGAGCAATCCTGTCGTAATAGACAGAGTGAGTCGGAGAAGAGAGTGGTGGAATGTGTGAGAGACAATGTGTGTGTGTGTGAGAGTTAGGGTTAGTGCGAAAAAGAGATTTTGATATTGATTGTGTGAGAGTGAGAGTGAGATAAGAAAAGAGAAAGAGTGAGCACACCCCTCCCCTGCCAGTCCACTGTCCTTGTGACCGTGTGTCCGGTGCCTCTTCCCCCCCCCCGCCACCCGGCCAGTGCGTTTCAAGTTATGGTTCTGTTGTCGTACTGTGTGTGGTCACATCGCACATTGGCGTCACCCCTCCACCTGACCCCATGGAGGTTCGCGCCGTACAAAAGCCCAATCACCTGCGATCCATGCAGGGCACCACGTGACGCAGCCAAGGACCCCACAACCGCCGACTGCCACGACGACCTGCCTCCACGTCAGGCTGATCTTCCACCGCTGACGCCGACCCTGACGTTGGCTGCGACGGAGGGTAACCCATGCGGGCCGTGAAGGGCCAGAAGAACAGGCGCTCCAGCTCCGAAGCCTGCCGCCGTTGACGGCTGCCACCGCCATTGCTGTTGCCTGACATGGCTACATTGCTGCTCATAGCAGCAGCATCGTCGTCATCGGCTTTAGCACATGGATCCAGCACGTCGTACCAATTCAGGTCCCACAGGTCATCTTTGACCACGCTCTGGGCATCCCAGCACTCCGTGTCTGAAACGTACGGAGCACGAGGGGGGAAATACACACAGGCGCACACGCAGGCACACACACAGGCAACACGCACATTGGATCACATTCGCAACGCCAGAGCTTCATTTTGGCATTCACATGGTCTAGAGGCCACTTCCCAGAGCATCCTCCACACACCTAGACATTCTAATATCGTTAGTTCGTTGCTCCGTTGGTTAATGTTCCGTTATACCGCCGGGTGACATCACTTCCAACATCACTGCCAATCACTGCCAACCGTTCCCCTAGCTTAGCCCGCCAGACCGCCAGGAGAAGTTACTCCCCACATGCGCCCCATGGTGGTCAGCCCACGTACGCTCACGCTTATAAAACGCAGGAGCACGTACGGACACACAGATATCATGCACGTACGGAACTCCCAGCCCACCTCGCGTTGCGTTCCAAAACATGTCGCCGCACGCAGCCCGCATACGCCTCCAGGACGGGGGGTCGACATACCCCATGTCGGCTGCGAAGAAGAGCTGCGCGTTGCCGTCCACCATATCGTCAGTGACCGGGTTACCCACCGAGTAGCCCTGAGGGTTTCACGGGGTTAGGAGGGGGTAGGGTGTGCGTGGGGGGGGGAGAGGTATGTGGGGGGACCGGCTCTTTGCTGAAGTTGTAGGCGCGGTGGAGGGGCAAGAAACAGCTGTGAGAGCTAGGGCAGACGTTTACCCATAAATGCATAAGCCTACCGACGAAAGCCCTCTCGTACTGCGTGTCTTATCATGTGGTTAAAGAATGTTCTTGCCATGCCGTATTTCCGTATTGCCGTACACGTACCTGCAGGTTCACCAGCGGCTTCTTGCCGTCCTCCCGCCGCTTCCGGTTCACCCGGAGCAGCTCCTGGGCCAGCAGCGGCACGAAGACACCGCCGTAGCTTTCGCCTTCGGGTTTCGGAGCGGACCAGGGGATCGCATCAGGAATTTGTTGTGTTACGAGGGGTGTATACGGGCAATGCAGGCGTGTCAATATTGAGGGCGGAAGAAACGGAATAACTGAAGTTGTGAATGAGAGCGATACGCAAAACCTTGGACCCCGTCCCCCGGTCCCCCGTCCCCGTCCCGTCCCCCCCGGGGGATACCCACCCCCTGTCGTACCATATTCTTCTCGCTAGACGGTGAGGCGCTCACTCCCAGCACTCGCGGCCGCGGGGCCTTATGCGACATGCTGTTATACACCGCCATAATGACTGCGTAGGGATGGTCTTCTTTGCAATGGTGCGCCTCGTCGAAGACCTTGACAAGATTGCAGTTTTAGAAAGCATCAGACACAAGGCGGGGGGGAAAGGTGTATGCGTGTGTGTTTTTTCCTATGAGGTAAGGGAGGTCCTCAGAGGGGGGTTAAAATAGCCCAGGCTCGGAATGGGGGGGGGCGAAGTGGAGAGACCCGGGTATAAGCGCTAACGGGGGCTTCTTCAGTGGTGTATTTGACACCCTTTCCTCACCGGCCCTGTGCCGTACCTTCGTACCTGCCATCGCCCCACCCACCGCCCTCCCCCACGCACCAGCAAGTCCACCTCGGACAACATAGCCTTTCCCGTCCTTAGCAGGTTGCAGAACGACTCCGCCGTAGCCACCACCACACTCGAGTGGCCGCCGCTATAGGCCGCTGAGAATAAGGCCCTCCACACCTTGGGCGTAAGCTGGTTGTCGGACGAGTGTGCGCCCACCAAGGTGACCGGCAGGTTGGCCAGGTCGAAGACGACTGCGTGCTGGGTGGTCAGGATGACCGAGGGCACGAGGACCACCACGAGGGCGCACTTGGCCTGGTTGGTTTTGATGTGGTATATCTCCTTCTTCCTTGATGCACTTATGAATTGCATGATATAACCGCGATGAATGGAAAATGCTCTCTGCACCTGGGGATGTGCTGCTGGCGGCGGGAGCGACTGAAGGACTCATAGCAACATCCGCTCTCTGGCGCAGCTTCCCAGAAGGCCGCAAGCTGCTAGACATGGTAACACATCTGACCATTGTGATTGAGGGAGAGCCATGTCCTCTGCTTGTAAGTTAACGTTATAAAACACGTTTGCGGTTAAGCATGCATGCGATATCTGCCCTAAAGGCCGTGACCGAATGAAGCCTGATAGGGTTGGGGTCAGATCCGGTTCTGGTTTGCGTCCTGAAAAGGAGAGTACGAGTTAGAAACTCCTGGCTTACGACTTAGGAAAGCGTCATCGGTACTTTATGCACAATCAATTGTGCGTCAACGTTTGTGATCATGAGCTCATTCTGCGAACCGCTATATTTACTAAATCTGAAAGTTTGACAAATGTCATGGTGACGTTATCTTCTTCAGGATAATGTAATAGTTTTCCACTTTTCCTCCTGTATATTTGTGTGTATGGCATTGATGTCGGTCTGAGAAAGGATGCTGTCCTAACCTTCGACAACTGACTGTCACAACTTACATCGTTGCAGAGAAACAAATCCCATAGCTATCAAGTGAAAGGTATATGGCTTCTGCATTGATTGAGTTACGAACTTTCCAAGATTTATTAATAGTATGCTCATCATTCTCATACGTTTAAATAGCTGGCAACGCCGAAATATTTAAAAGTGCGGTGGACGGGCGGACGGACCCAAAAACGTTAGCCTTACTTGGAAATAATGTGGTTACTTGTCAGAGAAACCAACTCAATCTTATTCCGCCACCTGAAGCCCTCTGAACTTGGCGGGCGTTTCCACAGCGATTGATAAGAATTAACATTTGTAAACGTGGACTTCATTATATCACCATGGCTAAGCGAAATCAGAGGGCGGTTGTTATAGCCGTCGTACGGTCAAGGACGAGCGTAATCCGTGGTTTAAATTTCGATTGCTAAATGTCGGAAGGCGTTATGGCTTCTTAATGTCTTGAATGTAGTTTGTGGGAAATTTAAATTCGAAATACAACTGAGTACATCTCCGTCCAGTGGGCTAGGGCTTCCGATGAGCATTGGTGAAATTAATTCATGCGTAATTTTAGATTACAATGTACCAAAATGCATGTGTTTACGGTAGCAAGATGACCGTCTGCTGCGTAAGCCCATGCTCTCTCTGCCCACGAGAGAGCATCGTTGAAAATTATCAGCGTCTTTTGAATTTGATGATCTTGACAACACAACAGGGATTAGCATCAGGTTGTGACGGATTAACCCTTGTTTAATCAACACGAACTACCAAATCCGTGTGTACACATCTTCTTTGAGCCAATCATCCAAGCTGCTCCACGCCACGCGCACTTCAGACATGTAATCCATGCATGCATCAATCCACAATCGTTTGTATCAAAACATGTCTACCTCCTACGGCAATTCAACGCCTGCGAATTATGTGACCACACTGATCCCAACAGCGAACGAACGTGATTGAGCCCCTGCGACTGATTACCTTCTCGCTAAACATGTCAGGTATCTCTCAAGAGGCGACTCCACTGCCACTGATAACAATATCGCAGACCTCAGCCACACCGCGCAGCAGTCTTCGTCCCGCGTCACTGTAGATCCTCCAGCCATTTCCATCCCGAACCAGCCGCTGCCCGATTCCGCAGACATGCGCATTGTACCTGACCACGAACTCGCACGAGGGCACGTCCAGACCCTCCTCCGCAGCGGAAGTGGCCACAAGCACCTTGCGACCGGGCTCCTGTGTTTCGGAGCGGGAGGGAAAGCGAATACACGAAAACTGGTGCTGCTGCTGACGAATCAAGGATTAACTAACCGTGAGGGTCGGCTGCTGACGGTTGGCCTCATCCGAATTAGACGACGTGGAGAAAAGAACGAAACTTAGGGTTTACAACCACCACCACCACCACCACCTCTTTAACAAAAATCACCCATCGTTATAAAATGACCCAATTTGGCGTATGGACCCAGTCCACGAACGGATTCGACGGACTGGGCCAACCACCACCGCTTGGGTGATCCAGCTAACCTGGAGGAACTGCAGCTCCTTCGTTCGTCTCATCATATCCGCGAGGAAGAGAGCAGCCTGAGTTGCAAGAGGAGGAAAGGGAGGGCGCCGGCAACGTTCAGGATACGTTCGGGACGCGACCCGAGTTAAGAGTGGGGTCAATTCAAAGGTGTTTTCAAAATAGGCACTGGGAGGGAACGGAGGAGTCGGCGCAAGTTGCTGCAACCACATTTCCGTATTTTATGCACCTCCATTTCAACATATGTCTGCATCTATCGTACAACCAACCAACTGTCACGGTAACATTCTCATGATACAGAAGCTACGAAACAGGATGCACTTATTGAGCAGTCCCTTATACACACAGGGGGCACGTGCGTCCGTCTGTAAGTGCTCTTCGCATTATCGCCATTCGTTGGTTATATTCAGCAACCTCGGCCTCCGCATACACACACACACACACACACACGCACTCTCTCTCTCTTTCTCTTCCCCGCACACTCCCACACACGTGGCCGCTGGGCCCCCTTGGCGGCCATCACCTGTCTTGTCCGCACGAAGACGATGCCGTGGAAGTTGGGCTTGTTCCGATAGCGCTGAGGAGCCAGAGGGGAGGGGAGGGGAGGGGAGGGAGGAGGGGAGGGAGGAGCCAGAGGGGGGGGAGGAGCCAGAGGGGGGGAGGAGGGAAGAGGGGGGGGAGAGAGGAACTCAACAGCATTCCGTTACAAGTGGTTGCAGTGGCAGCAGCAGTTGCGGCAAGATCAGCACCCACGAGGCCCAACGTGGCGATGTAAATTCGTTACTGCTGCTGCAGCAGTAATCCACAACACGAGCATGCCGTACCTGAAGATACGACACAAGGGTCCAGAATTTTGGGCATGTGTAGCCCTTCTGGGGAGGCCATGGAGATGCGAGAAAGGGGGCACGGGGGAGGGAGGGATCTGAGGGAGGGGAATCTGTGTGTGAATACACACACACACAAGCTCATGCAAGCAGCGGGGGAGGATAGGACGCAAAGTCAATCATTACTGCGGATCCAAAAATTCGCAGCAGTGGATCCAGCAGTGGATCCAGCAGCGGATCCATAAAACACATCTTGGTGGCTTTCACTCTCGCACCCTGCTGCCGATGTCGATCAACGACGAGAAGCATTTGCGGACTGCTGCCTCCATCGCCACAACCGCTATCTCACTGTCGGTGTCGCTGAGGCCGCCTGGATCCTGCTGCTGCTGATGATGATGATTAAGATGATGATGATTAAGATGATTAAAATTATGGTTAAGATGAGAGTGAGAATGACAAACACTGTGCAATAAACTGCTCCCCTCCTCCGGAACCTACGGAGCGGCCGGGGATAACGAAGGAACGGAAAAACCAAACGCCGTCAGTTCATCTTCAACTAACAACTGACAAACAAAGGGGGATGTGGGATATGCATGTTGGGGTGGGAGAGAGAGGTTCGACAATGGCGGCGGGAACAGGTGAGTGTGCATGCCGACAGCGCTCGTACAGCTAACGTGTCCAGGGGGAGGGACCAAATGCAGGTTAGCAATAAGCTTCACGGAGATGAGGATGGAGAACAAAGTTGAGGACAGACCCACGGGTCACTGGACCCACTTCAAACGCTGAATGGGGAATGAGGGAGAGGGCTACATGAACCGGCGGCCTCCTGCCCCAGTCGCACTTCCAGGGACAAACCTATGCCGGGGGACAAACCTATATCTAATCGCGTGCTGCTGACCCATGGGTCTCTCGGGCATCCCAAGGGCCCCGGTCGCCGACGCAGCACCAGCAGGCGTAAGGATGAAATTGGACGATGTAGCCGGTATTTCAGTTGTAACCGTTGAGGTCGTTGCGGTTCACGTTGCTGTAATTGTACGGCATATTTCCTGTAGTGAAATTGGTAGCGATGTTCCTTCTGGGGAGACATCCACGCACACTGGGTCGGCGTGAATTTTCAGATCGTCCCGGCACAGTACGACAGTGTGGTGGGCTAAATACAGCAATGCGGCCTCGAAACCCGTGTCCTCCACTAGCTCAATTGCCTGTGCCGTACATGGGAACGAAGGACGATGGAAAACGGCCAGTTGGATATATATTGCATGCATATAGCATAATACAGGCCCGGCATGGCACTTTTGTACGGCATGATACCGTCAAACACACACATTTGAGATTTCTGCATCTGCTGCTCCCCCCTGCTTTACTTCCTCCCACCGCCACCGCCTCCAGCCCAATGCACCGGTCTTCAAGGGCGCCCAAGTTCATGGTGGTGCAAGCTGCATATTGTACGACATGGTGCCGGTTACCCCTAGCTAACCGTTACAAGCGTGTCCAGCAGTCTCGCCGCCAGATCCAAATTAGGACATCGGTACTTTTCCGCGAACTCGCGGGCCTTGGACAGCCACTGAGGGCACGTAGGGGTTGAAGGGAAAGGGGAAAGAAGGGGGAGAGAAAGTGTGAGATGGGTTAAGAGAAGGCCGGAAAGGTGGAAGGCGGCGGGCGGACGTGATGACTTATGGACCTGAGCGCCAGCTAAAAAGAGAGAGGAAGTGTGGGATGGGAAAGTGTACGAACGCAATAAGAGCAAAATCCGCGGGAAGTGACAAATGTAGGAAACTACATTTACCTTAATAAAATCTGCCTAGATAAATCGGTAGACAATCATGCGGCTATGCATGATGCCTAATAACCGAAAACTAACCAAGTCGTAAAAGCAGACTGTAGTACATCCCGGTAGTTGAACCAATAAAGTCACCCTGGTGGAGTGCTTTGGCCAGATACTGAAGTATTATAAGAGGGGGGTTGGAAGTTGGCCCGAAGGCTCCGGGCTCCAGGGGCTCCCTTCAAGAGGGGGAGTGGGGGACGAAAAGGAATCCGACCTGGGGTAAGGGCCCGAGGCTGCCGGCATGGGCGGTGCTTGACGAGTTGGTGCTAACTGTGACAGTTGCAGCAGTTGCAGTCGGGGTGGCTGCTTCCGTAGCAGTCGCAGCCTCCTCCAACACTCCCCCGAGCAGCATCGCAAGGTGTGCATCAAGCTCCTGACCAGTGCAAGGGAAACGAAAGTGGGGGAAGAGGAGGGCTCCAGGGAAGGGATTAGAGGAGGGAGGAAAAAGAACGTAAAGACGGAAGACAAAAGGTCGCAATACAACAAGTGGCACCGAAACAAAACAAACTCAAGAGAGAGCAGACGCAACAGGTAAATGTCCGTACGATGTACCCGCTGTAAGTACGACAAGGCCTCGCTGGCTTCCTTTCCCTCCGTGGCGATTTCGTTCAGATGTTCACCTGCGTGTCCGTGTCATTTTGTACGACATAGTGTACGTTTCCATACGACATCTGGATCTTGCCAATGATAATCGCTATTAAGACGCATCTTCCCGTCTCCATAGGTGTCACGACCTTACCACTACGTAGTCATGCATTGGCCGAATGACCTGTGACCGCTACCTACTGGCACTTAGCCCTGTGCCGTACAGTTGGGAGATGCAATCCTTCCCGCGATTCTTCGCACGCAACAAATGATTGCCGTACCCGACATCAGGTACAACGACTAACTTACCCAGCTCCAGGGCCACCACCTCCGTAAACTCCTGCACGACGATTGTACGACATGTATAACTGCATAAGTACGGCACATGGCATGGTGCTCGGCAACGGCATGTCGCGCACATGCGCGTGACAGTTATTGGGGCCTTATGGCGACGGGATGCCAAGCCGCAGAGGAGGAACGTTACCAGAATACTGATTAGTACGGCAACTGACTAACGGTATTGCTGTTGTGCCTAACGAAAATGTGCCAACCGACCGGACAGGAGGGGGGAATCTCCCGAAGAAAACACTGCCGGGGAAGCGCCGTCCCACACCCCCTGATGTAGACTAGCTAGCAGCAAAACGTACAGCTTCATTGCCGTACTTTACCGTATTCTTCAGGCCTGTATATTACACACACTCTCACCCGAAGGTAAGCCAATAGCTTGGCGTCCTGCTGACGCATTTCTGCGTGGCATTGTACAAGCGTGAGCTCCGAAACCACCTTCTCTTCTTCCGGGCTTGATGCAGCCGCAACGTCCTGGTCAACGGCACTTCTACAGCACGGCCCGTCTTGCTGCGTGTCCCTTCGACAGCGCTTGTGATCACGCCCGTACGACGGTGAGTCGTCACCATCATTAAAACTGTCAGCAGCAGCTCCCGCGTTGTTAACTGTCGCGGTTGTTGCTGTTGTATACCTCCTGCCATTTGCACATTGATTCTGCGAAGAACCAGGCTTAGTGCATCATGCTCGATTATATTGGAACGTACCAATCGAGGCAGCGGAAGTCTTCGATGCAAGGAGTTACAATGTATATTCCAAGACAGGCGTAGATGACGTGATAGGCTATCAGTGCTTATCCAAGAAATATGACCAGAAGCGATATATAAGGCGTAAGCTCAACCAAAGCGCGGTTAGCTTGTCTCAACGTCAATCGTTATGATTGCATGTAAATCCATTCATATTTCATACTTAGGCCATCAATGAGCATAGCAGATATACTCGCAGCGACGGCTCGCGGTACAAGAGATCTGCAAGTAGTAAGTGTACTACCGTGATCCCGTGTGCGGATATTGCTATATAAGCCGTCATAGCAATAGTGCAATGTTCTTTACTCGCGTAAAGGTGCCGACTACGCCATCGCGCGTAGTGTTGCATTCGACGCGCCGCATCGCTCGAGCCATTGCCTCGCGACCTCGGGGTACACTCGCATTATCGTGCTCGAGCGCGCGCGTATGCATAGTGCACGTGTTATCATTAGTGCGCATTGATGTGCGATGCATTATGCATTCTAGGTCGTCCGCGACCAAGTCGCACTTGTCGCGATACCAATCACGCGATGTATGCTTGCAGCGTTGTGCACAATGCATTAGGCGTTATGCTGTTCGCGGGTTGCTTGTTCCCTTAGCCAATGCGCCTAACGCGTGCGGTGCAATGTGCTGTGTGGCGTGCGTGTGGTTGTGTCGCGCTCGCTGCCGTACTGCTCCGCGTGTCCACGTACGACAGGGGTGACGTCATCGGTGTCATACCGCTCCATGCGTCCACGTACGACAGGTGACGTCATCAGTGCCATACCGCTCCGCGTGCCCACGTAAGACAGGTGACGTCATTAGTGCCATACCGCTCCATGCATCCACGTACGACAGGTGACGTCATCAGTGCCGTACCGCTCCATGCGTCCACGTATGACAGGTGACGTCATCAGTGCCGTACCGCTCCATGTGCCCACGTACGACAGGTGACGTCATTAGTGCCATACCGCTCCGCGTGCCCACATACGACATGGGTGATGTCATCGGTGTCGTACCGCTCCGCGCGCCCACATACGACATGGTGACGTCATCAGTGTCGTACCGCTCCACGCATCCACGTACAACAGTTGACGTCATCAGTGCCGTACCGCTCCGCGCGCCCACGTACGGCAGGTGACGTCATCGGTGTTGTACCGCTCTGCGCGCCCACGTACGACAGGTGACGTCATTAGTGCCGTACCGCTCCGTGTGCCCACGTACGACAGGTGACGTGGTGTCGTGCGCTATGTAGAGATGGTGGGTGCAACCTTAGCAGAGTAGGTGTAAGTACAACAGTTGCGTCGTACTCCTCGGATTCATTCGACCTCTTTTTTGATTCAGTATTACCACTGGGGGGAGCCTCCAGCGGCTGCGGCTGCGGCTGTACAAACGACAGCATCGACATGGACAGAGCTCCAAAAGGTACCTGCAGCTTTATGTATTTAAGATTGGGGTGGTTTGCCTCACCTGCCTGTACCTAACTTCCCCAGCAGTGTTTCAGGGCACCTTTATCCCTTAACATGGGGGTTTAGGGTTTAAAACCCATCCAACCCATGGGGATAGAAGTTGACAGATATATATCCACTTTTGACACTTTCTTCCCCTGTCTTACCAGGACTGCTTACAGGTCCACAATGTCCCCAACCTTCCATCTCAAGACAGAAGCTCCAATGTCCAAGCTGCAACCAGCAGTGCAGGTCCTTCACATACATGCAGTCAACAGGTACCTATGACACCCTGCACACTATTCTTTGATGAACCATGTTATTGCTTGTGAGCCAACAGAGGAGCCTGTCATGCCCATACACCTACCAAACCTCACTGCTCTCCTACCCTTCCTCACAACCACTCTGGTCAGGCACCTACCAGAAACATGGAGGACCATGATGAGGAGCCAGAGAGCACAGTGGAGGATGAACACACAGAGGCCTACATGGAAGCATCTGCTGCTGCAGAGAGTCAACTGCCAGGAAGCAGCCCGAGGCCTGTTGTATCTCTGTCATATCCGCCTAAAGCAAAGGCTCGATCGAAGGATGCCAGACAACTGGCCAACCTGGATATTAGCCATGAGATACCCCAGGATACTACAAGGCCCAGGTGTGCAGCACCCAGGGTGTAGAAGTGGGGATTGAAAGGGTGCTTTATTGTTTCACTACGTAATACCAATGTTCTGGAGGACAATTACATGTAGCTGTAGAATATTTCTAACAATGAACATATTGCTTGCTCACGAGCCAACAGACACATCTGCCAACCTCACACACCCACTGTAACTCATCACCCCACTTTCCCCCTTAAACACCTCACTATTACACTGTTTTCAGACACAAGCTACAACTATGGACAGCCATGATGAGGAGCCAGGGAGCACAGTGGAGGATGAACACACAGAGGCCTACATGGAAGCATCTGCTGCTGCAGAGATGGCCAAGTCAACTGCCAGGAAGCAGCCCGAGGCCCAGGTGTGCAGCACCCAGGGTTTAGAAGCGGGGCTTCAAAGGGTGCTTTATTGTTTCACTAATACCAATGTTCTGGAGGAGAAATGCATGTAGCTGGAGTGATATACATATTGCTTGCTCATTAGCCAACACACACATCTGCCATCCTCACGCACCCACACTTGGGAGCAGACCTCACACAGCAACCTTGTAGTAGTCGTACACACTCTAGCACAATATATATGTGCAGATACATGTCGTCAACATCTCGAGAGGCCTTTGCGGCTCTCAACTACTAAAATGGTAGCGAGACGGAACATCAGATTCAAATCCTGAGGTCGCCGGTTAGATACCGGTCAGCGATGTCTCGACGTGATTCAGGTTCCCAACGGAAAGTTGGAGAGTGGTTGAAAGCTAATAAAACTAGATGTTAGAAAAACCCGTGAGAGCTTAGGGCCCATGATATGCGGGACATGTCGCGACACAGGATTGAGTAAACCTTCCCATGGCCAGGGTAGGCAATGGTTAACATTGGTGGATGGGGCCTTAGCGCCCGAGACGTGCCCTCCAGAGGGGGGGGAGTGTAGTAGTCGTACACACTCTAGCACAATATATATGTGCAGATACACGCCATCAACATCTGGAGAGGCCTTTGCGGCTCTCAACTACTACAAACCTGCTGTTGGCCTTCAGGAACAAGAGATGGAGGTGCCTGCTACAGAGGTGCCGGACTTGCAGATTACCGAGACGGATCTCACTCAGCCGCCAGACATGGATGACTTAGGAACACAAGTGGTGCCAGCGACAGAGGCAACAGCATTGCAGTACCTGGAGGCCAACCACACACAGCAACCTGTTGGCGATGAGGAACAGGGGATGGAGGTGCCGGCTACAGAGGTGCCAGACGTCCAGATCCCTGAGACTGATCTCACTCAGCCTAGCAGGCATGGATGACTTGGGGAACACAAGTGGTGCCAGCGACAGAGATGTTAATGGCGTGTATCTGCATATCTATATTGTGCTAGAGTGTACGACTACTACACTCCCCCCCCTCTGGAGGGCACGTCTCGGGCTCTAAGGCCCCATCAACCGATGTTAACCATTGCCTACCCTGGCCATGGGAAGGTTTACTCAATCCCACGTCGCGACATGCAACTGCCAAACATGCGCCCTAGCACTCACGGGTGTCTCTAACATCAACATTAGCTTTCAACCACTAGTCCAATATTCTGATTGGAACCTATCTTACGTCATCTTCAAGACATCGCTGACCATAGGTATCAAACCGGCGACCTCAGGATTTGAATCTGATGTTCCGTCTCGCTACCATTGTAGTAGTTGAAATTAAATTTATATCTGCACATCTATATTGTGCTAGAGTGTACGACTACTACACAGCAACCTGCTGGCGATGAGGAACGGGGGATGGAGGTGCCGGCTACAGAGGTGCCCGACTTGCAGGTTCCTGAGACTGCTGATCTCACTCAGCCACCAGCAGACATGGATGACTTGGGAACACAAGTGGTGCCAGCGACAGAGGCAACAGCATTGCAGTACCCAGAGGCAGCAGACTGCACACAGCCAGCTTCTGATAATGAGGAGGCGGCAACAGAGGTGATGGCTGCAGAGCTGGCAGCAGACTTGCACAATACAGTAGCAGATAACG
Organism: Volvox reticuliferus; assembly: GCA_019650235.1. Classification (NCBI taxonomy): domain Eukaryota; kingdom Viridiplantae; phylum Chlorophyta; class Chlorophyceae; order Chlamydomonadales; family Volvocaceae; genus Volvox; species Volvox reticuliferus. The sequence goes on along the minus strand of BNCP01000072.1, from coordinate 297,714 downwards.
CTGAGGATGTCAGGACACACCATCATAATGGGGGTCAGGGCATCAATGACAGGGAGAAGGCAGGGCAGGTGAGTGATGTCTGTTGTACATATTGCTACTACTGCTAGTAGTGCTGTAGTCCAAGATACGCTCCACATTGTATACCTTCTGCTTTCCTGCGACCCAAGTCTCAGGACCTGGTTCGACTGCTGCAGGGGTATTAGTGGCAACAGGCGCGGGCTCCGTGCCATGATACGGACGAACAAGTGACACATGGAACGTTGGGTGGATGTTCATGTTAGAGGGCAACGCAAGCTCGACAGCTGCATTCCCTACCATGCGCACAATGGGGTACGGGCCAATCCTGCAGGGCAAAAGCTTACGGGATCCTTCGGCAAAGGAACGCAGGTTCTTAGTGCTCAGCAGAACCATTTGTCCTTCCGAAAAGACCACGTCCCGCTTGGACTTGTTGTAGTACTCCATCGCTCGTTGCTGTGCCGCGTCCAAACACGACTTCGCGTCTGTCATTCGGGATAAGAACGTCTTGGCAAAGGTCTTAGCCGCAGGGACGTTAACTTCCAGCTCACGCCACACAGGTAGCGCCAGGTGAAACCCATAAGTCAGGAAGAACAGGCTTTGACCTGTCGACCGATTAACAGCATTGTTAATCGCAAACTCTGCCGCAGTCAGGTAAGTATCCCAAACGAGAGGTGTGCGACCAGCAAAGTTGCGCAACATATCCCCTAGTGTGTGGTTTGTGTGTTCGGTCTGGCTGTCAGACTGCGGGTGGTATGCTGTACTTAGGTTAACCCGCATGCCTACAAGCTTGCAGAGCGCTTCCCAAAACTTAGACGTGAACTGACCACCACAGTCCGAGACCACGTTTTTAGGGACGCCGTGCAACCGAACCACGTTATCGAAAAACAGGCGTGCAGTCTGCTCAGCGGTGCAGGTCGATGTGGTAGGTGCAAGGTGAACCATCTTAGTCAAACGATCGACCATGACCAGCACCGAGTCGTATCCCCCCTCAGTTTTGGGCAGCGCGACCACGAAGTCCATGGAAACACTTTCCCAAGGCGCGTTAGGGACAGGCAATGGTTGTAACAACCCGTGGCCCCTACCGGACAGAGCCTTGTTGCGCTGGCACAAACTGCATGTCTGCACAAAGTTCTCAGCATCTCTCGCCAGCCGAGACCACCAGAACGAGCGTCACACCAACTCGACCAGCCGAGTGCTACCTGGGTGTCCTGCCAACGGGTCCTCATGGAAACGGGAAAGGATATCACGACGAAGGGAATCGTCGTTGGGTACGACAATCTGAGTCGTCGATCCTTCCGTCTGTAGCCACAGACCATTCTGCTTGTATAGGTGCTCAACATTGCCAGGCGAAGCAAACCAAGAGTCACCGGCATAGGCATCCTTCAGGCGAGCCGCGAGGTCTGAGGACAGAGGCATGTCCGGGGTCTGTGGACGTTGGACAGGTGCCGCCAGGATTGCAGCATGTAGCGACGGATGTCGACTGAGAGCGTCGGCGATGTTAATCCGGCCGGCAACGTGCTCCCAGGTGCAGTCATACCGTGCGAGGTACTCCATCCACCTCACTTGGCGCCGGTTCAACGTAGGGACGCTTTGCAAAAACGTCAGGGGCTTGTGGTCAGTCTTAAGAGTGAAGGGTCGCCCCTCTAGGTAACAACGCCACTCTTTAAGCGCGTGCAAGACCGCTAACAGCTCCTCTTCCCCTGTGGTGTAACGGGTTTCTGCCCCCATAAACTTCTTACTCGTGAAGGCGATCGGTCGCCCTTCCTGCAACAGTACAGCGCCACTTCCATACAACGAAGCATCCAAAAACACTTCGACACGAAACGGCAACGAGTAGTCAGGGAATGCAAGGGTAACGTCATCGGCAACGACACGTTTTAGCTCTTCGAACGCCAGCTGACACTCGGGCGTCCAGGCACTAGGCGAATCGAAAGCTCCCTTACGAGTCAAGTCAGTGAGCGGGGCAGCGAGGACAGAGTACTGCTTGATGAACTTACGGAAGTAATTGGTCAAGCCGAGGAAGCTACCCTTCCGTGGGTCCATCTTGACACCGGTGGCCGATACAATGTGGCCCAAGTACTCCACCTGAGGCTGCACCCAGAAGCATTTGGCATGTTTAGCAAACAGTTGCTCCCGCCTCAACACCTCAAGCACAAGCTTGAGATGCTCCAGGTGCTCCTCGCGCGTCTTGGAGTAGACCAGGATGTCGTCCAAGTAGCAAACAATGAACCTGTTGATATACGGTCTAAACATGCGGTCCATGACTGCCTGAAACGTCGCAGGGGCGTTAGTCAACCCGAACGACAAGACCGTGTACTCGAAGTGACCAAAGGGCGTCCGAAAAGCAGTTTTCGGCACATCAGATGCAGCGATGCGAATCTGATTGTATCCCTGTTGCAAGTCGATCGAGCTGAAATAAGCCGAGTCCTTTAGCTTATCGAGCAGGTCGTCCACGCGCGGCGTAGGCCTGGACCGACAGCGGAACAGGTGCACCTGCTAAATCAACACCGTTATACAGAACGGTGCCCGGCTCGAACCGGCAGACTTTCCGCATACCCGCTAGCAGAGTCGAGGCTTTTTGCCGACTATAAGCAGGTAGAAGGACGCAAGCGGCAGTGTCTGGATGTTGACGCCTACATCTCCTATAGAAGGCCAGCTGCGCTTGCAGCTCACGCAGAGATGAGGGGAGGAACAAGACGGTGTGACCCAACAAATCGATAGACGCCAGCGGCTTGCTCGGTGCAAACAGATTACACAGCGAGTCAAAACCTACACGTCCTGAGCGACCGTCGAGCGACAATCGACGTCCAATCGCGCGCTCGATTTGTTCAAGGACCGAAGGCAACGGTGCCCTCACGGCTTGCCGCACTGACGACAACCGCCCACCCTCTAGTTCCGGTTTCCCAGGTGGAGTCCCCTCCAAACCATCCTGGGCAATCCCCTACTTCGGCCGCTGAGCCAAAGGCGGTAGCATCGGGCAATCCTTCGTAGGATGTTCCGCAGACGCACATCTCAGGCAAACCTTCATGCTCTTCTGACGTTTAAACTTGGAATGCGTGCAGCCCCATTTATCCAACCAACCGTCGTTGGTGCGTTGTCACTTCGTCTCGTTCTTAGCTTCGTGCGCAGCCGCAGCAGACGGCGAACCTCCTTTCCTCTTGCCCTTGGCCGGATCCGCGTGTTGACCTGCGCCGGTTGACCCTTTGCAGTTACCCGATCCGGAAGCACCGCGAACGCCGTGACCGCGATCCGTACGAACGGTGGTCACTGCTACCGTTGGCGCTCGACGCTCCGTTTCGGCCCCCTGGTCCATGGCAGCAGTGTCAGACGTCGGATCCTGCACTCGCATGGCATTAACACGAGGGACAGGTTTAGTAGCATGCTGACCAGCTAAGAAACGCTTCTCAACCCCGCGCGCAAAGCGCACCAATTCCTCATAGGACCCAAAGTCCTTCCCCGCCAAGTCCGTGGCACATTGCGTCGCCAGGACCTCAGACAATCCACGCTGAAACCAAAAGATGTGTTCGTCCTCCATCAGGTTACCGATAGGCGTGATGAGGGCCTCGAAGTGCGACTGGTACGCGGGTACAGTATCATCGTGGCACATTCGATACGAGCCAGAGGCCAACGTATTACGGGCCTCCGCACTAAGCGGTTGAACCTCAGGAGCAAAGCGTGCAAGCAAAGCATCAGCCAACTCCTCAAACGTGTATGTCCGCCTTGCCATTGTCCACTGATCGTACCATGTCTTCGCCACACCCACGAGGGTGTTCCCGACGAACAGACATTTCACAGGGTCACGATCACCACCACGGACCAGCTGCAAGTACACGCGAACATCACGCAGGTATGCACGAGTTGTATCAGCAATGCTACGCTCAGCATTCTTATGTTTCGCGTCATGCGGGATGTCTAATTTCGGGACAGGAATCGACAGTTTTATCACCTCTCCATCGTCATCGAATCGACCTTGACGAGGCGGTGCAGCAGACGGACCCCTCTGCTCCTCGCGTCCAACGGGGCCTGCTTCGGCTGCCGTGACAGGAACAGTCGGATGGATAGGAGTCCGTGGGTCTAGTAGTGCAGGGGAATCTCGGACACCGTCAACGACATGCGTGTATGGGCCCCTCCGAGATGTCTCAGGAACGACGGACGTGTCAGCACGACCGTCCCCCACTACTAGCCCTACATCACCGCTACCAGATGCCATGGTAAATCGGCGACTGACTGGTCACAACCTTGTGCGATAAAGGCACTCTCACACAGGTATCGGTCGAGCGACAGTCAGACGGTTTTTAAGCCTACCGACGGAAAGCACTCCCTGCAGATACAGCAAGTATCCGTCCAAAGAATCTCGCACTTCACGCGTACGCGGGACAAGCGCTCGCAACTGATCCGGACTCAAGTTCGAATCAGTCGTCGCCGCAGCAAGCGAGACTCGATTCGGTTCACCTGCGGGCTCAGAAGCACGTACTTCAAACAGGCAAAACAAATGGCAATGCAAGAGCAGCAGCAAGGCAATTACAGACCAGAGGCGGCCGCCGCCATCACAGCTCGGCCAAGCTCCTCCGCGAATGTATCCAAAGGACTAGGATTGCCATCGCTGACTCCAGCCATGTAAGTAACCTACTTACGCAGGGGATCAGGGTGAGACGACAGGCCGTGAACGAACCTGCTGGTCTCGATACCAAATTTGTTGTATCCCTCCTTCCAATCGCCCATTGATTCTGCGGAGAACCGGGCTTAGTGCATCATGCTCGATTATCTCAGAACGCACCAATCGAGGCAGCGGAAGTCTTCGATGCGAGGAGTTACAACGTTTATTCCAAGACAGGCGTAGATGACGTGATAGGCTATCAGTGCCTAGCCGAGGCAATCGTCATCTAACCGATGCAAATCGGTGCTCGGGCTTATCCAAGAAATACGACCAGAAGCGATGTATAAGGCGTAAGCTCAACCAAAGCGCGGTTAGCTTGTCTTAGCGTCGATCACTCATATTTCACACTTAGGCCGTCAATGAGCATAGCAGATATACTCGCAGCAACAGCTCGCAGTACAAGAGATCTGCAAGTAGTAAGTGTACTACCGTGATCCCGCGTGCGGATATTGCTATATAAGCCGTCATAGCAATAGTGCAATGTTCTTTACTCGCGTAAAGGTGCCGACTACGCCATCGCGCGTAGTGTTGCATTCGACGCGCCGCATTGCTCGAGCCATTGCCTCGCGACCTCGGAGTATGCTCGCATTATCATGCTCGAGCACGCGCGTATGCATGGTGCACGTGTTATCGTTAGTGCGCATTGATATGCAATGCCTCATGCATTCTAGATCGTCCGCGACCAAGTCGCCAGACCATGCGCACTATTCGCGATACCGATCACGCGATGTATGCTTGCAGCGTTGTGCACAATGCATTAGGCGATATGCTGTTCACGGGTTGCTTGTGCCCTTAGCCAATGCGCCTAACGCGTGCGGTGCGACGTGCTGCGTGGCGTGCGTGTGGTCGCATCGCGCCCGCTGTCGTACTGCTCCAAGCGTCCACATAGGACAGGGGTGACATCATCGGTGTCATACCGCTCCGCGCGTCCACGTACGACATGGGTGACGTCATCAGTGTCGTACCACTCCGCGCGTCCACGTACGACATGGGTGACATCATCAGTGCCGTACCGCTCCACGCATCCACGTACGACAGGTGACGTCATCAGTGCCGTACCACTCCGCGCATCCACGTACAACAGGTGACGTGGTGCCGTGCGCTATGTAGCAATTGTTGTACCACGCGTCACTTTGCCTAAGCTCTGCTAGAGTTGCACCCACCATCGCTCTATCACGCACGACACCACGTCACCCTGTCGTACGTGGATGCGCGGAGCGATACGGCATCATCGTACATGGAATGGTACGGCACCGCCGTACGTGGATGCGCGGAGCGATACGGCACTATCGTACATGGGTCGGTACGGCACTGTCGTATGTGGACGCGCGGAGCGATACGGCACTGATGACGTCACCCCTGTCGTACGTGGACGCTTGGAGTAGTACGGCAGCGGGCGCGATGCGACCGCACGCATGTCACACAGCACGTCGCACCGCACACGTTAGGCGCACTGGCTAAGGGCACAAGCAACCCGCAAAGAGCATATCGCCTAATGCACTGTGCACAACGCTGCAAGCATACATCGAGTGACCGGTATCGCGAATAGTGCGCATGGTCCATCGACTTGGTCGAGGGCGATCTAAAATGCATGAGGCATCGCATAGCAATGCGCACTAACGATAACACGTGCATTATGCATACGCGCGCGCTCGAGCACGATAATGCGAGCGTACCTTGAGGTCGCGAGGCAATGGCTCAAGTGATGCGGCGCGTCAAATGCAACACTACGCGCGATGGCGTAGTCGACACCTTTACGCGAGTAAAGAACATTGCATTATTGCTATGACGGCTTATATAGCAATATCCGCACGCGGGATCATGGTAGTACACTTACTACTTGCAGATCTTTTGTACCGCGAGCCGTCGCTGCGAGTATATCTGCTATGCTCATTGACGGCCTAAGAGAGAATCGCTACGCGAACATTTCGACTGACGTTTATATAATCTAACCGCGCTTTGGTTGAGATTCCACCTTACATATCACTTATGGTCGCATATCTTGGATAAGCCCGAGCACCGATTTGCATCTGTTAGATGATGATTGCCTCGGCTAGGCACTGATAGCCTATCACGTCATCTACGCCTGTCTTGGAATCAACGTTGTAACTCTTTGCATCGAAGACTTCCGCTGCCTCGATTGGTACATTCCGATATAATCGAGCATGATGCACTAAGCCTGGTTCTCCGCAGAATCAATGGGCGATTATGAGGAGTGATACAACAGCAATGGTGGGTGCAACCCTCGCAGAGCTTTGGCAAAGTGACGCGTGGTACAACAGTTTCTGACCGTGGGCCCCAGTTCGGTGGCAAGTTCTGGGCGTCCCTGGGTGAGCTCGTCAATGTTCGTGTGAACCTTTCCACTGCCTACCATCCCCAAACAGATGGGCAGACGGAACGCATGAACCACACCTTTGGTGACATGCTGCGTACTTACGCTGGCAGCAATCCTCGCGCATGGGATACTTTCCTCTCTGCTGCTGAGGTTGCCATGAACAATGCTGTTAACCGGTCTACGGGACAGTCTCTGTTCTTCTTGAACTATGGCTCCCACCTCGCAATTCCACTTGCTCGGGAGTTGGATGTGCCTGCCCCAGCTGCCAAAGCTTTCGTGAGGTCGTACAATGACCGCATGGCTGAAGCTAAGCACCTCCTTGAGGCTGCACAGCAGCGTACCACTGAGTACTACAACCGTGGTAAGAAGGATACCACCTTCAAGCCTGGTGATTCCGTACTCCTCAGTACTAAAAACCTACGGCAACTTGCCACAGGTCCACGCAAACTTTTGCTGCGTTGGGTGGGACCTTACCCTGTGAAACGCATGGTTGGTCAGGCAGCAGCCGAGCTTGTCCTTCCCTCGAATATGTGTATTCACCCCACCTTCCACGTGTCTCTGCTGCGTCCTTACAGGGCAGCACCAGATACGTTGGTTACCAATGGATCCAACATTTCCTCTGGAAACCCCGGGACCAGTCCTGATGGACTGCCACCAGTAGATTGGTTGAACAATGAACCACTCTACTCGGTTGAGCGCATTCTTGACTACCGTGCTCGCCGTATTGGGAAGAAACGAAAACGGCTGGTGCACGAGTACCTTGTCAAGTGGAAGGGTTATTCTTCCGACCAAAACAGCTGGGAACCTGCGCAGAACTTTACCCCTGACCTGATCCCTGATCTTGAAGCAGCTCGAGCCTGTGCACGAGGGCGCTGCGAGGACGCCGCGTCCTAAAGGGGGAATAGTTGTTGTATTACGGTACCGGCCTTAGCTCCTTGCTAAGTAAGTAGCCCCGTGGCTACACCCTCTATATGCTTATATGTAGAGGCTAAGGGTTGCATGCCCTAGTGCAACTGTGACACTGTCACTGGTAGACTCAGTTGAGTTCGGTTTCACTGGTTGATCCTATGTATTTCCTTAATACATAGCTCTGTTTTCTCTTCCTTAGAGATTACAGTTCCTTATGGAGGCTTGCCGTACTAAGCTCAGAGTACCTATGCTCTGCTCTTCCTATCAACCGGTAGTTATCACTACCACTAGTTTGGGGTGATACAACACGTTGAGTCATATCCCTGAAGGTGAATGGGTTTGCCCCCGTTGTGAGGCGAAGGGAATTCAAGTCAGCAATTTGCAGGCGTTGGGCTACTACCCCTTGTCTGGTAAGCCGCTGCATCCGCCCAAGCACTTGCTGGAGCTTCAGGGAGCAGCGATAATGAGGGAGTCACGAGGACGTGGGCGTCGCAGTATGACACACCTCGGGGTGGCGTCGTACGTGGGACGGCAGGGACTGTAGTAGTTGAGAGCCGCAAAGGCCTCTCGAGATGTTGAAGGCGTGTATCTGCACATCTATATTGTGCTAGAGTGTACGACTACTACACTCCCCCCCCTCTGGAGGGCACGTCTCGGGCGCTAAGGCCCCATCAACCGATGTTAACCATTGCCTACCCTGGCCATGGGAAGGTTTACTCAATCCCACGTCACGACATGACCCCCATGCATGCGCCCTAGCTCTCACGGGTTTTCCTAACACCTAGTCTTAATAGCTTTCAACCACTCTCCAACTTTCCGTTGGGAACCTGAATCACGTCAGATTCGAGACATCGTTAGAACGACGACTGCTACAGGGACGTGCACATCATTTTCAAGTTACCTGCGACGATGGTTTTGTGGAGGTGCTGGGGGTTACAGAGCTGAATCGCCGGGCTCCCAAGCAACGTGTGGAGAAATCAGCTAGGGCAAGCACGTCTCAAGCATCATCGAGCTGGGAGCTGGACAGCCCACAGCACGCGGAGATGGCGGTTGTGCAGGGCATGCCCGGAGAGCATGAGGCCTACAAGTTTTCCACGCTCAGCGCGGCACTATCACTAGGTCGGATCCGTCCGTGCCCCCTGACTGTGCGGGAGGTTGAGGTGCTCTTGGAAGTATTGGCACTGGAGAATGCAGGCGCAATATTTTTACCGTTCAAGTGGCATGATGATGTATTGCAGCAACTTAGGGGAGCAGCCTGTGTGTTTAGGTATTTGCTACAGGAAATGCTACAGCCTGCCGGCAGGGACTCGTGGGTGCACTATTGTTGCGTTTGGTTAGGGTTATATGACTGGACGGCCGAGTGGGGAAAAGAGAGAGGTATCGGATGAAGAAGGCCCGACGGAAGATGAAGGGACATGACGCAACTGAGGAAAAACGGACGGATGGTATAACGGATGAACGGGGTCCCACATCAATAAGGTGTGAGAAATTCTGTGAGGTTTCATGAGGCGGACGGGCGGACGGGGAGGTGGAGAGCTCTTTCTGTGATGAGTTTGGGGGCTATGGGTGGAGCTGGCAGGGCAGTGCTTACCGGGAACACCCCCGTAAAGAGCAGGCATCCTCCGTCACCTTCACAATGCGCGACCACCTCCACCCATACCATATATGCCACCGGTTTTCTCACACGAGGTCGATATCTCTCGGGCTAGACGAGAGGCCCCAATGAGGTACCAACTCAACGCTGCGCCACTAAGGAGTACTATATACGTACTGTATGGGCCCCTAACCGCCCATATGGCAGCCGAGTAAAAGCCGCCGACAACAGCAGCAGGAATGGCACCAGCAGCAGCACTCCTAGCAGCAGTAGACACAACGACTGGCAGCAGCAACCGTACGGCAGCATCGCCTTCCTTGCTCACCACCTTCCCGCCGTCTTCCCGCCGTCCCACCGCTCGCTCCCTCTCACAGCTCCTCATCGTATATGAAGGTCCTCAGCAGGTGCAGCGCCGGGAGGGGCTTGCTCTGGGGGACCATGTGGCCAGCCCCCTTGACGGTGGCGAAGCGGAGATAGACCCGCACCCGCATCGAAACGAGCCGTGAAACCCGCGATCACAAGCACTCACGCAGTACGCATGTGTGTTCAAACTAAGTGATGTTGTTTTACTCATGCATAACGGCGGAGCATATGCGCCTGAAAGGTTACTTCCTCGCTGCATTGGCCCCTGTGTCATAAAGGAGAAGATCAATGAAGTTGCTTAGCGTTAGCTTGGACTTGATTGCCTCCATCCCAGACTAAGCCCGGCCAGACAGTTCACCCACCTATTGGCTTTGCGGGTTTTTATCGTGCGTGCCCTAGTCACTCTCAGTGAGATTTCTTCTACATTGCATTCGTCGGCATGGCGGCATGTATATATGGGTACGTATGCTGGCGGGACGCCAGCCTATGTAAGGGGAACGCACGTAACGCACTTAGCACGCACGTTACACGGGGTGGATAACCAAATTCATCGCACGGGGTTGCACAACAGCACAACGAATGGCCTGTATTTTTAAGTACACAAATCTGCTGCAATATGATGACTGAATGCTGTGAGTGAATCGCGCATTTTTATACGGCAGAAAATGACGCGTGTCCGTTAGTCGGGACAGTGCGTGACTTCCAACCTTAATATGCAGCGACGTCCAACCTTTATATGCAGCAGTCACAGCTAAGCTCACTTTTTGCATGCCTTGCATTTTAAACTTTCATAAATTTATTTGCTTGTACACTCTATATATGCTAACTGTCAAGCCCTACCTAGAACTTTTTTTTAATACATACATCTTCTTAATGATCTCGCTGGTGTCAGCTCACCGGCTCGTTTCCTACTACGGAAATCTAGATTTCAAGTTTTGCACTTGGATCCATGTACCCAGTACGCTGCAGCGATGGCTCGGTCCGCAGGCAGGGGGCCTGGCATTGGCGCCAACAAGTAAGCGGCAACATAAATAACACACAAATTTGACTCCCAAGTACCATTCTCTTACAGATAACGATTTTACAAGGAAACGATAGCAATACCGTCTTATGAGTCCGGAAATGGCAAGGATCTCTGCCTGGTAAGCAACGCACTCCATGCTTCGCTGCGCCTGGAAACCATTGCAACAATGGATAGGCATACGCCTATGACAGATTTTCAAGTTGTCGAGTGAGACATATTTCAGAGCCTTTGCGAGTCGCACGAAACTCGAAAATGTCAGTTATGAACGTTGAGCGCTGTTCTTGTCCTGCTTTTCATCGTTGTAGCTTGCTTACAGGCTTGTTCTTTGATTGACTTCTGGGGTTGCGCAGCAAGGAATTCTGCCGACGGTCCGTAATATTACAGGACACAGCAAGACACAGCTTTGCCAAGTTTGCCTAATCCGGATACTGTATAATAAAGGTGGGACAGTATTGTTGCACAAAGCAATTTTTTAATGAAGCAGCTGGTTACTAATGTTGAACGATATTTTGATTCGATCGCTGCAGCAGCAACGGGATGGCCCTGGGAAAACTGAAGAAACTCTTCACTCGTCCTGCGAGTAACTACAAGGAGGAAATGATAGCTAAGTATCTGGAATCAATTGAAAGCCTTGAGGAGAGCATCGCTGAGATTAGGGAGAACCTTCCGCTAACTGAGAAGGATGCTCGACGGATTGCGTGGATGGAGCGGGCAATCGAGTATGAACGAAGAGAGATACAGCGCGTGCGTTCGTTGTAGCGGTCAACGTACTCAGACATTTGAGCTGGCTTATTCAGGAGCCTTACAGGCAGAACTGTGACCACCGCATCCCCTGCTACACATACATACCTCATGCCCACATGTCCAGGCACTGTAAGTAAGGGACGGCCGTGCGTGTCACCAGTTGCAGTGTCTGCCTTGGCTTGAGTGCCCTCTTGCGGTGCATGTTGTGCTGGGCAACACCTTGCTGATGATGCATGATGATGAATGCAAGCCCATGCATCCGATGCAACCCCAAACGGAACAGTAATTTAATAAGTCCGAAGGTCTTAAGCAAGGGTAACGGATCCGGGATTCGAGCTTTAGGAGTAGGGTTTAAAGGTATATCAGTACGTACGAAGCAGATGGCTTATTTAGGAAGCTCAAGCAAACTCCACACGCGAACCGGAAGAAACATGGTAGATGGTACCCTCAGGTACCTATGCACAAGGTAGTAATAACCCATGGAAGTTATGTCGCAGAGCTAAGTTATAGTTGTTTTGCGCTTGGTTTTGCACTTGCACTCACTGACACATTAAGCTTTGGTTTACGGATCTTTTTACACGTGTCGTAGTGACATCAACGATTCGGCCATTTCATTCGATACTGATACTCGCAAATGGGGAGTCACAGCAGATCCTGAAAAGAGATCCGGACAGGGCTGGGCGTGGCTGGGGGAGGCTGGGGACATGGCGACCCCGTAGGCCTGCCGGGCGGTGTGCCATCGTGAGTGTGCCGCCCGACCAACACTACTGAAGCCCTTCTGCCCTCCTATCGTCTCCTGCTGACCGCATATGCCCCTTTGGCGGCCGCGTTTGGCTGTGACCAATCGGCGTTGTTTACAGTACAGTACTGCAAGCTGTCTCTGTTTCTCTCTACGGAGAAATGGTTTTTGCCCTGAACGTGAGGGACTCCCGGCATGAGGAACAACCGTTCGGCTGGAATGGGTCAGGAGGGTCGTGGCAGTGCGTGGCATGGCACACGGCAAAACTGAAGGTGATGGACGGACGAATGCAGGACCAGCTGCCGTACATACACATTTCCTTCTTCATCAACACGGTGTATGTGCGCAGTATGTGGCGCACACAAGAAACCACATGACATGTTTGTGAGCATAAAATGCACACACATCTCATGTGCCGAACGTCTTAGGGTTTTCCTGATTCTGTGACTCGCAGGCAGTGCGGGAGAGCTCGTCGTAGCCGGGACTTAAGGGCTTATGGTCTTGGCAGGTCTTGGTTAGGAAACTCAGTCGTACGACAGACCAGTAGCCTCCTTCTTCGGGAACTGGGACAGCTCACGACCAAAACCATGATGTTTGCGACAATGCAGCGACGCCGTCGGTTACTCTCCGTGGCACGCAGCTACTCGCCAGGCCAGGACGACAGAGTTGCTGCCCTCACCACCGCATAGGGTGCAGATTTTTACAAGTGTGAAGAGTACGCCTCCCGCCCTCTCCCGCCCTCTTCCGCCCGGCGGGGGAGAAGAATAGTGGAGAGGAGAGCTCCTCTTTAAAGAGAAAGCTCCTATATTGGCCAAGAACCTGGCTCTGGCTCGATTTTGTGGTGCTCGCAAACGCATTGTAACATTTTCGGCATTTCATAACGAACTGATAAGAGTACTGTCAGTCACTCGCTGCTGACGGTCCAATTCATATTTAATTACAAGGTGTTACTAAAGATGTAAAATATCGCAATAAAATCATGCAAGTTATATAAGCTTCCGTTCTGGCTATTCCAGCGACAGGAATTCAGAAGAGGACAGAAAGCGCCAATCGCCATCATCCATCCGTCAACCTCCAACCGTCATCCAAAGGAAGCAGAACAACAGACTATCACGGGCGATGACGGTTCCAAGAGATCAGGACAACCGTCAGGCCAAAACAGGTCTCCGTCAACTTACCTGAACTTATGGCTCTTAAGAGCATGCGGTTTTATTCGTACTTTGTTAGTTTAAGAAGCGTTTGTACACACCGACCTCCGATAATGACGATCGCACAGTTCTAGAACCAGTAACCATTTTATCTGTGATATCAGGCACTTACGCAAAGTGCGCATCGTTCGCTCATTACTCAATAATCCGTTTTGTTACGACGAGGCAGGAGTTTGCTATTCTTGGTCGATCGCGCTCGCAGCGCACCCGAAAAGGCCTTTTATTTTTTTGTCGGACCTCACGCCGGACAAGCAAGCCCGTTCCGAGTTTGGGACTCCGCCTCCCGCCTCCTCAGTTCTTCCCGCGCATTGTCCTTCAATTCACGATTCAACAAGATGCGCTTTTCCAAAGCTGCACATGACATATGCAGCTAAAAAGCGATATATTTTTATAGTATTCGCGAATCCGTCGCCGATGAATGATAGCACCAACCTCCGCCATGGCTCCGCCTACCTCGACAGACAGGATGACTGGGCCGCCGCGCTTCTGGCCCTCGCAGCGGCGGGAATCTTGCCCGAGGTGCCTCGATCCTCAAGCCTATGCGCCGCCCTTTCAAATTTGATACCGCAATCTAGGAACGTACAAACATCTTTAAATTTAAAAAATGGAGACTCACCAGCAAATACTACTTTATCCTTAACATGCAACCGCAACCACGACGACGACAGGGCCCCCAGCATCCCCGGTGCAACCGCGGCAGTTTCGCGCAATGCACTGGAACTGCACGACGCCGTTGCCCGTTGTGTTTCGGAGCATCCCGGAATTCCACGATACCTACGGCCGCTCTCCGTACTCCTGATTACCACCGAAGCTGTGCGGCACTTGGTACGACGGCCGGGCTGTACCGACGGTGAGGCGGCGACCGGAGTGTGTCAGGACCCACAGGGCGAGGCGCCGTCGATGGCAGCGATGCTGTCGTTCGTACAGCCGCAGCCGCAGCCGCTGGAGGCTCCCCCCAGTGGTAAAACCGAATCGAAAAAGAGGTCGAATGAATCCGAGGAGTACGACGCAACAACCGCGACAGTTAACAACGCGGGAGCTGCTGCTGACAGTTTTAATGATGGCGACGACTCACCGTCGTACGGGCGTGATCACAAGCGCCGTAGAGTGGACGCGGAGCAAGACGGGCCGTGCTGTAGAAGTGCCGTTGACCAGGACGTTGCGGCTGCATCAAGCCCGGAAGAAGAGGTGGTGGTTTCGGAGCCCACGCTCGTACAATGCCACGCAGAAATGCGTCAGCAGGACGCCAAGCTATTGGCTTACCTTCGGGTGAGAGTGTGTGTTACATACGGGCCAGAAGAATACGGTGAAGTACGGCAAAGAAGCTGTACGTTTTGCTGCTAGCTAGTCTACATCAGGGGGTGTGGGACGGCGCTTCCCCGGCAGTGTTTTCTTCGGGAGATTCCCCCGTCCTGTCCGGTCGGTTGGCACATTTTCGTTAGGCACAAAAGCAATACCGTTAGTCGGTTGCCGTACTTTTCAGTATTGGGGTAACGTTCCTCCTCTGCGGCTTGGCATCCCTTCGCCATAAGGCCCCAACAGTGCGCACGTGCGCGACATGCAGTTGCCGAGCGCCACGCCATGTGCCGTACTTATGTCGTACAATCGTCGTGCAGGAGTTTACGGAGGTGGTGGCGCTGGAGCTGGGTAAGTTTGTCATTGTACCTGATGTCGGGTACGGCAATCATCGATCGCATCTCCCAACCGTACGGCGCAGGGCTAAGTGCCAGTAGGTAGTGGTCACAGGGCATTCGACCAATGCATGACTACATAGTGGTAAGGTCGTGACACCTATGAAGACGGGAAGATGCGTCTTAATAGCAATTATCATTGGCAAGATCCAGAAATCGTACGGAAACGTACACTATGTCGTACAAAATGACACGGCCACGCAGGTGAACATCTGAACGAAATCGCCGCGGAGGGAAAGGAAGCCAGCGAGGCCTTGTCGTATTTACAGCGGGTACGACGTACGGACATTTATCTGTTGCATCTGCTCTCTCTTGAGTTTGTTTTGTTTCGGTGCCACTTGTTGTATTGCGACCTTTTGTCTTCCGTCTTTACGTTCTTTTTCCTCCCTCCTCTAATCCCTTCCCTGGAGCCCTCCTCTTCCCCCACTTTCGTTTCCCTTGCACTGGTCAGGAGCTTGATGCACACCTTGCGATGCTGCTCGGGGGAGTGTCGGAGGAGGCTGCGACTGCTACGGAAGCAGCCACCCCGACTGCAACTGCTGCAACTGTCACAGTTAGCACCAACTTGTCAAGCACCGCCCATGCCGGCAGCCTTGGGCCCTTACCCCAGGTCGGATTCCTTTTCGTCCCCCGCTCCCCCTCTTGAAGGGAGCCCCTGGAGCCCGGAGCCTTCGGGCCAACTTCCAACCCCCCTCTTATAATACTTCAGTATCTGGCCAAAGCACTCCACCAGGGTGACTTTATTGGTTCAACTACCGGGATGTACTACAGTCTGCTTTTACGACTTGGTTAGTTCTCGGTCATGCATAGCCGCATGATTGTCTACCGATTTATCTAGGCCGATTTTACTAAGGTAAATGTAGTTTCCTACATTTGTCACTTCCCGCGGATTTTGCTCTTATTACGTTCGTACACATTCCCCATCTCACACTTTCTCTCCCCCTTCTTTCCCCTTTCCCTTCATCCCGACGTGCCCTCAGTGGCTGTCCAAGGCCCGCGAGTTCGCAGAAAAGTACCGATGTCCTAATTTGGATCTGGCGGCGAGACTGCTGGACACGCTTGTAACGGTTAGCTAGGGGTAACCGGCACCATGTCGTACAATATGCAGCTTGCACCACCATGGACTTGGGCACCCTTGAAGACCGGTGCATTGGGCTGGAGGTGGTGGCGGTGGGAGGAAATAAAGCAGGGGGGAGCAGCAGTTGCAGAAATCTCAAATGTGTGTGTTTGACGGTATCATGCCGTACAAAAGTGCCATGCCGGGCCATGAATTATGCTATATGCATGCAATATATATCCAACTGGCCGTTTTCCATCGTCCTTCGTTCCCATGTACGGCACAGGCAATTGAGCTAGTGGAGGACACGGGTTTCGAGGCCGCATTGCTGTATTTAGCCCACCACACTGTCGTACTGTGCCGGGACGATCTGAAAATTCACGCCGACCCAGTGTGCGTGGATGTCTCCCCAGAAGGAACATCGCTACCAATTTCACTACAGGAAATATGCCGTACAATTACAGCAACCGCAACGACCTCAACGGTTACAACTGAAATACCGGCTACATCGTCCAATTTCATCCTTACGCCTGCTGGTGCTGCGTCGGCGACCGGGGCCCTTGGGATGCCCGAGAGACCCATGGGTCAGCAGCACGCGATTAGATATAGGTTTGTCCCCCGGCCGCTCAAACTGCTAGTACGGTGGAAGTTAGCCAAGTTGCACAGCCCCGCGCAGGGGACGGTTCAGCTTGGCCTCAGTCCCGTGGGGCCCGGCTTTCCGTACCCCGGGTGGAACCCAATGGTGCCGACCCGTGGGTCCAATCCGGCCGCCGCGCCCAGCTGCACTGACATCGCCTCGCGAGTGTCGAAACTGCTTAAGGACCTATTGGTGAGTGATACGGCAATGATGCTGCACATTATGTATACGGCGTGCAGAGACCGTACATTCTGGGCAGTTGGCTGGAAGTGCGACTGGGGCAGGAGGCCGCCGGTTCATGTGGCCCTCTCCCTCATTCCCCATTCAGCGTTTGAAGTGGGTCCAGTGACCCGTGGGTCTGTCCTCAACTTTGTTCTCCATCCTCATCTCCGTGAAGCTTATTGCTAACCTGCATTTGGTCCCTCCCCCTTGACACGTTAGCTGTACGAGCGCTGTCGGCATGCACACTCACCTGTTCCCGCCGCCATTGTCGAACCTCTCTCTCCCACCCCAACATGCATATCCCACATCCCCCTTCTAACGTTTGTCAGTTGTTAGTTGAAAATGAACTGACGGCGTTTGATTTTTCCGTTACTTCGTTATCCCCGGCCGCTCCGTAGGTTCCGGAGGAGGGGAGCAGTTTCTTGCACAGTGTTTGTCATTCTCACTCTCATCTTAACCATCATTTTAATCATCTTAATCATCAGCAGCAGCAGCAGCAGGATCCAGGCGGCCTCAGCGACACCGACAGTGAGATAGCGGTTGTGGCGATGGAGGCAGCAGTCCGCAAATGCTTCTCGTCGTTGATCGACATCGGCAGCAGGGTGCGAGAGTGAAAGCCACCAAGATGTGTTTTATGGATCCGCTGCTGGATCCACTGCTGGATCCACTGCGGCGAATTTTTGGATCCGCAGTAGCGATTGACTTTGCGTCCTATTCCTCCCCCGCTGCTTGCATGAGCTTGTGTGTGTATTCACACACAGATTCCCCTCCCTCAGATCCCTCCCTCCCCCGTGCCCCCTTTCTCGCATCTCCATGGCCTCCCCAGAAGGGCTACACATGCAAAAAATTCTGGACCCTTGTGTCGTATCTTCAGGTACGGCATGCTCGTGTTGTGGATTACTGCTGCAGCAGCAGTAACGAATTTACATCGCCACGTTGGGCCTCGTGGGTGCTGATCTTGCCGCAACTGCTGCTGCCACTGCAACCACTTGTAACGGAATGCTGTTGAGTTCCTCTCTCCCCCCCCTCTTCCCTCCTCCCCCCCTCTGGCTCCTCCCCCCCCTCTGGCTCCTCCCTCCCCTCCTCCCTCCCCTCCCCTCCCCTCCCCTCTGGCTCCTCAGCGCTATCGGAACAAGCCCAACTTCCACGGCATCGTCTTCGTGCGGACAAGACAGGTGATGGCCGCCAAGGGGGCCCAGCGGCCACGTGTGTGGGAGTGTGCGGGGAAGAGAAAGAGAGAGAGAGTGCGTGTGTGTGTGTGTGTGTGTGTATGCGGAGGCCGAGGTTGCTGAATATAACCAACGAATGGCGATAATGCGAAGAGCACTTACAGACGGACGCACGTGCCCCCTGTGTGTATAAGGGACTGCTCAATAAGTGCATCCTGTTTCGTAGCTTCTGTATCATGAGAATGTTACCGTGACAGTTGGTTGGTTGTACGATAGATGCAGACATATGTTGAAATGGAGGTGCATAAAATACGGAAATGTGGTTGCAGCAACTTGCGCCGACTCCTCCGTTCCCTCCCAGTGCCTATTTTGAAAACACCTTTGAATTGACCCCACTCTTAACTCGGGTCGCGTCCCGAACGTATCCTGAACGTTGCCGGCGCCCTCCCTTTCCTCCTCTTGCAACTCAGGCTGCTCTCTTCCTCGCGGATATGATGAGACGAACGAAGGAGCTGCAGTTCCTCCAGGTTAGCTGGATCACCCAAGCGGTGGTGGTTGGCCCAGTCCGTCGAATCCGTTCGTGGACTGGGTCCATACGCCAAATTGGGTCATTTTATAACGATGGGTGATTTTTGTTAAAGAGGTGGTGGTGGTGGTGGTGGTTGTAAACCCTAAGTTTCGTTCTTTTCTCCACGTCGTCTAATTCGGATGAGGCCAACCGTCAGCAGCCGACCCTCACGGTTAGTTAATCCTTGATTCGTCAGCAGCAGCACCAGTTTTCGTGTATTCGCTTTCCCTCCCGCTCCGAAACACAGGAGCCCGGTCGCAAGGTGCTTGTGGCCACTTCCGCTGCGGAGGAGGGTCTGGACGTGCCCTCGTGCGAGTTCGTGGTCAGGTACAATGCGCATGTCTGCGGAATCGGGCAGCGGCTGGTTCGGGATGGAAATGGCTGGAGGATCTACAGTGACGCGGGACGAAGACTGCTGCGCGGTGTGGCTGAGGTCTGCGATATTGTTATCAGTGGCAGTGGAGTCGCCTCTTGAGAGATACCTGACATGTTTAGCGAGAAGGTAATCAGTCGCAGGGGCTCAATCACGTTCGTTCGCTGTTGGGATCAGTGTGGTCACATAATTCGCAGGCGTTGAATTGCCGTAGGAGGTAGACATGTTTTGATACAAACGATTGTGGATTGATGCATGCATGGATTACATGTCTGAAGTGCGCGTGGCGTGGAGCAGCTTGGATGATTGGCTCAAAGAAGATGTGTACACACGGATTTGGTAGTTCGTGTTGATTAAACAAGGGTTAATCCGTCACAACCTGATGCTAATCCCTGTTGTGTTGTCAAGATCATCAAATTCAAAAGACGCTGATAATTTTCAACGATGCTCTCTCGTGGGCAGAGAGAGCATGGGCTTACGCAGCAGACGGTCATCTTGCTACCGTAAACACATGCATTTTGGTACATTGTAATCTAAAATTACGCATGAATTAATTTCACCAATGCTCATCGGAAGCCCTAACCCACTGGACGGAGATGTACTCAGTTGTATTTCGAATTTAAATTTCCCACAAACTACATTCAAGACATTAAGAAGCCATAACGCCTTCCGACATTTAGCAATCGAAATTTAAACCACGGATTACGCTCGTCCTTGACCGTACGACGGCTATAACAACCGCCCTCTGATTTCGCTTAGCCATGGTGATATAATGAAGTCCACGTATACAAATGATAATACTTATCAATCGCTGTGAAAACGCCCGCCAAGTTCAGAGGGCTTCAGGTGCCGGAATAAGATTGAGTTGGTTTCTCTGACAAGTAACCATATTATTTCCAAGTAAGGCTAACGTTTTTGGGTCCGTCCGCCCGTCCACCGCACTTTTAAATATTTCGGCGTTGCCAGCTATTTAAACGTATGAGAATGATGAGCATACTATTAATAAATCTTGGAAAGTTCGTAACTCAATCAATGCAGAAGCCATATACCTTTCACTTGATAGCTATGGGATTTGTTTCTCTGCAACGATGTAAGTTGTGACAGTCAGTTGTCGAAGGTTAGGACAGCATCCTTTCTCAGACCGACATCAATGCCATACACACAAATATACAGGAGGAAAAGTGGAAAACTATTACATTATCCTGAAGAAGATAACGTCACCATGACATTTGTCAAACTTTCAGATTTAGTAAATATAGCGGTTCGCAGAATGAGCTCATGATCATAAACGTTGACGCACAATTGATCGTGCATAAAGTACCGATGACGCTTTCCTAAGTCGTAAGCCAGGAGTTTCTAACCAGAACCGGATCTGACCCCAACCCTATCAGGCTTCATTCGGTCACGGCCTTTAGGGCAGATATCGCATGCATGCTTAACCGCAAACGTGTTTTATAACGTTAACTTACAAGCAGAGGACATGGCTCTCCCTCAATCACAATGGACAGATGTGTTACCATGTCTAGCAGCTTGCGGCCTTCTTCCGAAGCTTCCCCCGACTGGGAAGCTGCGCCAGAGAGCGGATGTTGCTATGAGTCCTTCAGTCGCTCCCGCCGCCAGCAGCACATCCCCAGGTGCAGAGAGCATTTTCCATTCATCGCGGTTATATCATGCAATTCATAACTGCATCAAGGAAGAAGGAGATATACCACATCAAAACCAACCAGCTGCCGCGCTGATCATTACCAGCGTGGCGATGGAAGATTACGTGTGCAAGCACAGCACCAAGGCGCGCATTCTTGTTTCGCAGCATGCGCGGGTCACGCGAGCGGTGGTGCAAGAAGAAGTGGCAGCAAAGAAGTCAAAGGTGGCGTGCGAACAAGAGGAGCTTGTGCGTTTTTTGCTAAGCGCAAATTCAATACAGATTGTGGACAAGCTACTGGACGTTTTGGGGGAACCCGAGCAGCAGCGGATGAAGCTAGCGACAATAGTGTCTCGTCACGGTCCGGTAGACCTCGCTGCGATTTTGTTGGCAACAAAGCGGGCTTATGTGTAAGTGGTGTGGAGGAAGAACTCCTTTTTCGGAGGTTTCGGTAGCACTAACGGAGAAAAGGCGGGAAAATTGAGGAGGGGAGATCTGGCTCGGGTTCGGAGAGGAGGGGGAATAGGGCGGGAGAGGTAAAGGACATGCGTATCGGAGGCAGGTGGACAGGGAGGTGTCCGTCGGATGGGGAAAGACGCGGGAAATCAACGTCGGAGAGGAGAAGGATGATGGGTTTTGGATCGGTCGGGAAACAGTGGTATTGACGCCAGACGTGGAAAAAGGGAGAAACGAGGGGAACGTGGGGGGCGAGAGGAAAGGTTAATGCGAGTAGTGCTGACTGTCGAGGGGTGAGAGGTGGGCTGAGTTTGTGGACGGGGCCCCTACGGGGAAAACACACATACACACACACATGCGACATCAAAACACTCGCAGCAAATAGATTCTGCATCGGCCCTCGTACCGCAGACATAATCCACATGACCTCGCATCCTTGAATTCGAGACCGCTCTCTGGTGAAATCCCCCAAGCCCGCCGCGGCGCAAGTGAGATGTCCTCGGGCCCCACCCGCCACTCCGTCTGGCCTTTCCAGGAAGGCCACCCCCCACCCGCCCCCACCCTCCAACGTCTAAAGGAGGAGCTGGACGATTACGAAGCTCAAACCCAGTAGACAGATAGTCCTCTTATAATTCCAGTCGCCATCATACCCCAGCCAAACTCCCTCCAGCTAACATGTCCGTGTGTGATAAACCGCGTTTTCTTCCGTACCCGTTCCCCCCCATGTCCTCCCCCATCACCATCACCACCACCACTTGACAACGAGGACAGCGCCGGCGACACGAGCCGTGTAGACGGTGCTGGATCCAAAACCTTGGGTGGCGTGTTCTTCCGCGAGGAGAAACGGTACAAGGCCTCTGTGAGCCGCAATGCCATACAGGCGATGTTACCACCGCTTCCACCCCTGCGCCCGTATCAGCGGGACCTGGTGGGTATGGTGCTGCTGAGCTGGGGTCTGCAGCTGCCCCAGGAAATTTTCTCGGCAGTGGACGCACAAGGAAGGGACGGAGGAGAGATGGAGATGGATGTTGAGGTGGGGGTGAGCGAGGAGGTGTTGCGGTCGCGCTGGCTGAAGATGGCGGGCGGGTGGAGCAGCAACTGGCTGGTGTCATCACCGCCGAATTCGGGCAAGACGCGGATGTTTGTGGAGGTGGCCAGGTGGGTTGGTAAAGGTGAACAGAACAGGGGATTGGAGAGGCGTGGGGGGAGGGGTGGTTTTGGCGGCTAGGTGAGTTAGGCTAAGAAGGCAGAAGTAGCCTAGTAGCCTAGCTTTCGCAAACCTCCAGCTACTTTAGCCGACACGCGCTCGGGAGTCGAAGAGCCGCCCATCTCGCCGCCAACCACTGCCCAGCCCCTTCCTCACGCCCAAAGATTCATGAGTTGGTCGTTCGTACATTGCAGCTACAACTACAAGTACAGCTACAGCTAAAGTTATGAGGGCCTTCTAATATCGTCTTCTCATGCTTTCCTTCTTCCCCCGCCACTTCCTCCCCCCCCCACACACACAGAGGCATCATCCAATCCAAGCCCGGGGGCAAGTGCGCCCTCGTGGTGGTCCTCGTGCCCTCGGTCATCCTGACCACCCAGCACGCAGTCGTCTTCGACCTGGCCAACCTGCCGGTCACCTTGGTGGGCGCATACTCGTCCGACAACCAGCTTACGCCCAAGGTGTGGAGGGCCTTATTCTTAGCGGCCTATAGCGGCGGCCACTCGAGTGTGGTGGTGGCTACGGCGGAGTCGTTCTGCAACCTGCTAAGGACGGGAAAGGCTATGTTGTCCGAGGTGGACTTGCTGGTGCGTGGGGGAGGGCGGTGGGTGGGGCGATGGCAGGTACGAAGGTACGGCACAGGGCCGGTGAGGAAAGGGTGTCAAATACACCACTGAAGAAGCCCCCGTTAGCGCTTATACCCGGGTCTCTCCACTTCGCCCCCCCCCATTCCGAGCCTGGGCTATTTTAACCCCCCTCTGAGGACCTCCCTGACCTCATAGAAAAACACACACACACATACACCTTTCCCCTCCGCCTTGTGTCTGATGCTTTCTAACTGCAATCTTGTCAAGGTCTTCGACGAGGCGCACCACTGTAAAGAAGACCATCCCTACGCAGTCATTATGGCGGTGTATAACAGCATGTCGCAGAAGGCCCCGCGGCCGCGAGTGCTGGGAGTGAGCGCCTCACCGTCCAGCGAGAAGAATATGGTACGGCAGGGGGTGGAGGCGTGGGGACACAAATGATCAAATTCCTCAACAATCACAACTACCATGTAACCACTTTCAAAACCACCCCGTTCATGGCAACAACTATCTCTTTTGCAGCACGCGTGTCTCCTGACTGGGTTGGGGCTTTCACGCACCCCCAGCCCCCAGTCCTTTACCCCTCAGCACATTCGCGGCCCCGAAACCACCGACAGGCCACCCTGGACCGGCGTATGGACGAGCTGCTCCGCCGCCTCAATGCCCGACTGCACCTGGTGGATTCGGAAGACCCGGATGTGGCCTCCATCCTACCAGAGCCTACTCATGTGGGGGGCCCCAGGAGGGGTGGAGGGCGGAGGGCTAAAAAGGGGGGCCCCGAAGGGGAGGGGTGGGGGGAAGATGAAACTTGAAAATGGAACCCCTAGACCGAATCCCGCTGTGCTGGAGGGGTAATCATGATGGCTAGCCCATGATTCGTAGAAGTCCACAGCTGCTGCACATGTACGACTGGTACTTGTATGTGACCTTGCAGCAGCCTGCTGGTGTGTTTGCGCAGGTCGAAGTATGGGTGGCAGTACGGCAGGTCGAGCAGGAGGTCATGATCATATTGCAGGTGGGAACGAGGCGGGAGGAGGAGGGGGGGAATGCAGGTGTGAAAATCAATAGCACGAGGGAGGAGGGGAGAAACGACAAGATCTGCTCATCCAGTGTGTGTGTTTGCATGGCGATTTAAGGCAACGGCAGAGCAAGGGGAAGGGCTAGTGCCGCCTATCACCCCACCAACCCACCGGCCCTCACATGCTCTGTCTCGTGACCGTGTCTGGTGTTCCGCCCGCTCACGGGGAATGTATGTCTTCTTCCCGGGCCTTACGCAGGAATTTGCTCTGTATGCGGCCGCTCAGATTGGTCAGTCCAGGGAAGCCGGTCGCGATCGGAGGGGCCTGAGGCCTAAGGGTTCAGGGGGTCAGGGTTTCTAGGGAAGAGTACGATCGGGGGCCTGGTGCAGGGACTTCGAGGCGGTTGCATGGGATGCGGTGGGGGACTGGGTGGGGGGACTCGGCGGGTCTCACCCAATTGGTCAAATGATACCTCTTAACCGCAGTAGCAGTAGCAGTTGCTGCCATCGCCACCATCAACCGACACATTGGCCGTGATTTCTCTATGCCGATGCTAATCCCGCTATCAATATCGTACGGTATTGCTACTGCTGCAACCAATGCAGCCGAGTCGTTGGCGGGCATACAGGCAGTGGGAAGTACGGCCACGGTGGACAAGGAGCAGCTCGGACAGGTGGGGTTGGTGCTGGGGATAATGAGAGAGGTGTGTGGAGGCAAATACACAGTGGTAGCATGTGTACGCCTAGGGGGGGCCAGGAAGGAAAGGAAAGGGGCCGAGCTGAGGGGTTTTGGTACGATACGTGTTTTGTACGATTATCCGTAGAAGACACGAAACCCAAAGGCGGAGGGGGGGGTATTGAAAGGGGGGAGTCCGAACTGAAGGAGGCGCGTGGTGTGACCCCGGGTCTCTCACCAAGTATATGATCGGTCCTTTTTCGTTTCTTTTCATTCGTACATTCATCATTTCTACCTCCGTCCCGACAAGAATCCCACTCTTGCTCGCTCTGTATGTCACACACCAAAGCTTTGGCTCCCCCCCCCGCCCCCTTTGCCTCGCCTGAATTTACGTCTGTCCGCCTTTACCCCAACCTTCCCCCGCCCGCCCGTGCAAAACCCATGTGCGCGGGTTCCCCCTCCAGGCCTTGCAAGCTGCCATAAATACCTGTTCCGTGACCTTGGCGTCATCTGGTCGCCAAATGATGGTCAACTATCTTGACCCGCTGGGCCAGGTGGGGCTGCTGGGGCAGCGGGTGCGGTTGCGGAGGTGAAAAAGCGCCACTGGAAAGGGTCACTAGGCGACCCATGGGTCACAGTACGGAAAGCTACCGAAGAAGCTCGGGGTGGTAGGCAAGAGATTAACAACGTGTGCTCCAGGGATGGATTATCTTTAGAGCTCCCCTGGCTTCACCCCGACCTGTGTTCAATCCGGTGGTGAGGTGTCAAATCACTTCAATTGGGCTTGGTGATGCATCTCTTCACTTTTTAATCCGCCTAAGGTTGCTTGTTTGTATCCGTACACTTCCCCATCCCACACTTCCTCTCTCTTTTTAGCTAACGCTCAGGTCCGTAAGTCATCACGCCTGCCGCCTTCCACCTTTCCGGCCTTCTCTTAACCCATCTCACACTTTCTCTCCCCCTTCTTTCCCCTTTCCCTTCATCCCGACGTGCCCTCAGTGGCTGTCCAAGGCCCGCGAGTTCGCAGAAAAGTACCGATGTCCTAATTTGGATCTGGCGGCGAGACTGCTGGACATCGTACGGAAGGTGCTGTACCTGCTGTGACGTGACCTTTGACCCGGCCCACTCAGTTTCCTTTCCTCCCGCCATAACGTATCATTTTGAAAACCTTCAAAGAGGAATTTCTTGTACGACAATCTCTGTACGACACAGGCCACGGAGCTCGTGGAGGATGCCGGTGTCGAAGGGGCACTCCCGTTCCTTGGCCGTAAGGTTGCCGTACTATGCCGGGAGGAGGTGATCGCCAACGGCGGTGTCTTCAATGGCACCATCTGGAGTCGTACACTTCCGCCATGTCCAAAGCCGACCAACTTGCGGAAGCTAACGTTTTCGGGGGCGATGTTGGTTGCGGTTGCCTCGGCATCCGTGGCAGCGGCAGCGGCTGCTGCCGCCGACCCTGCAGCCCACGCTAGCGCCGTTGGCACCGCCGTAACTTTCGGCGGCGGCGGCGGCGACGGCGGTGCTAGCGATTTGCCGGGAATTCTGTCTTCACTGGTGGCGGCATCATCGACAATGCCAACGGCCCGCGGCCTCGAAATCCGCGTGTCGGGTAACGGGTCAGTGGCGACCCCGCCGGCGGAGAACAGGTAAGGGACAGTCTCAACAAGAGGTATTGAGGGCGGTGCTGTACTTTGCCGTATGATGGAGTACCGTAAGTACGGAAGCCAGCATTTCTTTGGTGACTTGATTATGCTGTGTATGTGCTCGTTCCCTGGTATGATGCACCACAGCTCAACTCCCCCGGCCCCCCCCCGGCCTTCTCGCCCTTTCTTTCTTGTCTCTCGCTGCCTCCCCCCTCCCCGGTCTTCCCCTCCACCTCCGACCCTTTAAAACCCGCACGGCCCGATCTTCCCCTTCGTAGCTGCGGAGACATCCCACTGCGGGTATCAGCGCTGCTCCAGTATTTGCTGGTGCGTGGGTGGTACGGCAATGGTACGAGATCAAGATTGCTGTAACTCGGAGGTTTGCATCGGGGGCCGAACATCTCCCCCCTCATCCACAACCCAACCACCATATTGAAATGCCGATGATGCGTGTGTGTGTTTCTATTTGGCTTCATTCCAATGGGCCGTGTGAGCTGTGCCCCCCTGTCGCCGTGCCATGTTACCGGGTTGGAACCCCTCTTGACGGGGGTATGTTCGGTCTCCCCTCCCCCCTCTTGCGATCCACCTGTGTTTTGGATCATGTTTCTCCTCAGTTGCCTAACTTGGCGCACATCGCCACATGACAAGATGGCTGTGCTGCGGGGTTTGAGTGGTATATCTATACACACAGATACACAAGCGCCCATCCACCAGACCTGTGCCTGAGGTGATGATCCCAGCCGCCTGCTTCCATCCCCTGCCATATAGATATCATCGGAGGCTAGTTCGAGGATTTGTGATAAGGCCCTAGTGGAGGGCTGCTTCGCGTCCGGGGAGCTCAAGGTGAATCCGGGTGGAGGGAGAGAGAAGGCTGAAAGTGTGTCTGTCTGTGTGTCTGTGTGTTACCGCTTAGGCAATAACCCTAAACCGTCACTTTCATAACAATCTCTTATTTCATATGTGCGCGAAGTCTGCAAAGGAAAAGGTCAGGGCGGTAAGTGAAGTGAAGGCAGCAGGTCAGTGCACGAGTGATGGCTGCCACCGAAGAGGCCGTTTCTTGGTAGATATGCTGTGCTGCGGTGTGCTGTAGCACTCGTTTTACCTACTTGGTGCAGGTGCCGTAAAGTACGACACCTGTACATCCAGTGTCAGGTGGTCATCAGACCTGGTCACTGACACCCACGGTGGTGTGTGTTTGGGTGGGGGTTTGAGGATGTCCTCTCCAGTGGCATCGGGGGAGGGGGAGGGGGAGGGGTATTCTCTAAAAAGACACGACATGGCCCCCTCGTCAGCACGTCACCTGTCCTCTCCCTCACCTACGCCCGCTACCTCCCACATCAACCGA
Source organism: Volvox reticuliferus (assembly GCA_019650235.1). Taxonomy (NCBI): domain Eukaryota; kingdom Viridiplantae; phylum Chlorophyta; class Chlorophyceae; order Chlamydomonadales; family Volvocaceae; genus Volvox; species Volvox reticuliferus. Next base: position 269,832 of record BNCP01000072.1, on the reverse strand, counting down.
ATCTCCCTATCTTGCTCCTCCTCTGCCGTCTTGAGCAGCTTCACCTGAGCCGGCTCTAAACAGCATATACGCTTGTTTTGGCTCCCCGCCTCGCCCTCCTTGCGCGACCCATACTGCCCCGTCTTCTTTTATTAAGCATCCTCCTGGGCTGCCGTGCCCAGACGGGAAATGGGTTGTGCGAAGGGCGGAGGGGAAGGTAGCCAAAACAGGCGCATGCGCTGTCTTAGATCTGGAGCGGGTGGGATTCAGATGTCAGGGGAGGAGGGGACAAGGAAGGGGCTGCGTGCAGAGGCAGCGGGGGGGATACGCACACCACCACATGCTCGTCGATGCCGGATCGGTTCCTGCGATCCCCCTAATCTGCCCCTGAAGCCCATCAGTCGATGCTGGTGTATGCCACTCGGCCACCCGGCCACTCTGTCCTGTCAACCGGCCCACCTCCCCGACCTCCGCGCTTCATGTAAGCGTGAGCTGCTAAGATGACCCCTCACCCCCCCACACTGCTTATCCACCCTCCGGAGTCCTCGACTCGGATCCCTCCCTCTTCCCCTCCCTTTCATACTCTTTGACACCGGCCCGCTGCCCTCCCCCGGTACCCCGCTCCTTGTGGGCGCATCGGTGATTGGGATGCTGTGGACTGTCTGTGTCGGTGGCTGGCCGTGTTGCATCACACGATGTGCCGTGTTATCCTTTCGGTCGGTGTCGCCCCGATAATAATGGATCATGATGGCGGCTGGTGGCGGCTGATACTTTAGGAGGTGAGGTGGAGGTGGGGGTATCGGGTACACATAAGATGTGATGGTTTCCCAACAACAACATTTTAATTGTTTTTTTTTGTTGGGGGCTATGTTGCAACTGCTACTGCATATGCGTTGTGTTCAGGACAGGGTTCTTAAGGGGGGTAGCTGTTTGTTCGCTGTTTGTTCCGGTGGGGTTCCCCGGAGCCCTAAAAATTCTTTTCCGGGAGGGCCCCCGCCCGGAACTCTACCTGGCTAAAATCTTAAAACGTTCTGGGGGTGGTCCGCGGAAGCTGCGTAGAAGTTTCTCGCGGCTCAAAACACTCGTGTCTATTACATGGCAAATATGGTTTTTGCCAAGACAATATCCATACTTTCTGTTGTGTTAAAGTAGAGAAATACATTAAACTGTCTTCTGAAAGCTTTCATTTTTTGCTACCGACCCATTTATCCAATACCCAATACCCGGCATCAGCAGGTCATTAACTAACACAGATACCAGCTTCCCTAGCTCTCTTGATCTGCTTTGTATTCTTACTCCATCCAACATATCCTTATTAGTATTTAGTTTGCTCTAAGCTAATTAGCTTGTTAGCTTGAGAAGCTTAGGGTTGCATCTGCTTGGCTGGCATTATTATTAATTTTAAAATGTCAATGTTATAAGTTCTGCGGAAAATGATCTTTTGTTGAACTGCTTACTAATTAGCTTATAATTTATCCTTAGCTGATAAAAATGTAATGTATTTTTAGCTATTCCTAAGCGTCAAGCTGTCAAGCATATACATTCAGTAGTCCCGGAACTCGACCTGGTGGTGCACCTCTCCCTCTCCCAGTTACTGAGGAGCACAGCTTAAGGCTCCGCTGATCAAACACGAATTCATTTTGTGACATTGTGACATTTTAATTGCGGACGTCTATCCCTTGGTCCCTCGTGCTGCGTTCGCCCCTAAACGCCGCAGGAAATCACGTTCCCTAAGTTTTGGGCGCTGCTGCAATATTTGCAGGTACCGAGATGCGCGTGTATCCGTGTATACGCCGTGCTGTGTGTTGTTGTGCACCCGGCACCCGGGTGGGGCCGTAGCCATCTTTGGGGGTCTGCGGGGAACGCTCAAGCGAGGAGTTGAGGGCAGGAGGTGGGGAGTGGGGCCTGCTGATCTCGTTGCAATCCCTCCCCTCCCCTCCTCCCTCCCCTCCTCCCTCCCCTCCTCCCTCCCCTCCTCCCTCCCCTCCCCTCTGGCTCCTCAGCGCTATCGGAACAAGCCCAACTTCCACGGCATCGTCTTCGTGCGGACAAGACAGGTGATGGCCGCCAAGGGGGCCCAGCGGCCACGTGTGTGGGAGTGTGCGGGGAAGAGAAAGAGATAGAGAGAGTGCGTGTGTGTGTGTGATCATACACATGTATACGCATGTATATGGGACTGGGAGAGGGTGTGTACCTAGTATGGATCCAGGGAGAGTACGGCTGCTGCGAAGCCCATTCCTTTCTGGGAAATATAACTGCCCCGGGGGTGAAACTGAAGGAGCCACTGCCGTCTGCATACCCCGGCCTCCTGCGCGTCTCACCTCAGGCCGTGTTTCACGTGGCGGACAAAATCCGCCGAGCGGCGCAGCTTCAGTTCGTGGAGGCGAGTGCCCCATGGGGAGCACTATGCGTCTTCTTCTGGTAGTGGTGGCAGGCGCAGGGGCAGTGCGGCGGTTCCCCCTGCGCGGGTGGAGGGGGCGAAGGGAAAAAGGGAATGAAAGCGGTCGTACATTGGGAAACCCCCAGTACACATGTAGAGGGAGGAGAGTCGGGGTGTTTCCACCGGAAAGATAGACGGAAAGGAAGAGGGAAAACTCCGGAGCTGTGTCCGACTGATATCATTGCTCCCAGAATCGCGGAATGCATGCTAGTAAGAATCCATAAGAATTCACATGTACGGTGGCGGTACGGCACTGCCCGGTATGTACGGCATGTTTGTACTGCAGGTTCTGGAGCTCATTGGTCACAATAGCGCAAGCAAGCGGAGGGGCTTGTCCCCGGAAGAGGACCGCCACGGCCGCGGCATGAGCGATTCACAACAGCATCAAGTGGTTTGTATCTTCAAGGTGAGGGGGGTCGGTGGTGGGACTTGGGAGGTTAGGAAGTATGTGAGGAGATCACGGACCCATGGGTCAAAGGAACAAACCCGGCCAGCAAATGAAACTGGGCTAGTTGAAGGTGCAGGATGTGAGCGGGTCTGCTTTCTTGATGGGTGGGTCGGAGGACGTGGGGTGAGTGAACGGCGGAGTGGGCGAATGGTCCGTTGAGAGATGAACGTGAACTTGCGATTGGCGCCACCCCCGCGAGGTCGCTTAAGACCTGACCACTCGCGGGAGCTCATTACCCCGGGGCGCCAGATGAACCCCATTCTCTCCGCCCCTTTTCAGCAACCAGTGATACCTTCTTTTACATCTACTCTTTCCTTGCTTCTTTCGCCTTGCCCCAGCTGGTAGTTTGGAATCCCGACGAGCTCAGTGTTAAAATCCAGTGTTTGCGGATCCGGATTCAAACGTCAGAATTAAACCCCTCCTAAACACCCGACATAAAATACTCCCCCCCTCCTTATTCCCCCTCCCGCTCCGAAACACAGGAGCCTGGTCGCAAGGTGCTTGTGGCCACTTCCGCTGCGGAGGAGGGTCTGGACGTGCCCTCGTGCGAGTTCGTGGTCAGGTACAACGCAGCGGCCACCGGCATCCAGCTGCTGCAGAGCCGGGGCCGGGCGAGGCAGCGGGCTGCGGAGTTCTGCGCCATTCTGCAGGTGCGAGGCCTGACAAGCGATTATATATATGTATATTTATTTATTATTTATGAGAGAGAGAGAGATCACCGTCACTGGCCCCTTCTGCTGGCCACCGTCCCAGAAGATGCTAAAACACAACCCGGACTCGCCCCTCCGCTGCCCTCTCCTCTTACCGCTTACCTTGTTGCCTAATTAGGAGGGCACTCAAGACGTAGAGCTGCACAACAAGAGCCGTCTGGAGGAGGCCAACATGCACCAGTGGCAGCGTAACTTTGCGGAGTCCGTGGCACGGGGCGTATCAGCAGCTGGAGAAGCCGAACAGAGATGAAGATCAGGCTCCCGGTGTGGATGCAGATGACCCGTGGGTCAGCGGATACGCCGCTTCATCCTGGAGCCGGAACCAGTCGGGATCTGGAGGACTACATATCATGGCTGTGCACGTGACGGCTAACGGTGTGTAGAGTGGCGCGACGAGCACCGACCGCCTGATGTGCTTGGTCCCCACGAGGGATGGGGGTGGTGTGTCAGGTGTCGGTTGCATTTGTGTATTCGGATGCTGCATGAATGAGGGGCATGATGTAAATACTGTTCCACATGATATATGATATGATATGTATAAAACTAGGATGTTTGTCAAGGATGAGAATCCACCCTGTACCTATATAGCATCTATACATTTGTAGTGGGTGGTGGTCAGCTCAGCCAGGAAGAGGGGCGTGCTGTGAAGGGGCATCTATTTGCATCATCATCGTGTACAGGTGACTTAATTTGTGGTGGTGGGCTGGTGGTGACACGGCACCCCGTACGGCGGCAGAGGGGGAGGCAGTTCGAACGGATTGTGCTGAGGTACTAGAATTCTGACTCAACACCCACCCAATCACCTTAACCCTGAGTGCTGTACAGTGTCGCGTGTGTTATCCCGTTTTGTTCCCCCTCCCTTCCCACACCATTTCAGTGGAAAGGGTTTATTCCCGCATTCAGTGTCTTTCCTTCAAGTTGGATTCTTTGCGCAGTAGGTTAAGGGGCCTTCGTCAACGTTGTTTTTGTTAGAAAGGAAAGCGCCCGGCCCCCGGCCGTACTACTTCTTCCTCATTCCCCTGGTATATCACCGTGTGTCGCTCATTCACAACAGTTTTACTTTCACTACCGCCCGCATTCACAGCGTGTCGCGGTTTCCTCTTTTAGTCTTTTGACGTCAGGGGGATTCGTCTCTTCTGTTTTTTTGACATTTGTCCTCATTACCTTCTTCGCCCCCACAATCATGTCCTTTGTCGTTCTTTGCTTTACTTCGTGAGATACATCAATATTGCATTTTCAGAGTCATAAATAAAACGGCGTTCCCCCGTATAGCCTTGATGCACAATACTATCATCCCAGCCAACTGGGACTGAAAGAGGGAACCTATAAGGATGATGGTTGGTTTGTGCACCTGGCTTACGGCTTGTTACCGGAGAGAGAGAGTGTGTGTGTGTGTGTATTTTTGTGCACAGGGTCGCGTGTGTCTACATTGCAGGAATAGGCCCGAGGATGCTTCTATGCGTTACGGGTATGAGCGACGCAGCGGTAAATTTACGTTTTAGTTGTCGCCCCGGAATAGGAATGAGTGACGGGCTGCAAACGTGTGTTATGTATAAGCTTCATGTTCGTGTGTCAAGGCTGTGGTTAGCGAGTTAGTTGGCTACTGTGCATGTAGGAGCTCATGCTAAGGATGATGTGCATTTCTTTGCCGCCTACACTCTTTTTCCATTTAATGATGTCGGTGATGGTAAAATGACTTGCCGGCTATGACTCGTAATGGATCATGCTGCTGGCTAGGGCAAAGTTGCTGGTCAACATTTTGCCACCCCCAGGCCAGATCCCTGACTATTTCTAAAAATCTTTACGCTACTTTTGACACCATGGTGACGTGTCGCGCTTGCTCAAGTCCCTCCTGAGCTGGAAACCTGTGGCGAGATGGTCCGTACAGGGTTATGCGCAGTGCTACAGTACGTGTACTGTAATAAAATAATTGCCGTAATATAACCCATTTATCGTGACAGCCCGGCAGAATAAAGGCTTATTCAATAAAATCTTACAACGACGTGTTGCTGTAGCCGAGGTGGCGACGAAATCTGGCCATTTCGAGCTTTCGGCAGTCGTGATGGGCCGGCTAACGGACATATGGAACAAGGCACAGCCCTGGCAACGGCGAAACCTAGTTTTAAGCGGCATATTGCTCTGCTGGTCTGCAGTCCTGATGGTGTGAAGGCCCCCACATCTCGCCCACTTGCCAACATCATATGACCTCTGGCACCTTCTGCTAAAGGTCGTCCATTACTGCAGGTCGACATGGTCTACCTTAAAAACGATCCAGCAGTTCGAAAAAAGTTCAAGCTTGACGAGGAGTCAGCCGACAAGTAGCGGGAATAGCCCGCTATGCGCAGTCATCGCCCAGAATGATCGCCGCAAGGGTGGATAAGTGAAATTGAATAATACAACACATAACATTGCGACTGTACATCAGCATTAGAGCTCTGCTAATGGTTCGACCGCCACTACTTGTAACGTCAACAGCAACTCCTGTCCCATACACCTTTCCCATGGCATGCGCAATCAGTCCAATGCATGTACAATCCAGCAGAAAACCAACGATACTCCCAAGTTCCCTGTGTCAAAAAAAAGAAAAACGTGCAATTCATGGCCACCTGCCAACTCACTGATGGCCAGGGCAGCCCCGTGTTGTTTAATACAAATAGCATAAAAATTCCATCCCGACAGCAAAATCGGCGTCGCATGGGCACCACCCTAAGCTGCCCATGACAACAGTAAGTACTTAATTGCAAGCGTTCACCGCTGCTTTACCAGTACCGTCGAAGATACATGTCGTGCATTAGGCTGCACAACTGAAGCGTGGGCAGTAAGGCTGCAAGACCAGAGGCCCTCCCGTGATGTCCGGTATTGTGTTGGACGCGGATGAGGAACATCTCGCGCCATAGGACTCTGACTTGTAAAAGGCGCCCCAAAGCTTTGCCTGAACAAAAATATACCAAACGGGGGAACCCTCAGAACGCCTATTATCTCGTTAAGCGCAAAGCGCGCCACTGTACAATATCTACCTGACACGTGGCGGTGTCTGTGGTGGCTTTGCTGTTGAATATGCTAGCTCCTGTACATGAGGTTTGGCTACAGATGTCGGGACCGGGGGCTTGTCGTCCCGATGGACCTTGAAGTGTTGGCGGAGGCACGTAGCACCGCACATAAAGCCGGAGCTGCCTGACCTAATACAAGCTATGCACTCCATACATGCCGCAGCACCGCAAAGGGCGCAGGTCGGGGTATCACTGCTGGCGGTCATGCTTGAGCAGGCGGACGTTCGTGTCTTCGCCAATGGGCGAACAAAGTTTCACGGTGTTTGTGGGTATTTCGTGTATAATTCCTCATTACGAAGCTTTCTGTCGATAACCGTCGGAGACCTCCACTATCAAAAATGACCCACGAGCTCGTCCACCGGTACCGCAGCTTGTTACTGCGCCGTACCTGGAGCAATCGCCCGACAAATGTCGGCGGCAACGCCCGGCCTTGGCAACATGGCCCTCTGATTTTAGAGACTTATACCGTGTTCAACTGGTCCCCTGAGCACACCAGACGAATCGACTCTTTTTCAGTGCACAGGATGGGTTTCTGTCAAAAACTCTCTTAGTTGTTAGATGTTAGCTGTTGTTAGTCGCGAAGCTGTCGCCCTACGTTGTCCTTTGGCATCTATAAATGTGGTTCTCGCCTCGACATACACACTGTTTTGCCGTGATACAAATTAGCTAGATTAAAATGATGTTACTGATGCGGGCTCTGACTGACAACAAGCCCACCCAACGGACAAATTGTTACAATTTACACACAATGCAAAGCAAATCATTTACTATCTTATGTCGGCGGTTTTCACACGCCTGATAATGCCCTGCAAATTTTTGCACACTCTCCTTTTTAGCCTAACAACTAGTAGCCCACCGTAACACATGTCATTTCCCGCAGCGTGTGGAAAGCCGCATCGCGATAGACGCCACGACACCCAGAAGACATTCGAGAGTCTTCTTCAACGTCCAACGATGCCAGTATAAAGCCATACGCCTTGCGAAAGGCCCCAGACGCTGCGGGCAAAAGGCTTAAGAGCTAATCACAGCTCGCATCCTTTTAGTAAGCGGAAGAGGACCCATCCAGGCCCGCTCCTAGTTGACGCACTCGTGTAGTTACCTCCTGCCGCAACTTTCTCATCCTACGATAAACCTGAAACAAACTGAGGGTATAACAAAAACGTAAAACAGCGCTTAATGCTCTTGGCATCTGGCCGCACACTGACTTCATGCGCCGGGGAGGGGCTCGTATAGCCAAAGCTTCCTACTTGCGCCCGGATGGATGAAAATGACGTACACCGCGCACACCTAGGCATCCACATCCATATACCCTCCACATGCTATGTGCGTGCATGCACCCATTATTCCACCCACCAGCCGGTAACAGTCCGAATATCTGCCTTACCCACGAGAGATGAAAGGATTGTCGTAGAGATCTCCTATCGAGAGAAAGAAACCTGCCACTGGCCACGCGCCACTACAAATGAACTCCCCCTTTCCTTGCCCTCCCCCGTTTGGCACCCGCGCCGCACAAACGCAGCACCTTGCACCAGCCTGTCAGGCGCTATAACATGCCGCCCGCCCCGGCAATAGAGGGGCGCATACCGCGGTCCGCGGTCTTTCCGCGACCCCCATCGCACCCAACAATAGTGTGATCTATTCGACCACTGCTGCCGCTACTACCTCCATTTCATTCCTCTCTTCTCTATCCTTTTCTCCGGGACGAAAATAAAGACCTCATACAGACCCCAGTGGCTCCTCCCCTCGCTGGCCATCAGGAGGAGGACGGACGCGAGTTCAACCAGTTTCGGGCGTTAAGACAGGTCAAACGAGCCCTGGCCTTCTCGGATGGCGTACATGAGGCGCGCCGCCATGACGGCCTTGCTGCTGTACGGCGGCAGTTTTATATAGTTGGCGCACGTCATGACGCTGGGCAGGTCGGCGTCCGCGGCGCAGACCGCCGCAGCCAGACCCGCCTCCTGGAAACTCCCCACCGGCGTGGGGCCGTTGCTGGGCCCCTCACCGCCACTGCGAATGCGAGGTTGGAAGCACACAGAGGAACAATGAGGTCGTCGGCGACACACCGGAAAAATTTGGACGCACAGTGGCGGGCGCTGAGGGTGAAAAGGCACGCCGATTGCCTTAACAAGCAAACAGACGGAATCACGCCCTACAGGGAAACAAGCCTATGAGCCCTGCTTGCGATGTGCTGGCCTGGTCACCTGCAGGCAACACCATAAGTGTCCCGTACTTTCCGCCCGAAGCGTGAAGGATACATCTCTACGCTACCAAAGAAGCCCTTCTTTCCCCTTCCCTCAGATCCTCCCACAAGCAACTCGTTCATTCTGAATGTGTTCTCACTAATGCCCCTCTTACCTGGGGTGCTTCCGGACCACTGTCAGCCGCGGCTGCAGTGCGGTGAGGCCCCCGGGGGGCAGACGGGGGCAACCGGTGACGAAGCGCAGGAAGGCCCGCTGGTCCGCGGCGTCCAGCTCTGACAAGATCTCCAGAAGGAACCTGCAAGACGATTATGACCGCGGACACAACAGAACACAAGAGAGATCTCATCCGAGGAAGGAAACGGACTAACGAAAATGGTCAGTCAGATCAAGGGCAGATATGGACCCGGTTTGGACAGAGAATAGGCAACAGAACACGGCCCCTCTTCTCCCTGACAACGCACCGGACCGGCAGGGAGTTGGCCGTGTAGCCGTGATCGAACTTGATCGCCTCCGCCAGCACCTGCATCGTCCAGCGCTCCCCGCTGCCGCACAGCAACACCTCAATCTCGTCCTCGTGGAACAAAGACAGCATGCTGCGAGAAAGCCATCACCGCCACAACAACAGGGGGACTAGGCAATCAGGTCATACGAATTTAGTCATACATTTGAAGCTCCTGAAATCGACTTCAATCCTCCTTTCTTTTTAATAAAACTAGTCCTACTAGCAGTACTACTTGATGTGGAAAGACTTTTGAAGAAAGGGACCTGATGCAAGGCGAGTAGTGACCTGGTGGGCTGCAAAGCTCTGAGCTAAGACCGATTGGTGGGCCCCGACGATCGCAGGCCCATCCAATCTCCCCTTCGCATGGGGTGAGGAGAGGGGTCACGTACCTCAAATTAAAGACCTCATTGAAGCCCTCCCTGAACGCCGTCATCTGTGCCGTGATGCCGGAGCCCATACTCGCATCCACCACCGCCTCGATGTATTCCTCCAGCTGCTCCGCAGTCTCCACCACCATATCGGCACCGCCAGGACGCAACAGGTAGTCTGGTTGACCTGTCGTACGGAAATGGTGTAGGAGATTCAAATCCGTTAGGACTCGGCGTGGCGGCAATTTTGTGCCTTCATCGCATCTCCTTGGCGTGATATACCACCAGCTTCTTTGAAGACTCAGCCTTGCTGTATGGTGCTAAAAGTAAGGATTACTGTATTAGCCTGTGATTTCCTTGAAGAGCGGAGACCTGCTTCGCATGAGGTTCGGTCCCTTTGAGGATCCTGCCCCGCGCCACCCGGCCTCCCCTATTGCAAAAGCAATACCGCTATTGCGGCGACACAAAATGTCAGTTATGCAAAGTAAAACCGTTACCGTCTGTCACTCCGTCTGTCACTCCGCCCACCTGGCAGGACGAAGGTGATGCACAGGTCCTCAACCGCAACTCCGTCGATGAGCAGCTTCCCGCTACTCCCCCCCGCCCGGTAGGCTGCCAGCGCCGAATGGAGCTTTGCAAGAGTGGCACCCAAGCCCGGATCAAAGCGGGCAATGTCCCACAAGTCCAGCGGGCCTCCCAGGCCTGTGCAGTTGTCATCCGACAAGACGGGTTTTGCACGGGCGGGCGGGGGAAGGTTGGGGTAAAGCCGGACAGACGTAAATTCAGACGAGGCGAAGGGGGCGGGGGGGGAGCCAAAGCTTTGGTGTGTGACATACAGAGCGAGCAGGGATGCGCGAGCGGAGGTACACAGGTGAGGGAGAAAGGGTGAAACAATATGAATGGAAGTATGAGAGCGTGAAGGAAACAAAACGCGTTAACAGTGGTAAGTAACCAGATCCGGAATAGAGACCCACGAGAGTCTACCTCCACCAACAACATTCACACACCAACACCTGTAAATCTTCTTCCGATAATTTTGTTTTTCTCCTCTCTGCATCTTCTTCTTCTTCTTAAAATCGCGCACCCCTGCCACAAACGTTCTCCCGATGCTGATCAGTGTTCCATTCCAGCAGCAATTTCTCACCAGCGGCGTAGAAGACGTGGCTCAGGGGGAGGTCCAGCAGCCGATTGTCCTGCAGAGCCTTCGCCAGTGTACGACCCAGCAGCCGGAAATGCTCCACAACCTTCAAACCAGGCACGCTATTGCGGGCCGCCGGGGGAAGCGGCCGAGGGAAGAGCCCCCACGGCGCGTTCACGTACTCGCACTCCTCATGGGTAGCGGCCTCACCGCGGTGCGATGGCACCGACACGATCACACCCGCCGCTGCTGACAGCGCCGCCGACGAAGAGACGGGTCCAGAGAGGCGCTGCTGAAGTGCTGATGACGGCGGTGGGGGCGGCGGAGGCGGAGGCGGCGCAGCCGCGGCCCCGTCGACCTCCATCCTATCCGGCGACGCCAGCGCAGATACGCCCCCACTCTCTCGCCCTTCTTCCTCCGCCGCCGCCTCGTCACTCTCCTCCTCCTTCATCTCCACGACCCCCTTGCCTCCTCCTGGGGATGACTCCTCCCGTTCCGGCTGCTGCTGCTGTTGGGTGTCATCCTGCTCCTCGTGCCGCCACATGCCCAGATCCTTGCGCTGCAGCTCGTGAGACAACAGCGTGTAGAACTCCAGGGTGGGTCCCAGGCCGGTTCCCACCTCGCCAAAATATTCGAGCTCCAGTACGGCGCGGCTGCGGGCGTACAGCTCCATCACCTTGGCGGCTGATTCCAGAATACGCCTGCGGGATACACGTACCTGAGGAACAGGACCAAGGGAAGGTGCAGGGGAAGTCGAGGGGAATGACAAGGGGAGGAGAGACAGCAGCAGCAGCAGCCGGAAGTCATTTGGCCCAAGAAGATATAAACGCTTTTCTCAAGCTTTAAGCCGCGAGATGCAGGTGTCAGTTGGTTGAAATGGAGAACCGCATCCTCCCTGGGCTGGTACCCATTTTACCAGTTTAGCAGTGTCGGCCCACACGGCGCTCCAGATGACGCTTCACCCAGACCTACCTTTTGACGTTGCAGGCGACCGACCCGCAACTCCCTCCCGTCGCGGTCCGCTGCCCCATGCCCCGCCCCCGGTCCCCCTCCCGCCTCCGCCGTGTGCAGCTGCTGCATGTGCTGCAGAGCGCGGCCCAGGCCGAATGCGGTGCAGTAGAAGTAGCGCTTGCGGATCTCAAACGGAAACAGGAACCGGCACGGCGCGGCCAGGGCGGCGCACCAAGAGGGCATGCCGCCGCCGCAGATGGACAGCACGTCCTGTGGTTTAGCGCGGGGTCAGCAAGGGAGAGACCCGGGGGTGGGGGTGGGAAAACAGCGTAATGCAATTGACAAAATTCAACCAATGTCCTCATCAGGAAATACGGACGGGAAGGTGGCAAGGCGAGGGAAGAGGGATGGGGCGGTGGAGGCCAGGAGGAGAGCAGAAGATGTGATGGGCGGAAGATGGCGAGAGGACCGAGAGGGGAAAAGGAAGGGCGCAGCTTCGTCATATCCGGCTTGGCGCAGAGGAGAGCCGCCTCATAAACTCATCTTTCACCGCACGCGCCCACTGTTTACCGCACGTGTTATTGCTTCATGCTTCACGCTTTTGAAGAGCTCTCCACGCAAACCTTCTTGCCCTAGCACCTACCTTGAGCTGCTGGCCCAGCTTGGAGGACAGCTTTGCCGACACGAACTCATCACGTGGTACATGACGCACTGCCTCCAGCGGCCCGGCGCTATCCTCCTCCGGTCCGCCGGCACCTACCGCGTCCAGCTCCGCACAAGCACGTGGCCCCAACCGATTAACCGCCTCCAGCAGGGCCAGGAGGGCCAGTACCTCCCGGCAGGTCGGCGTGCAGGCGAGGTCTGACGGCACCCGTGGCGCCAGGAGCTCTCGCAGCGGGGTGTTGCCCCAGCGACCCAGGCTGCTCGTGGTCGAGGAAGAGGAGGATGCGGCGGCCAAAGAGGAGGCCGTACGGCCGCCGACGCCAACGCCCGATGCCGACGTTGTCTCCGTTGTCGTGTCGGTTGCGCTGACGGGGCGGTAATACAGCGTGTGAACTTCGTCCCATATGCGCCGCCCGCGTCGCTGGCCTTGCTCCTCCTCGCCGTCTTCCTCGCCTTCCGCTGCCGCTTGCTGCTGTGTGTTCATCTGCTGGATGGCTTGGAACACGGTGGAGCTAGCCGGCAGCGTCTGACGCTCGTCACTACTCGTGCAGAACACAAGCTTCGCGGCCGCGGCCTCGTGGGCGGCTGAACGCCCACCGGCGGATGCGGTGCCGGCGCCAGCTCCGGCCGCTCCGGCTGCGGCAGCGGCGGCGGACCGGCCGGCCCAGGCTCCGCCTAGCCGTCCAGGTGCAACGGCAGCCGCCGCCGCCGCTGCCGCCGCCGCAGCGGCGGCGGCGGCTGCACCGCTACCTGACTGTGGCGCCGTAGCGTTACCTGACGGCGGGTGTTGAGCTGCGGACCGGTCCTGATCCACGTGCAAATCGTGGACATGCAGGTTGCCGATATCGCCGTCACCTTCAATAGCGCAAACAAGCACGTTAAGAAAGCACTAACAAAGCAGGCAGGGGTACTAGAACAAGACCAATTCATAACCAATCAAACTCCTCTCTGGCCGGCAAGATTTCTTCGCGGCAACACGCCGTTTAACGCACCGTCATCTCCGTCCATGGCATCCTCGTCGAAGTCCTCATCGTCCTCGTCGAACATGGCGTCGCCGCCGGCCCCAGCATCATCCATATCCGCATCGCCGTCGCCCTCATCCATGTCATCGTCGTCAACCTCCGGCTCACTGCCGCCGCCACCCACGCGGCTCCTGGAGCTCCGGCGGCCCATCCGCCCCGCGTCGTCCTCCTCCTCAGCGTCATCACCCACATCCGTCATGCGATAGTCACGACCTGTGGATTCCCCTCCGCCAGTGTCGGTGCCGCCAACTGCGCCTGCGGCACCACCCACAGGGCCTGTAGAGCCGCCGGAGACGCCATCCTTGCTGCTGCTGCTGTCGCCAGCAGCGGCGCCAACGGTGCGACGTTTGCCGCCGCGACCGGCTGGAACGGGCAGGGCGCCGCGGCGGCGGGCAGCCTCCTCAGCCTCAGCGCGCTCACGAGCGGCCTGCATGACGAGAAGCAGGGCGCAAGCTAGAATGCTTGAAGATGCTCAGAAATCGCCTTCATCCCGTCCAGGCTTCTGAAGCAGTAGTACTTGTGCGTTATACCGTCGCCGTTTTAATGAACTGGTTTGGTAATATAGTATAGTATAATATAATATAGTATATATTGGTAATATAGACCACACACGCGGTCAGAGGCTCCGGTGAACGTTGTCTTCGGCCCGCAGCCTTCTACCCCTCGCTTCGAAATGGGGGCCTATCATCAGATGCGCGGCCTCCTTACCTGAGATCGTGTCACCCGCCGATTCGACGCAACGCCATCATCCATTTGAATGGGATGTGAACGGGAGCCAGGCAGCGGTGTGGCCGACGCCGTCGCCGTTCCGCCACCGTTATCTCCACCCGGTGTGGCCGCCGATGCCCCCCCGGTGGTGGCTCCAGTCCCCGCGCCTTTGCTGCCGGCGCCGTCCGCTGTAGCGCCAGTCGCTGCCGCTGCTGTTGCGGTGTTCGCATTAGCTCCGCCACCCGGCGCCGCCGCAGACCCTTGTTGCTGGGACGCTGCTGATGTACCACGGTATACTCGCGGGTAGAGGAACTCCTCAATCGCCATCATGGTCGCCAGGGGCTCAATTAACACGATATTTGAGGAGTAATCCCGGAGGGAATTATCCGAGCCGTGACGGCACAGCCTCAGCTTGAAGGGGTGCGTTAGCAACGACAAGCCACTGCTCAAGCTGCCGGGGTTCATCGCACTAGCGCTGCCAGCGCTTCCGCCGCGGCTACCGTACCCGGCGCCTCCGCGGAAGCTGCCGGACCCCGATGGTGGCACCGCGCGGCCGTAATGCACTGGAAACGTTTCCGCACTGGAAAGGGCCGCCTGCAGCTTCCGCACCAGGCCCACGAGCGGTGGATTACAAGGGGCACCGTCGGCCGGGGTCAGACCGGCACGAGTCAGGGCCGCGATGCGCCGCAGGATGGTGGTGGCGCGCTCCTCAACAGCAGCGGAGGACATGGCGGCGGATAGATCCGCGCCGGTTAAGAAGTCGTAGAGAGTCTTGACGGCGCCTGAGGGGCAGCCCAGAAATACGAGTAAAATCTTAAACGAAGAGGATGTGCAAGTGACTGGAGCCACCTCCTTTGATGGCCTTCACCTCAACAAGGAATGCTGTGTCTCTGGAGGTGAGGGCGCGGCAACGACTTGCACCCGGAGAAAATTGCGAATCAACAAAACAAAACAGAACTGGAATGGACTGGACTCAACTTCACCCATCCCGCCCACCCGCAAGCCGCAGCTCACCGCTGTTGAGCAGCTCGAACACTGAGACGCTGGTCCCCCGTGGTAATGTCTGCCCGGACGGGTCCGACACCACCGCCGCGTTGGATGACGTGCTGGTGGAGGTGGGGGATGCCGCCATCACCATGAGCAGCTGAGACAGGGTGACGGTGGGTTCAGAGGGCAGCCGCTGAAGCAGCGACCGGACCTGCGCGTCAAGAACACAAAAGCTTAAGCCCGGATGGTCCGGATTGTCCCAGTGGTCTCAATGGAACTAAGGATAAGGTGTGCGTGACACGCAGGCCCGTCAACTCCGGTAACGTAACCACCAAAACTAAGGCGCTGTGCCAGGTGAACCTCGAGGTTTTCACGATGGCTGCTCCACTCTGCTCCACGGTTGTTAAGTGTGTACCCCGTACGCACTGCCGTGCGAATCGACTACCATAGTGCAATAGCGGAAGGCATGATGGGACTGTAGAGATGTGCCAAATCGGGTGGGCCCGGCGATGTGATCGACTTGGTAATTTTATACGCGGCACCGGTGTGGATTCTAATGCGGTATCAGAAATAAATCCCCTCTTATGCTCATGGCACATGGAACATGCCAACTGCAGCATACCAAGTCACTTTCCAAGCTTGAGCCCACTGCACCCAGCAGCCCCTGATGGCCTTACCCGAACAAGTCCCTCTGTTTCCGGGGCTCCGCATCCGGTGTCGTAATGCGCCCGCTTGAAACTCATAGCACGCGCTGCCAGCGCGGCCCGGAGCGATGCGCCACCCGGGCTGCTGGGCGGAATGCGGGAAGCAGCAGCCGCGTTGGCGGCGGCGGTCGCTAGCGCCGCTACCGGGCTGGCTGCGGCTACAGCTGCGGTGGTGCTGGGTTGTGGCTGGGGCTTCTCCACCCGCGCGGTTGCCAGTGGCGGCGACCGTGACACCGCTGAAGCACAACGGCAGCAGCAGCAGCAACAGCAGCCATGATCTCATTCGGATATGATGCTGATAATAATAATGATGGGCCATGATCTCATTCGGATATGATGCTGATAATAATAATGATGATAATTATGATAGCAGCTGCAGCGGGTAACCACCTCTTTCACGAGCAATTTATCCGTTGCGGCATTGTATAACTTCCACTGAACACTATCTCCCGCTTGGCCGGAAATGCGCTCCCTTACCTTATTCGTTGCTGTTACCAACGGCCATACATAAGCAGTCCCCGTCCCCGTCCCTCCGTCGAAGACAGGATACTTTCTGAGCCTACTTCCATAAGCAGGCAGGCCCATGCGGTAAGCTGCCGTATACCCACCCCGGCGAGCTTCCTCCACCGCTGACGCAGTCGTGCCACCTCGCGCCGCCACGGGATTGGGCGGTGCGGACAGCACCGGCGGCGGTGTTGGGCTGCTCACCCCGATCGCCGGCGTCGCGGGCGCCGACGACGCAATCTGCTCGATTGCGTACGCGACGCCCTCCTTCAGGAACACGTGCTTGAAGACGTCTGGCAGCTGCGCCATCAGCACCTCGCAGCAGTGCAGCGCCGCTGCCAGGGTAGCGGTGTCCCGCACCGCCAGCAGCGCCGCCAGGAAGGCTGCTAGGGGCAGATCCCGCAGTGCCTCACGCAGCTGGGCGGCGGGACAGGCCACCAGAATCTGGAGGAGTACTCGAAGCGCCCGTGCGCGCACCTGACAACATGAAAGAGACAGCAGTTCAACGGAAGTGTGTTCATCCAAGGCCGTCATGCAAGCAAGATAGGAGAGCATTAGGACACTGAACGATCCCTCCGGCAGCTCGCAGGTGTCATCGTTACCTCCTTTGCTACAAATTCCCATCAACTACCATGTGTGTTTTGTGTTCGCCATTTCCGGTACGCCAGCTTGCACAGCGAGCGCCTGTGAGCACTCTTACGAAAGGAAGCACCGCACCACCGGCCGAATACACGCTACTGTCAGTCTGAACGTAGCAAGGAAATTAACTAGCCCTCCCCTAACCCCACTTCATGCCCTCCACCCACCCCTCATCTGGAAGCCCCAACCCGCACCTCAGAGATGACGGTCGCGCTGTAGCTGCTAAGCACGAGGGGCAGGATGTCATTACACAGCTGAGCCGTGACGGACGGATTAGCTGATAGGTAGCCGAGCAGCTCCCCGCCGCGCGCCGCTGACGCCACGGCCCCCTGCCGACCACCGCTGCCCACCATCGCCCCAGCTTTTACCGTGCCGGCCTCTCCAGACTGCGTCTGCGTCTGCGGAAGCTCCACTGCTGCCCCGGATGCCATCAACGTTTGAGAGTCCGGAACCATTGGCAGAAGCTCCGTCAGTAGTCCCAGCACCTCGTGCATCTGATCGGGGGTCCGCAGCAGCGCAGCGCCGCCGCCGCCGGC
Source organism: Volvox reticuliferus (assembly GCA_019650235.1). Lineage (NCBI taxonomy): Eukaryota > Viridiplantae > Chlorophyta > Chlorophyceae > Chlamydomonadales > Volvocaceae > Volvox > Volvox reticuliferus. The sequence goes on along the minus strand of BNCP01000072.1, from coordinate 252,282 downwards.
GTTCGGGCCCGCCATGAGGAGAGGGGACGTGGCCAGCAGCGTCCGGGCGGTGGAGAGGGCGCCGGTGCCGAGCAGGGTGATGGCAACTGAGGCGGAGCTGGCGGCAGCGGTGGCCAGAAGCTTTAAAAGTCCGTAGTAGGTAGAGAGGCTCAGCTGGCTGGTCATGGCCCCGGTCTCACTCAATCCGATCTGTGCAACAGGGCATAAGACCGGCGGCGGCAACGCCGAATGGACGAATGGGTCCATTGGTAGTTGGGGAATGGGTAGCTTTAGCGCGCGGGACTTCTTCTTGACAGCTATATGACGATTCGACGCCGGGAATCCCCCGGCCCCCCAATGCGGATCAGCGAATAGCCGCGTGGATGAGACGGATCGCAGTGGTGGTTGTAAGACTCTATGGGAACCCTACGACTCAAGCCGCCGCACGCCCCTCCCTCTTCCGACGCGTGCCCGCCTCACCAGCTGGAGAGCTTCCGCCACCAGGTCGCCGGAGGTCAGCGCCTGAAGCAGAGTCGGCTGGCCAGCGGACGCCTCGGCAATGTAAGACAACGAAACACAGGCATTGTCGACCACCTTAGCGTCCTGTAATAGAGAAACGAGGAGGTGAAGGAAGTAACGTGGACGGCAACGAGGATTCGCCAAACGGCGTCAGGTTCCCTGGTCTTAAACAAGCAACCCGGGCAGCCTGGGCTAAAGGAATGTCTCCCAACGTCTCCAAATTTACATGTCTCCCAACGTTTTTCTCCCCTTTCCTCCTACCAGGACAGTTTATTCGGCTGAGTTCCATTGTTTTAGCTTTTTTCTTAGCAGGACATAACGATGTACATTTCCAACTTTGTTCGAGGACCTCCACCCAACCAGTACAGTACGCTCTCCCCATGACTGACCGAGTAATGCAAAAGGCCCGTGAGTATTGGGATTGCCTCCTTAACGGCCGCCTGGGCCGCGGAGCTGCAGGCTGCGGACGGCGACATCGCCAGCGAGCGGCAGATGTTGGCCGCAGTGGCGGTGGCTGTGCGCTGTACACCGGTTGGGAAGAAATCCAAATAGGAAAGCACCTGCGGAGTCCACAAGGACGCGGGACAGCCAGCCACAGCCAGCCAGATATAGGCAGGCACCAGTGGCAGGCAGGCAGGCAGGTGTAGCAGTTGAGTGAAACGACAACATTGATGACCGACCTACCCATCCACCATTCAAGGAAGTCAAATGAGTACAGCCGGTGCAGAGACTGGGCGCGCTGTGCAAAATAAGGACTGATAAAGCAGAGGCTTAAGACGGAGGCTCGTCTCACGATGCAAACCACCAAGGTTTAATTAATCATCCCTACACGTCTTTGGACTCCGGGGAATCGCGAGTGTGAACGCAAACAAATCCTACGAGACCAAGGCTGAATGGCGGGGAGACACATTCATCCACCCATCTGCTCCTTTCCAACGGTTCCCGCATTAGCGCAGTCTGGAATGGAAATTACGGATTTGGTTATGATTGGGTTACGGAGCTATACCGTCGAAGGGTCCAAACGGGGGGCCGCTCACCGCGAGCAGACCTCCATTTTGCAGGAGCGCCGTCGCGTGTTCGTGAGATAATTTCTCCAGGGCCTGAGGAAAAATCGGGGAGCAGCGCAGCGCAGCGCAGCGCACCACATCGCAGGAGGATAGGCGAGGGCGGGAGAGAGGGAAGGAAAGAGAGCGGGAGCGAGATTTAAAGGGAGAATTGGTGGATTGCAAGTAAGAGCCAAAGGAGGCGGGGACATGACAAAGAGGGACAAAGAAGCAGAAGCTCACACTGCCTGACCCTGCCAACCGCATGCGATCCCTTTAGCACCCTTTGCCCTTGTTTCTGATGTCACTATTCCCCAAGATTATTCCACTCGAATAGTAGTCACCATGGCATCGCTCATCGGACGATGTCAATAACACCATTGATGTATATCTATTATCGACTCCAACGGATTAGAGGTAGAGCCCCCAGGCGGCTTCTTTCTGCGGCCTGGTGCGGTGCTGCCTGCGTATGCTGCAAGTGTAAACAAATAATATTTATACTTTGCCAATGTACGGAACATGCATGTACTACGTAGTAAACATATCCCATACCAATACCCACCCAAACCCCATACACCCGCCAGCCCCACCTGTAGCGACTGCTCTGCCAGGTCGATGTACTCAATGGTGAGCAAGCGTGCACAAAAAGCCGGTACGGCGCCGTGCCGTACAATGGCTCCGCACGATTGCGGCAGCACATCCGCCAGGAAGGTGAGGGCACGAGCAGCCATCAGCATGATATCCGCGTTCTGCTCCGAGTTCAACAACTGGATCTGCAGGGCGCAGGTGCAGATCGGGTTTTGCAACAATGTGGCCATGCAAATGATTTCCAAGACAACAACGGCGAAACATGCTTGCGTTTCCCGCACACACGCTTGAGAAATCTACCTGACACGAGGCGCCCATATGGGCATATGCGTGTTTTAAGCTGCTGGTCAGAGAAGGCTTATACATTCAGTAAAGCATAATGCGCTGCGCTCATGCCCTGGAAGGAGAGCCTAGAACCCCAGCCAGGTGCCTGTCCATAGTCAGATGCACTTCCTGAACGCTGGAGAGGTGGAAGCGGCCAGGGCCTAAAACCCCCTTACTCCCCAACCACAAGCCAGGAAGCTGCGCTGCCATGCCCCCATTCCCTTTCCCCTCCTAGTCCCCTTGAGAACCGAGACCAGCACTACCATACTCCGTACCATACACCTGTTCCCCGGCCTGATTGCGGTCTTTCCCTTCCTGACCCGCTGTCCGGGTTTTCTCTCTCCTGTCCAGGGCTGCTTGTCCTCCTGAACCCTCCCATGTGCGGGGCCGGGCCTTTTACTTTCAGGCCTGTGATCCCCGCTCTCCCAGCAGCCATGCAACGTATCTATCGTGGCTTCATGGCCGACTGTTTACGGCACCCTGATGTGTACCACTAGCGGTGGATAGCACCCTGAGCAGGCCCCCTCCATCAGTGTGGTCTTCCTCACCAGCAGTGGCACCATGCTCTCCGTGGGAAATGCCGCCAGATTATCCTCCGTGGAAATCGACAGCAGCTCGTTAAGCTCGGAGAGAGAGGACAGCTGCGCGCCCTCGTCCTCCGTCTGCCGAAGACCCTGCATGATGGCCTGCGGGACCGCCGTGCACCCGTGGGAACGGTGCCGAAGGTGCGCGCACGCTTACGCCACCTCACCAAACAGAAGTGATAGGAGGCAAACACGAAAAACAAACACACGCAGTGCGGGCCGGAGGAGGTTCCAGAGGCGGGTCGAAAAGGAGGTGAAGGCGAGGTGCTTCCCCTCCTCTTCATACGGAGCTCACACAGTATATGATGCCTACCCTCAACTCCGCTCCATCTTTACCTTCATCCTGCTGCCCGATACGCCCCCCATAGGCATCATGTCGTCGAATCCGGCGGCCCCGAGCTTGCGTAATAAGCCTTGAAGCGCGCTGCGAGATCGTAAGGAAAATGGGGGCGGAAGCGCGTCGCGCCGCGCTGCAGCGCTCTCAAGATAGAATGCCGAGCAGCGGGTAAGGGTATCTTCGCTGGGATTTCGGAGCTCCCGCGCATCCCTCTCGGCTGTCAGACCACGTGACCCATATGCCGGCCTACCTGCTCCCTACCTACCCGCCTAATAAGATGCGACCCCGAAACGCCCTTACGGTCGCGTATCGGCACATCTAGGCACAACCCGCTGTTAGCGTACCTGCCCGCGCCAGAAAAGTTCCGACCGAAGACCTCCGCCAGGTCCTGCGTCCGCAGGTGAGGCACACGTGGCTGGATACACCCGCCGCATAACAAGTTGACCACAGTCAGCGAACGTGAGACAAACCTTCTCGTCATCTATGCCCTGACCACGACCCTGCCGATTCGCCATTTCGCGTAGCTGGGAAGGCGTCAGTCGGCGCGCGCCTGAGTTAGCCTTCTCCGCTTCAGCCGGTGCTGCTGCTTCTGGAGCTGGTGCTGCGGCTTCTGAAGCTGGAGCTGGTGCAGGCTGGGAATTCGGTTGCGCGGCCTGAGGCAATGCGGCTTCGGTCTCCTCTTTCGGTTGTTGCCGCTCCTCGGCCTCAGCAGAAGGATCGCGAGCCTTTGCCCTAGTCCGCTTAGTCCTACCGGCAGTTGCCGAGGGAGCTTGCGCTGTGGCTGCGGCTGCCCGCCTAGAGCGGAGCCGAGTTACTGGGCCGCCGCTTGAAGAGTTGGGACGCTCTATTTCCCGCGCTGATGCTGATTGTAGTGTGTTTCCGGAAGCGGCAACCTCGGATGCTTCGCGATTTGGTGCAGCCGGGCTAGCCTTGGAAACGCGCTGAGTTTTGCGGGAGGTCTGCTGAGTGCCGCTTGGAGGAGCTTCTTCGCGTTCCTTCCGCTTGGAGGAGCGCCTAGTTTCCATGACGCACCTCACCGAAGGGGCGAGGCACAACGCTCACCGACATAAGGAAAGAAAGCAAGTTCCCAAACAACGTCACCTTGCCACGGGCGCCGGAAAAGAAGGGAAAAGAGAACTGCTATACAAAAATGACCTACACCATCGGTGGATCAAGCAGTAGGAAGCCATCAAGTTGCTTACTTCATAAGTACGGCTTTGGGGCCCTTCTGTTGGGAGTTCAGAGAGGCCCCCCAGTGCTCAAAGCCCTGTTCATACGCATCCCTCGGTCTTCCAAAATATTGATTTATTACGCGGATTATGCCGACAGACCGCGTTGCAGTCAACCACCACGATAGATAGCACACTGTTTGTGAAAGCGCGAACGACAAGCCTTCTAGTTTCTTACGACATGAAGAAATTATTATGCTAACGAAGAGCTACACTTTGAAACTTGCTTAGGAGATTCCGGGCTGGCGTTGGGCACACCCAGCCTTGTAGCGTTTCAGCCGCACACGGCTGACGCCGGATTACGAATTAAGGCAAGTTAAACTTGTCAGTAAATTTGTTGGGGAATGCCGGCCGTGAAGCGCTCCGACAGGGTTACGGGACAGCTTCCTTGACTGGCTTCTTTCGCCCAACAGCTCGGCCAAGTTTACACTATGTCACCGTTTTACGACGGAGTTTCAATGAAGCTGCTTCAAGTTACTTGTATTGTGGCAAATTAGGGTCATTAATGGGCCAGCGAGACGTTATGGACGACCTGTTCGTTGCGGTGACCCAATTGCACCGTGTGCTAGGGGATTTGCTTTATATGTTGTGAACATTTCCTGATGCCATATTTGCACAAGTTTTGCGCTCGTACATGTGTATCGCAGCCTAAGCGCTGTCGACATTCTTTCGAGCCTTGGTTCGCTGGCTGGACATAAAGGGTTCACCTTAGACTTGCGGGACACAGGGAACAACAAACGTGTATACTCTCCCGCAGTGCCTTCTGCACGCCATCCAAAACACGCCTCGTCAGTTATTACATTCGCGCTGCTTTGCGTTGCACCGCGTTTCCTGTTTAACTGACACTATCACCTCATTTATATGAATTCTGTGTATACAGGCATTACATATATCAATTGAATAAATATGCGTCGGACCTCGCCGTGAGTACTTCAGCGGAGCGCACGGCCGGCACGCCAGGGCGCCTGTTGGGAACCTTACCCCGCCAAGGTCTTTTGCTGCTCCCGGCTCCATCTCCTTGGTTTCATCCCCTATTGCCTGGTTATATAGCCTCGCCTTTTTTCCCTCGTCATCGCTATCGGCAAGTAGCTTTCGACATGGACGCCATTACAAGAGTCTCCTACTACTTCCCAACGCACACGCTTACCATCTTCCAAATCTTGGCTAATCTGGTCATCAATGACTCGTCCTACTGCCATAGCCAAGAGCGCTCACTCGTCATCGCGATGCTGGTACTCTTCGCTGTGGTCTGCTTCTTCGTATCCTTTTCAGATACCTACACTGCCCTGGACGGCCAGAAGTTCTGGGTCCTCATCATGCCAATCTATGGACCCCTGTGCTTCTCCCTCCCCACCGATGAAGACAAAGACCGCGTGTACGAGCACTACTACGCCAAGGGCCGTGATTTCGTACACGCCATCGTATCAACCGCGGCCTTCGTCGTCATCATGCTCTTCACCAACCCCGTCTGCATGTGCATATTCCCGTCCGGCAAACAAGATGGCACCTCCCAGTTCGACGCTGCCATCGTCCGCACGGTGCCAGTCGTTGTGGCGCTCATCACCGGCATGATCATGATGTGTCTGGGACCACCGCGCCAAATGATCGGCTTCCAGAATGTTCCGGAAAGCGTTCCCCCAGGGGACCGGCCCATGGCCACCAACCCTGTATACGCAGGATCCCAGGGCGACTACCCGCCCCCGATTCCCGAGGGCGAGGAGGACTTCGAGAGTGGTCCTGGATTGGCGCGGGGCGGCGGCGGTGGCGGCGGTGGCGGGCCGATGATGAAGAGCGTCAGTCAGGATGGTCCCGGGGGCCTGACGTCCAGCAAGAGCTTGTCTCGCAGCGTCGGAGGAGCTGATGGGGGTTTGGGGCAGCCGAGGGACAGTTACATCAGCAGCCAATATCGGTTGTCGATGAACCCGGGGCGGCAGAGCCATCGGGCAATGGGCCCTTCTCCGTCACCCAAAAGCGGGGATTACGGGACCAGCGACGGCGGCTACAGCAGCGGAGGGTTCCGACAGGAATGATGATGGTGGTGATGACGATGGCAAAGCGCGCCGCAAAGAAAATAAGGTGCATTGAGTGCTGGGTTTGCAAGTTTGCTCATCATCGGATGCTGTGCCGCTAAAGGGAGGTATGCGCATTGAAGATATCTCCCGGAAAGTCACCGCATGAAGCGCCACGACGCTGGAGGTGAAGGGAATTTAGGGGCGGGTTGGTTGGCGTGCCTTGAGAATAGGAGGTGCTGGAGGCGTGCGTTTGACTGACTGAAAGCCTGTACAGAAACGGCGACCACATGTGATGAAACATTTTAAGCGGCCCGCTCTTACTTTTGGGGGCATAGATTCGGCGGTCCTGCTCAGCCGTGCTATTCCAGGCGCGAGATCAAGACTCAAGGAAACAGCCCATGCAGCCTGGGCGGTATTGCGCGCAGGCCTGCGATGTGATATCCGGTAGCCCGAGAGGCCCAATGGTCTTAATCCGTCAGGGGGAGGCTGTATTGTGTGTATGCGCGCGCGTTTGTGTATGTATGGGGGGGGAGAAGGGTAAAAGAAGGTGATGGACTCAGATCGAGAGGATGGAAGATGTGGGGCATTCGCCCAGGCGCATTGGAAACGTGCCAGAATGCAGAAATGCACACTTCTCGTCCTTTGTTGTGATTTCATCGATCTTATCCCGTGTACTCTTTGGCATCAGGAGTGATTGTTGCGTTGCTGTTGTTATGTGCCTCTTGTTCGATGCACGTATATGACGAGGAGGGAGGGTGTTGCGATTCTCTGGATTGTTTCAATCACTATCAATCCAGGGGGGTTGCTACAAGTTTAATCGTGCTGCCGTGCATGTGAAGCAGTGCACGACAACCGAAACCGATGAGTCAATCGGCCAATACGGTGGCCCACACACCCCTGATGACATCACTGGTTATAATCCTATGAGCGATCCTCTGATGTTTGGAACTGTCTCTGATCGGTTTGCACCTCTCGCTGTAAAATGCTGATGAGGTGTACGCTGCGTCCATGTGCGGACTGTACGTATCATCCACAGCCAGTCGATACGATACCGTTCATGTGTAGGTGTCCGGAGCACCTTACCTGACAGGGTAGATGTCTGAGGGTCCCCCTCGGTCCTCTGATGGCGCCACTGCGGGCCCACAGCAACATACGCACCTGCGCGCGCACACACACGTAAAAACGCACACACAGAGCGGCGGGCCCAGGACGTTTCCGGTTTTGTTACTTCGATTCGGTTGTGTCAAGGAGAGCATTTGCTGTTGGAGGAGCTCCCTGGTCGTTTGCTGCTGTCCCTAGCTGGTTGATCCGCGTGGCAGAGAACGGAGGCAGATGTGAAGGAGAGCCGAGAGCGGGAAGGGATGCATGCACTGGAGGATATGATGGGGGAGGAGACACTTAAGCAGCCGGCATGTATATACGTGTTAAGTTACAGAATTTTGCGTCTGGCTGAAGTAATTTGGTTTCTGCCCCATATTTGGTTTCTGCCCCATGCGGAACCGGTGTCCGTTTTACACCATTTTGCAAGATTATCATTGCAGTAGCACCCACCACATCTTTTCTATGTTCGTCTTCCCCCCTTGCAGCCCTCCACATGAACAAAGCCACCATTCAGGCAATTCCTCGCCCCTAATCCTAAAATCGACAGACCGAGAGAGAGGCACATACACAGAGAGAATATTGACAGATCCAGACAGACAGACAAACTCAGCCTCGACCGGGGAAATACGGCACATTGCACATCGCACCCCCCTGTTGAACCGGACTACGTATACATCACAAATACACTGTTATGGTTGTTTCACTAGATGGCTCACTTAAAACATTTGTTTATTACCCTCTTATGATGATTGGCTAAATCGAGGAAAGTTTAAGAAAACGTGTCGGAGCCGCCCCCTATTGTGGCGGAGGTAGCAGCACACAAATGGACGATGCACCGGGATGACCTTCCCCCGCCCCCTCTCCGCACCGCAGCAGAGATGATATAACGATCTGACATTGGATGAATGAGCCTCGTCCGTCGGGTCACGCCCCGCCATCGCCGTTCCACAACAAACATAGTAACATAATAAATTAAAAGACGTACAATGGGCTGCAGGTCAAAAGGGAACCTCATCCTCATCAACGACTGATCAATGTCCACATTCTGTTCGTTGTCTGTTGCGTAAATCTACAGCTCAATGTGAACAATATAGATATACAATATCACCGTTACTGCCGTATTCCTCATCATCAGCAGCAGCTACTGCTGTTGCAGCAACAGCCGCAGGAAATCTTCTATTGCTTCCTAGCTGCGGCGGCGGCCGCCGCCGCCACGCGGGACATTCACCGCCGCCCTTTGCCCCCGTGCATGGCGCTGCTGATTGCGTTGTTGAAACTGCAGGTCAGACGCCAATCGCTGCTGTTCCAATCGACTACGTGCGCGGTGATCCGCTGAGCTCATTCGGCCACCGCCACCACCGCCGAGGTCACGTGGCGGCGGGGGGGGACGCGGCGGCGGCTGCAGTATCGCCATTAGGCGCTCGTAGTCCCACTCGCTCCGGTAGTGGTCCCAGTCGTATGCCCGGCGAATATCCGGGAGCCTTAGCAGCTCCTGTGCGATGACGTGTATGTTGCAAACAGCATGTCGTGGAAACAACGTTGACGTACGATATATCGTACAAAGTAATCTCAACGGTCTTATGGTGGATATACCAGGATTCTTATTAAAAATGCAAAAGAAGACAACGAGTAAGTTTGAACATGTATGTGTACGTGTACGTGTATGTGTCAATGTGCGGCTTAGACGTTCAACTCCAAGCTTTTTGGACCCTACGCTTCCGCGCATCCTTATGGAGTTAACGGCTTCATCTCAACCCCCAATTGTTCCACTCCGGACTTACCAACCTCCTCCGGGTGCCCAAAAGCCCCTCTTGCCCTTGTTGTTGTTGTTGCTCCTGCTGGCGCTGCTCGAAGTAGTCCTCGTCGTCCTCATTCGTATCCGGCATCAGCGGCGGTAAGTCCGGAAACTCGGTGCCTCTCCACCTGGACTCCCTGGAGCGCATTCCCTCCGTTTCCAACGTAAGGCCCGTCACCTCAAAGTTCGGAAGCTGCATCGCACGTCCGTCCGGCCCCATAAGGCCCAACCCGCCATCTGCCCCAGCTGCTGCGATGTCGTCCACCAGGGACCGAATACGCCGCAGCAGTTCTTTTGCATCCAGCAGCGGGAGGGTAGCGGGAGGGGAGGCAAACACGGAGAGGCTGACGTCATTATAAAAACATAATGGACATGAAAGCGGGGGAGGGGGAGGAGGGGGACGAATGGATGGAGCGGGGGGAGGAAGACGGCCAATTTATGAAGAGCTGCATCTGAAGGTCCCAGATGCTGTAGCTGTAGTTGTAGCTGTAATGTACGAACGACCAACTCATAAATCTTTGGACGTGAGGAAGGGGCTGAGCAGTGGTTGGCGGCGAGCGCAGGGAGGAGATCTAGGCCTCTCTACACACATACTCCAGAACTCCACGTCGTTCCCTCTGCAGCACTCACCGCCAGCCGTGAAACCCCCGCACGGCATGGACAGCTCCACCGCGCCACCGATGCAGAAGTACACCCGTGCCCCGGGGGCAAAGGGCTGCCTCAGGTCGTGGGTTGGGGGGCAGGCGGCGAGGAGCATGGAACGAACGGAGGGGCCGCAGCTGACGGCCTCAAGTACGGCACTGCGAGGCCAGAGTGGGAGGGGAGCAATGCCGAATCCATGGCTGACAAGCGGCTCTGCATCGTTGCTTAAAACACACCCACGCCGTATGAGCGTGCCTGTACGTGTGTCGCGTACACTGAACTGGATGGATGGGTGTGCTCGGGTTGATGTACGACAATAACGATAATGATAACGATAATACAGATCAACGAAATACTATTGCTACTACTGCTACTGCGACGCAAGGCAACGGACGCTAGGGCGGGAGTCAATTAATAAACTAATTTAACAAGCCGTAAGTCACCCGAATCTCACCTATCGTACAACGTACGGCAATTTGGACATGCAATTGCCCAGCTGCTGTCCAGCCACCTTTGAAAGCAGCCTCGATGGATGTACTGCAACCCGCCAGAGCATGTACGACAGGGCATGATAAGTTCATCCTCGGCACAGGCGCTACCGCAGCCGCCCGCACCTTCTGCGGCGCGGGAAGCGGCAGCGGCAGCGGTCGCGGCGGCCACGCTACTGCTGCTCCCACGCAGCCGCCCGTAACTGCCATCCTCACTGCCGTTGACCGTTGCGGCGCCCTCGTGGAAAGCCACTCGGCCCTTGCCGTAACACAACCAGCACTCTGGTGTCGTACATCCTTCCGTCTCTTCTTCACCAATTTCCGCCTCACCGTCATGAGCTGATGGCGTCATGCGAGTAGCTTGTCCTTGTCCCCTTTTGGAGAGCTTTGTCCCATGGGTCAGTGGTCCGGCCTCGTCTTCACAGCCAGTATCGCTGTCACTGTCTTTGTCACTCAAGACCTGCATAGCCAGAACCGCAAATGGGTTATAGTCCCCGCCTCCGTCCTCCTCCTCGTCTTCCTGTTCCTCCCTGTCATGACCCATTTCGTCTTCGTGCTGCTGATGCTCCGCGCCGTCCTCCTCCTCCCTTTTCTCGTCCTCGTCGCCGTTCAGCTCCTCTGTGGACCGTACGTCCTGCGCAGCCAGTTGGGTTGTGCTCCGTTGCGTCGGGGATTACACAAAACAGAACAAACGACATCCAAACATTTCATATAAAGTTTGATTTCACTACGAACATAACGTACAGGTCGATGTGCAAAGAACAGCGAGTTCCCGGAAATTGATATAAGAGCGAAGGCAAGAGAACCTTAAATTACCGGCAGTTGAAATGCGGAAGTGCGGGATGGATAGAATTGTGGAACGGAGTCACATCTGGGCTGATGACTCTTACCGGCACGATTACGTACAGACGTAGTGAATATGTGGACATGATTTAGTTAAACATGTACCTGCGTGTCACTGTTGCTCTCAAAATCGCCGAAGCGCTGGCCTCTGGCGGCGCCATAAACAACTTGGTCCAGGTTACCTGCGGAGGTGTGCACCTCAACAATATGGGTTGGGCTGGCCTCGCAATGCGCTGCTGCTGTGTATCGACATTTCAGTATCATACATTAAAGTGTTGTTAGCTAAAAGACCCACCATCTCCTATGTCTTGTCCAAGAACCCTCGCGGTGACGTTCTCTTCCGTGTCAACTGCATCCTCCGACTCCACGCCCTCTACTTCGTCCTCGCTCTCCTCTTCGATGTCATATAGGCAACTGTATTCGCTGCTCTCATAATCGCTTTCATCACTATCTGTCGCTAACGGGTCGTCAAGATCCAGCAGCGAAGCCTTAGTTACCTTTCGCAACTTCATACAAACGTGGCTAGTCAAAAAGAGACCTCCTACAAGTAGAAATCCAATACAGTCTAATGAAATGGTGGTAAACTGCCTCGAAAACTAGTATAGCCGGGTTGGCGTTTGAGCAACTGCATAATACAGCGGTTTGGAATATCTGCGCTGTGGTTTCAGCACGGCTCATCTTCCAAACGTGTATAGAAGGGACGCTTCTAACGGCTACGTACCGCAGCCGTGACAAACACTGGCATGCAGTTCATAGTCTGTGCTCGATTCTTTAGAAAGCAAATGTTATAATTAAGGAGTCTTCATAAGCTTACCTTAACTTGTCGCTCAATCCGTTTCCCTGGTAGGGTCGATTACACAGCCTTGTTTTCAAGGCTCTGGCGTCACCGCGATCATAACTCATCATCACTTATTTGTATTTAAATCTACACATTGTTCACAATTTGCATCATGCTAACGTGTTTTACTATGCTTTAACACTTGGGGAATGCGAGAGGGTTGGTCAGGTTATAATTCGAGTTATTTGGGGTGTTAGACGTAAATCGAGCTTACATCTTTGTAGGGTTGTTTTAGCTCAGTCAGGCCTCACACAGGGAAAGCAAAAGGGTTCTTTTGCTGGAGATGGCGGCTACCGCAAGCTCGACAACGCCAGTCTGCGCTGGTGACCGCCTCAGTGCATCCGTGAGTGGTGGAATTTTTCCCAAATTGAAGTTGTACAATTTCGGGAAGGGCCCTCAGACCATGGCGTCGGACAAAGACAGGGAGGGAGTAACACCGATGGTACAGCCCCATACGCAACCTGTATTGGTGCCTCAACCCGGTCCAACCTCCGTCCCCTCTTTATCATGTCCATTGTGCATTCCAGAGGCTTTAAGCTTCGAAGCCACCCTTGTATTTGTGGGCACGAACTCGAGGTTGCTCATCCATGCTCGACCCATATATTCTCCGCTTTGCCCTCCCCGTTCTAAATGCCATGCGTGGCGCCTTGGCTCTGCTCCCCCCATTTCCTGAGAACTTGGAATCTCCTCTTAACCCCTTACCCCCGCCTCCCCGGTTGGGGCTGTGCGCCTTCCCAACTGCCAAATACCCTCATTCCTCCGGTTGCCCTTGCCGCTTCAATATTCAATCGCAGGATGCCTACGAGGCCGGGGAGGGCGTCTATGTCAGAGACGGCTTCTTGTTTGCTGGTGTGGTTGGGCATAAACGGATCGAGCCGCCGCCGGTGGAGGGAGGGGTAAGCGGCGAAAGTGTCCTAATCGAATGGCGTTTTTGTCAAACTGCCAACAACCCGCGCCCCGTGTACCCGTGTGCCAAGGTGCCCATTAAAGAACATGAAACCCTAAACCTTTGTCTCATTGATCGTGGATCTTTTGTTATCATGTAATATTATTTTCCTAGTTATTAACATTTATTTATTTATCATTACAAACTAAGGAATACTTTAAAACTCGTCATTCTTCCCTGGCTTCAGAAGCCTGTGCTTCACGTGACCACGCGGGGCACCCAGCCACTCGTACCCAAACCTGGAGACATCGTGACGGTGAAGGTCAGGGCGGGATGCGCGAGGGGCGAAAAGGGGGTTCGCGGATGCTGTGATGCAAAAAGATATTACAAAAGATATTATTAGGGAGACCGTGGGTCGGTGGGTGGGTACTGGGTAGGGGCAGTGGGTGGGGCCCGGGACCTGGTGGTAGTGGTGACTGGTGGAGGTTGAGGAGGGTGGGAGAGGGTAGTGCTGAGACGGGGAGGGTGGGAGGGGCATCAGAAGGAAAGGGAGACGGCCCCAAGCCGTGTGGGGGCCCATTCACGCCCGCGTCCACCTGAATTATCTAGATTCATTGGCTTATTGCTGGTGGGCTGACTTGGGGTTGCCGGATGCCGGACTTTTTCTTGCGGCAACTTCATTATTCTTATTATATTTTAATAATTATTTCTTTTAATTATTATATGTTTTAATATATTATATTTATTATTATTACTTGATCAACCCCTTCTTTTCTTTTTACGCATCTTACTGGCCTTATGATCTTCTCGCCGTTCACCGCTACATGACCTGATTTGACAACTGTTGACCAACCCCCCCAAACACCAACAACAACAACCCCGCCACCACCACCACCACCATCATCATCACGAACCCCGGAACAGATAACGAGGGTAGCTCAGACAACAGCAACGGCGCTCATCGTATGTGTAGGCCGGCAAGCGCTGAGTACTGAGTTCAAGGGAGCGATCAGGTGCGAGAGCCACCGATGGCGTGTGGTGAGGTGGCAGGCCCCCACCCCCCACCCCACCCGTTGGGTGGAGCTTTCGACGCTCTCGGATCACCTTAACCTCCCTCCTGTCCGCAAAGGATATATGCTGTGATAATCGTAAGATAGAGTTGTACGGATGAGCAACCCACGGGTGCTTCGGTCGGTGGGTAATATTATTATTCCCGAAGGACTCATTTATTTACGGTTCCCTCTTCAAGCGTACAACAGTAATACAACAGGTCGCAATGACTACGTAGCCGCCCATCGCCCCATTCCTTTGTTTAAGCGATGCACGTCGCAGCTGAGGTCGGAATTCTCGGATTTTGAATCCGTCCGTGTGGTAGTGGCCCTCTTATAGTAGTCTCCCGAAATGCGGTTAGTGCGGTTGCAGTTTGTGCGGTTGCGGTTAGTGCAGTTGGGGCGTGGGTGCGTTACTTGTATTAGTTTAATGCCTTAAAAGAAATAAGAGGCAATGACACAGGTCTGAGCGCCAGTAGAAACTACATCTTCTGGTGTGTGTGTTCTGCACCAGGCAACAAGATGTACGAGCTACGGAAATCGACCGGGTGATTATGTACGACTGCTTTCGGCCCGGAGACATTGTGCGGGCGGAGGTGGGTGTGGACGGGGAGTAACGAGCGGGAAGGGGAGTTGTAGCGGCAGTGACGCTCCGGAACTGTGGTACTCACGAAAGGCCGTTGACCGTACAATGTTCTTTAGGCATCGATTCCTCTTTTAACATAATAGCCCCGCCCCCGCTGTCCTCCCCGGCGATGGTGCCGGTGCTGGTGGAAATGGCCTGATCCCGGACGCGGCATCCGACCCTGCGCTTCACAGGTCCTGAGTCTTGGAGATGCTCGCTCGTATTATCTGAGCACTGCAAAAAATGAGCTGGGAGTGGTATACGCACGCAGCGCCGCAGCAGGTAGGCACTATTGTCGGCTGTTTGTTCGGACGTTACACTTCGATTTAGTGGGCTTAACGCGGTGCGGGTGTGCGCTCCTTTTCAAGCCCTGCGCCTCTCTGATCCCCGCCATTCCCTACGGCCTCAACCCCTCATTTCCTCCACCCCATGTCGTACAACACAGCGTCTTTTGGATTATGATGAGCTGCTTGCGGTGCGCTTGCTGTACGTCGCATTAACTATACTGGAATGGTATAAAAAAAGTATAAAAAATAAAAATAAAGTATATTTGCCTTTCCCACACGCACGCACTCAACTGCGTATGCAGGTGCTCCTCTGGTGCCCACCGGCTGGGTAACCATGCAGTGTCCAGACACCCAGACGGTGGAGAAGCGCAAGGTGGCCAAAGTGGGCGGCGGTTGGGGAAGCGCTACCGGGAAGTAGAGTCACGGACGCCTGCTCCTCATCGCCCCCGCTGGGCCACGTGTGTTGACAGTTCGGACGTGGTGGTGGTTGGATGTTTGCATCTGAAGCATGCACATCAGAAGCCGCCGATGTTACGAGCAAGCCCCGGTTTGGGGCCTTCGTATCGTATTCTATGTCGTTCGCCACAGCCGAGTTGCCAAGAGCACTAACGTCTGCACTCACCTGTGTGTGAATATGTTTGAGAGGGGCCTATGATGACGCACGGAGCTGCAGGTCATTGACCCTTGATTCCCAAATACCGTGATTGATCCTTGCAATCACCGTTGACCAACTGCTACTCATGATGAACTGACGCATAAAATGAGACAACAGACAAGGTGACAAATGACTGCGCATGCGTTGGAGATGAAAGGGTTGCATTCTGACTTAATCCACCACTATATCGGGCGGCCCAGTGGAGGAGAGATTTCGTTCAGCAATGATATCCTGCGGACATATGCCCACCGGCTATTGTATGGTTTGAAGTCGACACTCAAAAGCGGCATTGATAAATAATCGTGTCCTCCTTCCTTTCTCTCCAGCATGAAGCGCAAGGCGGAAGAAGGCTTTGCGGTTACACAAGAGGGATGGCCACGGAACAGGAAAGAGGGTGCAGCGAATAAAATGAACTTGTGTGACTTAGGGATTCAGAGTTTCGACCCAATCATTCCATTATCAACCTCCCGGTGCTGTCCCACTCCTTGTTGCGTGGGAGGCATCACTCAGGTGCAAATCGCAGCCGTGCAAAGCACAAGACGGGTCAAATACGTTAACTCGAGTCCGATATGCCAGGTCCGCGACAGACGGGCCATAGCTTAACTGTCCAGACACATACAACGGGCAGCACCCGCCATGCACATCTCTTATGATACAGAGGGTAATACACAACATCATATGTCATTGCAAGTTGCATCATAGATGCGTCACTGAAAATGATTAGCTCTGGCGACAGCTACGGCAGCCATAGCAACTGACTTAAGAACATAATTTCAAATACACCTTATCTGACCTATTCAGCATATACCCAACGTGCCAACGTCGCACAACAGCCAGCCTCAGCTCGGCTCCCTCTTCCGAAATCACGAGATCGAGTGATCAAAACAAATGAAGTACATTGTGAGCATCGCGCGAACAGACAAAATAGAGGGCAAGAAATGTCAGAAAAAACCATACCTGAACGTCAATGCTGCGAAACCTGAGCAGAATATAATCCATCTCCTCATAAGTCCGGACTTCCCAACTATTATTACTATTCCGAACAGGACACTGACATTTGTGGTATCACATCTTAAGCGAGCAACACCACCTTGAGGACGGGAGCAATTTCTCCACCAATTCACCTGTCACCCCCATCCCCCCCAAAAGACAACACCTGCGGTCGCCTTTTCCCCTTCCCGCGGTACACCACACTACGCACCAGAATTTGCGGGTCGGAAAGGTATTATCACAGGCCGACACACATTTCAGCACGAAGGCGTGGAGCACCTTTCAAACGCAGCGACGGCCCCTCCTTGCATGACCCTTCTTTCCCTGAAGATAAGAGTCACACACATTGCAGCGCCCTAATATGAAACGAGCAACCACAAACACCATGAGTCGCTAACCTCCTGCCATCGGTATGTAGTGGCTCTGCTATCGGCGGTCTTCCTTATCACTGTGTTGAAGTGAATAGAAGATGATGACATATGCAGGCGGCTTCCAAAAGCCTCATGACCGCCGACGTGAGGGGGTTGGGTGATCCTTTGCGGCTCTAAAAAGTTCGACAATGGCTGAGCGGCAATAGCGCTGCTGCAGATATAGGTTGGCTGGGTCTGCAGCAAACAATAGCACAACCCCTCAGATTGACGGCGATGCCGACATGGGCATAAATGGCGGGGGAAAGCGCCGCCGCCGCGCTTTCACTCTCTCCTCACCACACAACTCTCCTTGGAAGGCAGGAACATCTCGCACCAGATGAGGTAGTAGCTGTCAAACGCTCACCGTTCGCTACAGGGCCTTAGTTCGTTCACCATTAGAAACAGCACGTGGCCAAAGCGATGAAGCACACGACATCCCCATCCTGAATGAAGGAGTGCGTCAGGCGGCAGGCGCACTCTCTCCATCACAAACTTCGCAGGCAGCCCGCAACACTTCCATGCGCATCATCAAGGAGGATGTTATGTTTTCGACAAGTAGGACAACCCACAAGCCGGGCCTTAAAGCATCAACTTACATGGGCCATATGTCAGGCACCAACAGGTTAATGGATAACACCAGTTAGGTTGACGACTCAAACCCAGACGCCACGAGTAAACCGGCTACCAGCCAGCCGCCAAATTGCGAAGTCAACGCAAAACTGCGTGTGACGCAAAGAGGCACACTTCCTACTTACGAAGTCCCCACGGAACCGTGTTCTATTGAAATCAACAGCCCACACCGACGCCAGCCGACCCTTTGAACACCAGAACTAATACCAAATCATCATCAAATCGCCTTAACACAAAAAGTCTTCAGGTCTATTTCTTCGATGCCAACAGCAGCTCGCCCTCGCCGCTGCTGTCCTCTGCTACAGCGCAATGGGTAGTGATCTGCACGGGATGGCTCTTCACTTCACCGCCCATCTGGTCACGTACGCGGTTTGCGGCGGTGGTAGCAATGGCGCCTCTGATCGCCTCAAAAAAGCAAAAGAATACGGCGGAGTTGATTCCGTTGCTGGCAGCACGTGCCCCAACGCCACGGAAGAAGGCTCCTGCGCCGCCTTGCTTCATTACCGACATCGTAGCTGACCTCATAGATGGCCGTATCGCCGCGTTGCACATCATATTCGTCTTGATGACATCCAGAGGTGTCGTCGCCGCCGCCGCCAGCGCACCCGCAATTGCGCCCATGGCGAAATCTTCCTGCACTGACGCTGGCCGGCCCTGGTAAACAGCACGGTGGACCTGCCGCATGCTCTCATATGCAGCGAACTTGATCGCCATGTCGGGGACATCTTCCAGCACTGTGGGAAGATAGCCCGTGAAGAGGCCACGGGGTCCGGCGGCAGCAGTGATGGAACGAGCTGCCGCAAAGACATTGGGGTAGACACCAGCCTGGACACTCCGGATGCACACTGCAAGAGGGACCTTGACGAAGGAGCTGCCCAGCGCTGCCACACCGCCGCCCACAAAGGCCACAGTTGTGGGCGGCAGATCAGTGTAGCGCGACAGAGTGTTGCAAGCGACGCCATACACCGCAAAATAGGCGCCTATGGCAATTCCAGCTCCGCTGGCAGCGCCCACGACACCCTTGTACAGGCTACCGACGGTAGCCAGAAGAGCACGGCCATCGAAGCGCGCCAATGCACCGACCCCGCCTGGAGCTGTCGCAGCAGGAGGCGGCACCAACTGGCCAATCTTGGACAGCCCAGGTGGTGGCTTCGCCGACACCTTTCCGTTGGTTTGCAGTCGCACCTTCAGAGTATCCAGAGGGTGGATGGTACTCTGGGAGGCTGCACGGGCCAGGGCACCAGCTAAGACGTCACTAGCAGGCTTTATGGGCACCTTGGAGGCCGGAGCGGCAATGGCTACAGCGGGGGACGGCCCCGCCTGTACGGTAGCGTTGGCATTGAGTACGGAATCGCTGATCGTCGCAACGCTGACGACGGTGGAGGCGAAGTGATGGCCACGGTCCTTGCGGCGGCGTCCCAGCAGGGGAATTGCGGGGCGCCAGGCGAGGGGATTGGGAAGCGGGATGCGGATGGGGATAATACCCCGCCGCTTCTCAACCTCGGACATCCCTGCTTGCAAAGAGCTAGTAGCTGATAGGAAAGCGTAGGGCTTTAAAGACCAGGTCGATGAGGTCGACGAGGTCGACGATACTTGCGGTCGCAATACAAAGGAATGAAAGAAAAGCTGTTGAACGGGAGCTGCAAATGCAAATTCTTCTGCTCCGTTGCCGCCTGCAGTTTGGACACACCGCGGCTGGCAATATATACACCAAAAAGGGGTTTCTACACCGAAAATCCTGTTGTCCTTTGTAATGCACTGACCCTGCGACGAACTGCTGTAATTAGGACTTCAAAACTGCACTTGCTGCCAAGTAAACGTAATCTTCTATCAAGTACTGCTCCTGATGCTAATACTACGTAGAGGGAAACCGAGCCGGAATCACGATAATATTCGCCGCCTCTGTTAAGAACTTCCTCCTGCGACACGCCGTCCGCGCGCGTCGCTTCACGCCCACGAACCGACAAGCACTTCACGAAATCGCCTTGATGCCCGTGTAGGGTGCAGGCAAACCGGTGGCTACCTGTGATCAAGTGAGGTGTAGGCACGAACGTTCGAATATAAGCTGGGCGGGATTCCGTGAGAATTTGCGCAACGTACACATCTATCCGCTTTATCGACGGAGGACACGGAACTTACCACAGTGAAGCCACGAAGAGCCGCTAGCAAGCCAGACTGCTCAGCGCGTGGAAAGCACTTTGAGGGCTCAGCGTTACGACCGCTGACACTCTTGTGCTCAAATCGCCAAAGAAGCTTGGGCTGCCGAAGAGGTGTCGAGCCGACGACAGCCGGATGGACCCTTCCGGTAGCAAACTTGAGGGTTTGCTATATGGGAAATCGGAGAGGGAATGGCCAACAGCGTCAAAACAACCTATGGCGTGGTTAACGTGCTCTACAAGCGTTGAAAGCCCGCGCTTCATACATGCGTGACATCCTACTTACAGTTTCACGAATAAGATAGCTGTGTCCGTGGACTGGCGCGGCACAGGACGCAATTAGGCAGAACGTCCAAAGTAGAACCTGCGAAAAAGCGTCACAGTCAAAGCTAGCTAACTCACAGTCGGTGCCCTATATGATCTGATTTCAACTCATCAGTAATGGTAGTACCCATAAGACATACAAGGACGTGCCAATGCAAGCTGTCATAGTGGCTAAGCCCGCGCCCCAGGTGACCGCCCAATAGAGTCGCCGAACTTACCTCTAAGTAGCAGAGCGCCAAAAGACTGTAGTAGACCTTACAGTAATAACCCTTCGTCGTTTTCATGGAAGCAGGTCGTGTTGGGATACATTGAGCAGAAGTTGAAGTATGCAGAAGATCGGACCGCTTTGTCAAGTAAGCTCAATTGCGATAGTTGCAAACAGTTGATGGTGTAAAGTGTGTTAATGACGTCCTTTGATTCAAGACATCGTGCAAGCATGTATAACAGGAAAAGGGCGCCACCGCACCGCTCCAGGGTGAAGGGTGAAAACTTTGCGCCGCCCGTGTTCGTTGCCCAACTAGCATATAGCATAAAACCAAGTAGTTTTGCATTTAGGACGCATTATGTGTTCGCTGAAGATACCCAAGGCTTGGGTAGCGATTGTCGCTCGCCCAGCACTTTTTACTATTGTCTCCTCAACGGACCGCTTGGTCTGGGAAACCTTCTCCGGCAGTCATATTGGTGCGTACAATAGCTTGCGCTCTGCTGATTCACCGCGATTAATGTCGACTTTTCCCGAAATGGTTGGGTCGCTGGCTATGTGTCGGAGTCGTCGCAATAACGTTCACAAGCGACAGCAAGCCTTGCTGAATATAAGCTTCTTAGTTTAGCAAGCCTTGGGGCTTAGATGTTTTCTCAAGTGGACAATGCGCTCAAGGCGGCAATCATTCTGTCGCAATCTTTATTTGTCCCGCGCAACATATGTGTGCGTTTTGGAGTACGCGCAATGGTGACATCACGATGTTTTACCTCATTTTTATTCACAGTGATCGGTACTTGCGCGTTACTTGCCGGGGTTTGAATTGATAAGTCGGGGGTAGGCTGTGGGTGTGTCGGGGTTGGGGGAAAGGTATGCGAGCAGTGTAGGACCGGTGGTATCAATTACTACAAAATCTAAAAATCATACTTGGTACAACATGGGTGTGACAACATATGTATATATATATATATATATATGTATATATGATTCAATTGCGCTGTCAGTATAGACATGGGTGAGACATAAACACATGGTGAGACAGGTGCATAGTGAGACATAAGCACAGACATATACACAGGTTTCTATCCCAACTGTGTGTGGGTTAGAAATCCCGCTATCGTTAGGGTGTGGATATGTCCCCAATGCGGATGGGCGGTGAAGGACCCAATTATAGTATTGCGCGAGCTGACCAGGTGTGGAGCTGACGCCGCCGTTCATCCGGCAGATTCCATTGGATGCCGGTGGTGGATGCTGAGCTCTGGAAATAAAATCACTGGTTTCGGAGCAGTCCGCGGATGAGGGTGCCCCGAAATATAGGGGAAGGTGTAGGGCCTATTGCCAGGTAGTGGCCACCCACGGGCGAAGCAAACTCCCCCCCCTATTCCACACACATATGTAGACATAAACGCATCACCCTTTCCTATAACCCTTATAAGCTATAACCTTTTAGAATGATGTCATCATCACGTGGTCGACGTCATGTTCTGTCAGCATGTGATCTCCGTTACGCATCAAGGGAAAACCCTCCACCGCTGTACGTCGCATGCTACCGTCCATCGGTTTAATTTGTGTGTGGAATACGAGGGGGGGAGTTTGCTTCGCCCGTGGGTGGCCACTACCTGGCAATAGGCCCTACACCCTCCCCTATATTTCGGGACATATATCTGTATAAAACGTATGTACGATAAGGGGGCGGGGAGAGCTTTAAAACAGTACCCGGCGGCGGCCTTGAAGAACGCCCATCCTGGTCTGGCGTATGGATAGACCAAGGATGGGTGAGTATTACTATACTAAAAACCCTTAAAGAATTGTTTTTAAATGTTAAAATACAGTAATTGAAACTAAAAATTTATGGTATTTTAAATTTATTTAATTATTTCATTACATTACGTTACATGTGCGTACCAAATGCTGTGCCTGGCGGCCTTGCTGGCGAACGACAACTGAGAAAATTGCTGAACGACACCACAAAAAGGCAAACAAAGATGTACGACGGTGCGGCACCCAAACAAAGTACGACACCAACGCGGAAAATGTCACCCGGGAATGAAAGAGCAATCTTGACAAACACACACACACACATACATGCTCCTCTGGCACGCATTGGGGACTTCTACCCACAGGTCGTCACTCACCACACTAACCGACACACAGCGAGATGCGCATATTGTACGGCGGGGCTGCTTGTTTAGCTTCAGTTCAGAAACCTATGGCGAGAAGATGTGGTCCGGAAGTCCGGGAGTCGTCAACATCGTGGAGCCGCTGAATCGCAAAGCGCGTGAATGAACGCCGATGCGATCGACGCACGGAAGAAACATGTGGAGGAGAAAGAACAGAGGGGGCCAGAGGGGAGGAGGGGAGGAGGGGAGGAGGGGACGGAAATGCGGCGGGGATTCGAACCACCTGACCCCCTGATAACTCACTGCGGACCAACTGCTAACAGAATCACAGCCGCTCGCTTCCCCAGCAATACCCATCAGCACGCGCCCGACGCCCGGATTCCTCCGCCCGGCCATATACTACCCGCACACACACACACACAGACAGCACCACCATCACACCTCCATCATAACCGTCTGCCGTACGATCCGCGTCAAATCTTATACCTGAACCCCTACCCCACCCGGGTGTTGTGTATTCGCCTCCAAACACGCCCCCCCTGCTCGCTCCCCTCTTCCGCCCTCCCCGTGTAAAACCCCGCCAAAGCGCAAACCGACAGAAAGCATTGGGCCCAGAAGGACACACAATATCTACAGCTCATCAGCTTCCGCTCTTGGTCTTAATGCCGTACAACATTCATACGCACGTACATTCATACGCACTACACAGCGTGGGGAGCCCCCAGTCGCTGGGCGATCTGCGCCCCCAGCAGCTGCCGTTGTACCGCGGTGATCGTACCCCGTACCACTGCCCCGTCCAACACCTCCCCCACGGCCGCCGTGAGACGGGAGGCGGCACTGCTGAGGTCCAGCCGACGAAGGAGTACGACACTTCCCTGGCATGGCGTGTGTTTGTGTTTGTGTGTGCATGTGTGTTTTGGGCGGGAGAGGGGAGGGGACGGGGGAAGCTGGGAGATGTAATACACGGTGCTGCGTGCGGCCGATGTCAATGATCCCCACATGACATGACATGACATGCTGACAGCGCTCCCTCCTCCTCCACCTCCACGTCGAACTGGAGGGAAGGAGGGGGGGACTGAGGGCCCCCCTGGAGCTCACCTTGAGGCTGACGGTGAGTTGTGCGGCCGGTTGCATCCACGGCTCTCCATCTACCTGAGACGGGTTGGGCGAGTTGTACGAATGTACGAATCAGTATCTGTACTACCGAGTGGGGTTGCTGGGACTGGGCGGGTGGGTTTGTTGGGGTTGTCGGGGGAGTTGGGGGAGTTGGGGGAGTTGGGGGGTGGTACTCCTCACCGAGCAGCCGGGCCACTAACCTGCCCCCTGCGGACAAACCCCGCCTGCCGCTCCCGGCTTCTCCCTGCTGTGCTGGAGGGACGCCCCCCCCTCATCATCCTTTCACCTAATCGACCCCAACACACACACACACAGGAATATATGTGTGTATGTGTATGTGTGTATGTATATATGTGTGCATGTGTGTATGTAAGGTTTTGACCGTGTGGAAGGAGCACTAAAAAGCGGGCAAGTACGTTCCCGCCTTGGCCGTTGCAGCCCCCCGGCGATGACTAAGAGTTTTGATGTCGTACAACTGTCCGGGGGAGCTCGTGAGGAATCCGCATGCCGAGCAAGAGCACTAAGTCTGTTGTGTCTCCCGCCCCATCCCCAAACACAGTGTGGGTCCGGAACAACAATAAACGCCTCAAGGGAAGGTAAGGAACGAGGAAGGAAGGTACGGAAGTACGAATGTGTAAGTTGTGTATGACACGAAGCGTCCCTTCTTGCTTGCTCCTTCACACCGTACACATAACGAGCATATACATTCCCCCCACACACACACCGTTTTACCCCCACCCCCACCTACCCCAAACCCCACGTCCCGTACCTGCATGGGGAGCGCCTGATACGTAGTGATAATCGCTGTACGGCATTGGCACAGCTTAGTGGCCCGCGCAAGGCCCACCTGTGACAGGATCCACAGCAGAATCCGAATTTGTTTAATTTCAGATAACGCTGAATAAGTTTTGAAAAAAAGTTTATAAAAGAGGGACGAAGGGGGGAGGGAGTGCGCTCCAGGGGGGCCGTAGAGCGCCGGATATATGTACCAACAAACCGTTTGCCGTACCTGCAGCTGTCCTAAGTGTACGGCGCCGTACACCACAACGACCTCCAGCACACCGTCGCTGATGCTCTGGGACACCTCCGGATGTAGCTGTAGAGGTGGCTGTAGCGATGGTGGCGGCGCTGGTATCGTGAGGTCGGTGGGGACTCTGGCGATGGCTGCAGTGGGACCGCCACCGCCGCGGCGCGTTGCCGTACCGCTGGCGGCAGCAGATGTTCCAAGAGCATTCCCGATGTAGCGTTCCGGGGAGGAGGATTCTGTCGGGGGGGTTGGGGAGGGCGCAGCGGTACGGCAACAGACTGTGTCAATCTTTGCGTCCCAGTGATTGCAGCCCGCGATGATATCGTTCAACAAATTGATAAAAGATGAGACAAAGAGCTCTCAGAGGCAGAGGCCGCCGGGAAATCAGGAGAAGCGCAGGCCTCCTTCATTTGCCGTACTTACACTGCCATACCATTGTCGTACTGCCGTACTAACCACCGACACCCATTTGGCAAACTTGCACCATCATTTCAAACCCCTCAATTCATCAAAAAGGACATGTAGCCAAATGCCGTACCTGCACCGCCACCGCCGCCGCCGCCGCCGCCTTGGTTCCTGCCGCTGCTTCCGCCATTGTTTCCGCCGCCGCCGCTCCCTCCCGCCGCCGCCGCCGCCGCCGCCAACATGAGCTGTTGTTGCTGCTGCTGTGAAACCCCGTTACCCCAGAGGTCTACTCCCCCCATGTACGACGGAATATTAAGGAGCAAGATCCCCTGGGTCGAGGGAGGGAGCTCCACCACGCTTCCGTCGCACTCCAGCTGTGAGGGGAGAAGAGGGGGCGGGGGGGGGATAAGCGACACGGCGAAAACCCACATGCCCACGGGGGGAGACACGTGTGTGTGCCGTGGTGCAACTAACCCCGATGGGTTGAGATCCAAAACAGGAAGGTTGAGAGGTACGGAAGCGTGGGATGTACGATAGGAAAATACATTAAAGTTACTTATATGCGTTTCAAAAGAAGGAATGACGCAATTCCCCCCTTCCCCTTCCCTCCCTGGAGCTGATGTTCGGAAAGATGGGTCTTCCGTTAATTCTTTCGATGTTTAATAGTTCGGTAGGTTTTATTTCGGTTGGATATCGTTATCATTTCGTTATCGTTAGGATATTCATCTGGGTTTCATCCCGCACTACATTCATTGACGACATCCGTGCCCACGAAATCTCCCCCTTCCCCCTCTCCCAGCCCGTTCCATTACACACAAACACACAGCCGTACCTGGAGTCTGTACGGCAGGGCGACGCAGCTCCTCGCCAGCAGGTCCCTCGCCCCCACACCCGTGTACCACATCTTGTTGCCCAGCTGGGATTTGAACCACCCCGGATAGCGCTCGCGCATCTGGGCAGCAGCGGCGGGGGAAGGGGGGGGTGAGGGCAAGGCAAAGCCTCAGCTTCGACACTGGCGTCCGGGGTGGGTCAGAGGGTGAGCGGGGACGAGAACAGACACGAGGGTGGTACTACTACTACTACTGCTACTGCTACTGCTATTGCTGAGAAAGCACAAATTACGAAACCCAAATAACGTGATCCAATGAAAAACAACCGGGGGTGCGTGGGGTAGGCCAGAGGGGGAGTGTTGTAGACGGGACCCTAAAAACAGCTTTTGATGTTAATTAACGAGGGTGAGCGGGGACGAGAACAGACAAGAGAATGGTTAACAATTAACATAAGGCCAATAAAGTCTCAGGACGGGTACGACCCGCCAAGCACAGGCTTTCGGGACAGACACATATGACGGACATTAAGAAAGGGGAGCTGTGTGTTAGTGCCGGTAACCGATAACCGACAATCATCATGCATGCAAACCCAAGTACAGACGTACATACACACCTACCCGGTGAAACTCAAGCGCACACCAGCTGTCGATTCCGATGCCTAGGTAGTTGTTGAACGTCTTGACCTGCAACGGAATCAGTACTCGTGTGAGGATGTGTGTCTGTGTCTGTGTCTGTGTGTGTTTGCATTACGGGCAACGGGAGGGGCAGCTACGTTTGTGTTGCGAAATCTAAACCACGAACCTGTACGACAGGGGGTGGTGGTGGCGCTCGCGCCGCCGCCGCCGCCGCTATGGCCTGGCGTCGACGTGACAGAAAGGAGCTGCGCCGTTTCTGTGCAGGGTTTGGATTCGTACGGCATTAGAGTACGGAAAAGCGGGGGTGATTGGTTACTGGTATGAACCCTAACTGACCCACGGGTCACAGGAACCCACTCTTGCAATTCCATGCTTAGGATTTGCGAAAGGTGAGGGAACCCGGCGCTCTAAGAAAAAGACAGGCGTGATGCGTGTCATGTACGATATGTGTGTGTTTTCGTGTACTTCGAACGGGTGCGAGGCATTGCGAAATAAGATGTCATTGACAAGAAATTATCTAAAATTAATTAATTAATTAATTTATTTATAACCTCAAAATTTGTTGGGGGATTTTAGAGCGTTTTACGACAGCTCCCCCCGAGGCCCCCTCCAAACACATTCGCCGCAAGCGGGTCCGAGGGAAGGAAGCGGGTCGTTTTGTGAGGTTAGCTAGATGGGCCTTACCACGGGCTCCGGCGGCGTGGTCGTGATAGTCAATGCCCATCGGTCCAGGGGCGTCGGCGCCGCCGTCGCCACCTCCGCCAACACCATCGCCACGCCTCCCCTCGCGTCCAAAGCCGCCAGTCCCCCGCCCCAGCCCAGAACTCGAGCCAAGTCGTTGCCTGTGATGCACACATGAAAACCCCAAACGATGAATTAAAAACTAAAAACACAAATAATTTATTTATGCGCCATTCAACGGAATAGATATATTACACGTAGTAGTAAATTATATATATAATTATATTACAATATTGCTGTTAATAAAAATGAGTAAAATTCGTATTAATATCTGTAAATAGATAATAAAATAAAAATAATAAAATTATTATTATTTCATTTCCTGCACACAAACGCATACATCTACCTGTTCCAAGTGGCAACACTGCAACCGGCGGCGCCGCCGGCGGCGCTGCCGCCGCCGCCGTTACGGCAGTCCCTTGGCTCGTATCACCGGGTTCTCCATTTCCCTCCGCATTTTCATTTCCGCCGCTGCTTTGCTGCGCCGCCGCCGCCGCCGCCGCGCCCTCCGCCGCTACCACCTCGAGCTCCCCCAGTATCCAACCCGCCGTACCGTCCCCCCCAACCACCAGCACTCGCAGCCCCGGCACCCCCCACCAGCAGCGGAGGGCTGCCCCTGGAGCCTCCCGTACAAGATCCACCACCTGGGAAATGCTCAGGGGGGGAGAAATGCAAAAATCGTTTGGATACGAACATGGCCATATACACATCTGAACACATACACACACATATCCAACCCTCCCCCATATACACACCTGCATCGGGTGTAGCAGCTGTAGCAGCTGTTGCCTTAGGTGCTCACCGGCCTGTTTGGGTGACGGGGGGGGGACAAGCGCCAGGGGAGGGACGAATGGGGCTCGGGGGTTGGGGTCTCAATTAAGGGCGCTGTGTAAGTCTATATTTTTGCGGTTGTACCGCACTTGTCGTATTTATCGTACCAACGTCGCACGGACCCAACGAACAAAAATAACAGAAATTGGATCCAAGCCTGGGACTGGAACATTCCTCACTGAGGGCAGTTAGTTAACACCTTTCTTGGTTGGAAATTGTCAAATTAACGCATTTTCAGTTTTTTCAGTTTTTCAGTTACTCGCCGGGTTTCACTCCAGGGTTTCCCCCCCAGGCACCTGCGGTCCGGAACGAGGGTTGATGAAAACCAGCAGCGGTTTGTAACCTGTCGGAAGCGACCCGATTCGGAAGTTCCGCCAACGATCCGCCGCCGCCGCGTCCGCCGCCGCCGTCAGCGACCAGCCAGCGGTGTGAGAGCGATACCACAGCTGCGCCTGCTGTCGAAGAGATCGTCCCAACTGAGTTTGTTTTTGTTGTTGCTGTTGCTTCTGCTGCTTCTTCCGACCGCGCCCGCCACTGCCACCACCTACGCCGCCGGCGCCGGTGGCGGCGGCTGCGCCTCCCGGAATAGCCGTTGCAGCCGTACTCCCGGCAGTTGCTGATGGCGCAGGCGGCGCAGTAGCGGTGGAAGTGGTACCTGTCTTACCACTGCGACTGGCAAGGAAAGTTGTACGACCACCGTTGACTGGTAGTACGGCGGTAGGCGGTACGACCATGGCGCCGAGAGGGCCCAAGGAAGTCTGGAGATTAGTGGGAGGGGGCAGGCGAAGATGGTGCGTGGGGTATGTATGTGAGTTCAGGGCACGCAAATGTACGGCAATACGATAAAACATTTGCTTTGATGATGTAACGTGTGTGTATGTGGCGGGGTAGGATGTGGGGCAGGGTGTGTGTGTGGAGGGCAACACGTGCACAAAGCAGGAACGCGCGACTCCGAAACCACAACCCTAAACCCGCCAAACCCCTCTCTTAACCCCATTACCCCCGCCCCTTCTGTGCCTTGAGCCTTGAGGGGGGGTGCAACCCACCAACGGATCGCAGCAATCCAACCGGGACAACCGCCCGAAGTCGTTTGAGTAACGAACTGCACCCGACGCCGCCGCCGTCGTTGCCGCTGGCCCAGTTGACCCACGGGTCATTCCGGTCCCGTCTGTGCTTCCGCCACCGGGACCGCCACTCGGGGTTAGGGTTGGCCCAACCTCTCCGCCGCCGCCGCCGCCACCTTGGCCGGGATGCATGGAAGTTGCGCCGCCGCCCCCGTCACCGCCACAACCGCCGCCGTTACGGTTGCCGCCAGATTGTCCCGCAATGTTCGGTAAGCTCTGACAACGGCGGTGGCGGTCCCAGCCAGCCGCCCCTGGAGCGGCGGCAGCTGCTTTGGTACGACTATCCAGGGGCGGGGGCTTATGCGTCACCGCACCACAGGCTGTCGTACCGGCCGCCGCGGCGGCAATGCTGCTTGGCCCCGTCGGGTGCAGGCTGCGTGCCGAAGGACGGTGGAGCCGCGTGTGGTCTGCGGGCGCGTCACCGCCGCCGCCACCGCCACTACCACAGCCACTTTTAAGGCTGGCGGGAGCGGCTGTGGCAGCAGTTAAGGCGGTTCCGGAGCTGGCGGCGGCGGCGGTGCCGACGCCTCTCAGTCGTACGCCGACTGCGCCGTCAGCCCTTTGGTCACCGAGCGCAATATTGCCGTCGGCCCGTCCCGTGCTGCATGACCCTGTACTGCCGCCGCCGCCGCCGCCGCCACTGCCACCGCTGGCATGCTCGGCTCTGCCGCTGCCAGCGGCAGCATCCCGTTGGAAGGGAACGCCACCGCGGGGGGAGCCCTGCCACCATGATATCGGTTTCGGAGTTGGGCATGTCGGTTGCAGCGGTTGTTGCGACAGTTGAGACGGTTTCTGTTTTGGGGATCCCCATGCAACACCCCCGGCACCCGTAGCCACCATTGTTGGTCTCACTTGCCCTCCGTCCCTTCCCCCCCCCCTTCCCCCCGCCGTTTTTCCCCGCCCTTTCCCCCCCGCCCTCCCCGGCCGCCAGACACATGCCTCCTTTCTCCCCATTTGGATCCCTTAGAACTCCCGTACGGCATACACACTTATACACACCGTGATCTCCTCCACCTCCATTGACTGCCCCTCCAGAGCCGCCCGAGTGGCGGCGGAGAGCACTCCAGGATGTACGGAAGACCAACATTGCACATGAACAAAGCGCCTGCGTCGTGGTTGTGCGTGTATATGTGTATGTCGTATCAGGGTTTCGGGGTGGGGGTTAAAAATGTCAATCCAGACATTAACGATACGGCTGACGTATCCTGCTCTAGGTGGTTTAATGTTCCCCCCCTCGCTCCCCCCTCGCTCCCCCCTCGCTCCCCCCTCGCTCCCCCCTCGCTCCCCCCTCGCTCCCCCACACATTCAGTTGCTGCATCGCGCGGGTCCCAATCTGTGCTCCCCTCAATATCAGCACCAGGTCTCTCGTCGGTTCGCCTTCCCCCCCTTCCCCCTTCCCTCACCTGCAACCCCCGCAGCGCCACACGGGCTCCACCGCGAGCAGCCCCACCTCGCACGGCTCGCCGCAGTAGAGGCAAAGGCTGGAGGGGCCGTGCGCGGCGGCGGCATTGCTCAACCAGCCATTAGCGCCGCCGCCGCCGCCGCCGCCGTTGGTGATCGTGTCAGCACCCGTCAGCAGCATCTCCGCGTCCTGGCAACAGGGGGGCGGGGGGGTTCGGTTCGTACAAACGAAGTACGGCAGCTGAAGGCCGGAGCCGGAGCGGGTTGCAGGGAACCCAAATCCAAAAGGGGGTCTGGGGTTGGGGGGTTTCGGAGCGCGGGCGGTGATGAGCGCCTTTGCTTCTATTGAGAAAAGAACCAGTAGGGTAGGTGAGGAGGGGGGTGGAGGGCGGGGGGGGCCACAGAAAAATAGATGAGACCTGGCACTGCTGAAGAGGAGGGAGGGGCTGTGAACACGCGCGGACTCTTTCAGGCCGCATGCAGGTGCAGGAACCCCCCTGGTTTGACTAGCCGTTGGTTTGACGGGCGGTTTGCAGTTCCTGTCGTAATCCTCTCCTTCCCTTTCCCAATACAACGAACCCACATAACCGACAACCGACGCAACCGCCAGAACAACTGACCGCTGGAGGGAGTATGAGATCCAACGTAGTGCCCGCCGGCCGCCAGTCATGAGGAAGCGGCGGTAATGGTGGCGGCGGCGGCGACGTTGCCGCCGCCGGTTCGGCCTGTTGCGGCGGCGCCGCCGCCAGCGACAGCAGTCTGCAATTGTGTGGAACCGACTTCAAGCAGGCTCCATGGGCCACTACTCCGCACAGCTCGCAGCACTGGGCCGGTGGTGGTGGTGGTGGTGGGGAAAGACGACGTGAGCGCATATCGCAATACGTGGCAGTACGATGTCCACGACGTAAGTGGTAGTTGCGTCAGAGAGGGGGAAGGGAGGGAGGAAGTACGACTGTGTTTGGGGCTTTCACGGAGAAGGGGAATACGAAGAGGTTTCAGACGAACACGCAAATACACACACACACACACGCCACTCCGTCG
This sequence comes from Volvox reticuliferus, assembly GCA_019650235.1. Taxonomy (NCBI): domain Eukaryota; kingdom Viridiplantae; phylum Chlorophyta; class Chlorophyceae; order Chlamydomonadales; family Volvocaceae; genus Volvox; species Volvox reticuliferus. Next base: position 220,478 of record BNCP01000072.1, on the reverse strand, counting down.
TGACGACGCGAGAAGGAGCCGGAGGGGAGCCAGGTCCTATGTGTGGGCATATGTCTGTGTGTGCGTGTGTGTTTTGCCGTACCTGTGCCCGCCCTTCAGCGTCCTGGGCCACTAACACGGGTTGGAAACAGCCACAGCACACAACGGGAGCGGTCACAGATTGGGGGAAGTACCAGCGGTGTACGGCAGCAGGGCGGAGGAGGCCGCTGGCGGCGGCGGTTGCGGCAGCGGCATCGCTGGCGTGAAGCTCGCGTAAGGCCCGCGTGGCGACAGCGACAAAGGCGCTGCCCCGGGCTGCAGTGTACCACCTGCGCACAGGTAAACATCCGCACACGTGATTGGGAGAATGTGAGTGCACTCTCATGGATCGTTGCTTTTTGTGTCTGCCTAAATAAGACGTCGTACATTGGATCCAGATTGTAATGGATCCTGTGTGAAACCGCATGATACCGAGGGTGATGTATCACAGAGGGGGCCGGGAGCCCGGGGGTCGGAGGCGGCGGTAAGAAACCCTACAAGGGGAGACGCGTGCACGTGTCTCTGTCTTTGCCAGCCTGTGTGTGTGTGTGTATAGTCGTGCGTACGGCGCTGCATGGGAGATGAATGAAATCATCCAATCAGTCATCAAGCAGAGTCGATGAAGCATTTTTTTGTTTGGAGGGGGGGGCCCAGTAAGGTATGTTTGTAATGATGAACTACTACGGTTACGTGACAATCCGTTAGCGGTTGGTTATTCGGTTCGACGGTGTTTGTAGTGTTAGTAGTTCTCAAACACCTCTCTGCAGTACAATATACACATATGATCATGATTGATGGTCCTAACCCTAACCCTAGCCCACAAAATGCACCGTCCGGTGCTGGCAGGACCTAATGGCTAGCAAGAACAGACGATGGCGATGGACTTACCGCACCAAGGTTACGCATGCGTTGCGGAGAGTGAGTACCAAAGAGATGAAGATGGCGGCCGTTAGTGATATCAGCAGCGCTGGACGAATCCTCCACTCGCACGATGCGCGGCAGACAGCATTCAGGAAGGGAATTGCAGGCCGCGCTCGTCCTCGCGCAGCTAACGCACGAAGCAGCTCCCGAGCCAACAGACTGGTATCACAGTTCAATGGCTCAGCCAAGAACTGTAAGACCTCAAGTAGGGTTAACCTCGGAATGCTGCTCATGGCGTTACAAGACGTTCGAGAATGTTCCAGATCGGTCTTTCACATGATATGATATAAGGAGCAATTACACATTAGAAAAATACATCGGTATTGTTTGGATGTTTGGAGCGGGTTGCCTTCGTCTTACGGTTAAAGAAGGACGGGTGGGCTTCTTCAATTTGTTAATTCAGAAGAGTCTCACGAAACAAAAATAGCTTCTTTTATAACAATAGCAGAATGAAAATGAAAATATTCATTTTTGCTTTTTAAAAAGTGTTTGTATCTTATATATAGGGCAATAAGGTGTTCGTGTGTCAGAGCGTGTTACTTGCGAGGAACAATTTCCAACGGCTGGATTTCGTCCGTCAATGCAACCGATTTCGTACACCGACCAAACGACATAACCGACCTCATCTTAATTTGGCGCGATGTTGGCGGTAGATTCAGGAGCATCCGAGAGGATCTGGGTCCAATCAGAGCACAATCAGCTACATATCATGTGTTATAACTTGCGGCGGCAAGGTGCGCTTAAGGTGCTTAAGGTGCTTATCGTACATTTCCTTCCCCTAGCAAGTGGAAAGTGGCAAGGTCTACAAGTACGGCAACACACTCTGTACGACAGGCCGATGGGTTCTGCATCTGGTGTTCGTGGTGTCCGCCGGCGTTAATGCAGGGGGGGTTGGTTGCTGAATAGTTTTCAGTGCTCCGCTCGGGCATCTGTCTCTACCCCTATTATCACATACGGATATCCCGCACGTACGACAGGCAAACATACGACAGGCACACACACACACACACACGCGCGCCGCTACTCGGTAATGGTTACGGTGGAGAACAGTTCTGGCGAGGGCGGCCCCTCCAGCATCGTCATCGTGTTGGGCCGCTGGGTGCTGCTCCCTCCACCACCACCACCACCACCACCACCACCACCACCACCACCACCACCGCCGCTGCCAGTGCTCTTGCCCCCCCCTCCGTGGCTCGCGGCGAACTGACTGCTCTTGGTCCAATTTCGGAAATCCTCCTTGGTCTTCCAGTACGTCTGTACGATGGTGTACGGCAGATGGAAGGTACGGCAAATAAGTCTGAGGGCGGATGCATTCCGCGGTCCACACATAATGTACAACACGTAATCCACAACCCGAACTTGGTTACGTCCAGGGTTCTTCAAGGGGGTCGCTGTTTGTTCCGGTGGGGTTCCCCGGAACTCTACCTAGTTACGCCCTAAAATGTTCCGGGGGGCCCCGGAACATGCACAAAACTTTCTCGGGACACAAACACTCGTGTTTATTACATGGTAAATATTTTTCCAGCAAAGACAATTTTCATAAAAAAGGCAGCTGTCGGTTTTTGCTACCCATATACCCACGGCAGTACCCGGCATCAGCAGGTCAGTAACTAACACAGATACCAGCTTCCCTAGCTCTCTTGATCTGCTTTGTATTCTTACTCTCCATCCAACATATCCTTATTAGTATTTAGTTTGCTCTAAGCTAATTAGCTTGTTAGCTTAGAGCAAACTTAGGGTTGCATCTGCTTGGCTGGCATTATTATTAATTTTAAAATGTCAATGTTATAAGTTGTGCGGAAAATGATGTTTTGTTGAACTGCTTACTAATTAGCTTATAATTTATCCTTAGCTGATAAAAATGTAATGTATTTTTTGCTTTTCCTAAGCGTCAAGCTGTCAAGCATGCATCAGTAATCCGCGGAACATGGCCTTACTTAAAGAAAAACTTCTCCGGGTACACCCGGAAAAGAGCCTTTTTCTTCACGGGGCACTATTTGTCTGCCCCCGGAAAGCGGCACTTCACACGTCATGAAATTCCCGGGGATCCCAGCAAACCCAACACTTTTACGTGCGTTTTCCTAAAATTCTAAAAATTTCCGGGCACCGTCCGGGGTGAAGAACCCTGGTTACGACACTGCCTTCTTCCCCTGTACGACAAAGATCCAACAGCTAACGTATCCAAATATGCTGAAGGCCCCTCCCTAGATACCGGCATTTGCCCCTCACCTGGCTGACGTACTTCCCCGGTACGTTTTCACCTGTACGGCAAACCCGCGGGGCAGGGAGGTAAGAGAATTATGTGCAGTACTTTTAGTAGTTAAGTATTTTAAGTATTGAAGTTTTAGTTTTCCTCCATTATTTCCCTCATTGACGCAAACGTCAAGTCAAACCCTAAACCTGTTACTAGTCTTTTCGAATCTTTACGCTCCTATTTAAGCTCTTGCAATTTTCTTTTTCTCAATCTTTTTCACCATCATGACACACCCTTTCCTCTTCTTCTTACATTTCAGCATAGCGAAGCGGACAAACCCTGGCATCTGTTTAAGACGACTCTCCCGCGTCTTCCAAACCTCCTCAAAGTCAGTGTACGACTCCGGCTTGACCTGTACGACACGAACAGGTGACCGGCAGCCTCAAGGAAGAAAACCGGTCTTTGTTTTAAAATGACGAGTTTTCTAAGAGAGACTCAGATGAGGGGCTGGGCATCAACATGTGCTGTGCAGGGGGACTGTGGGGCAAACGCTTACATTAATATGAAGCATAATACGACAAGTATTGTACGAATACTAATTAATTCAGGAAGGGCTCAACAGAAGTCGATCGATACTGTCAAAATAAAATATCATATATCGTATCGTATCAGGTAACTATTACCCCCGCCCCCTTCGAAGGCAGCTGTCGTGTGCACATGTCATACTTTCCCCCTGCCCATCCTTCCCCCTCCGCCATTCGGGGGGAGGGGAGGAGAGGAGCCGCGGACACTACCTTGAACACGTTCATGACTACATAGCAGGAGGTTTGCGTCGTCGCCTCCTATTGGCCGGTGAGACAAAATAGTGCCACGGGAACAGTGGGAAGCGATGTGACAGGCAAGAAGGAGGAGCGGGGGGAAGGGGCCAGAAGGAGGGCTCATGTATCCTGTTGAGGAATGATATATAATGATCACGGGGAGATACGCCGAGATCGAGGTCCAAAATGGCGGACGATGAATATTCATTCCAAATAAAACGGAAATAGTATTAGAGCTTTATGAAAGCATGAACATCTTACGTGTGCCGCTGTACGAGCTGCGACTGATGGCCGGTGCGGCCGGGATGATGTCGCTCGCGTCGAGAGAGCAAGCATATTTTTCAAGGCCTGAATTAATGCAGCTTGTATATTCAAAATCCTATCAAATGACAAAATCCCAGCAATTAGTTAGCATAGGTATGTAGGTTATATAATGCAGTTTATTTGCCCATCGGAGTCGGAGTTGTCGTACAGGTTTCAGAGCAAGATCCAAGACAGCGTAAGGACCTCGGATGCATAAAGTTTCTTTCGCAATGTAGAGAAGAGTCACAAAGCGTAGGTTTACGATTTACAGCGATATTATGCGCAAGGTTTGCGAGCCGGCTGCTGCTAGCATTTTTAATACATCGCGACCTTTATATCGAGGTCTTCCTAGATCAGATCACACGGTTAATGATCTTATAATTGAAAAAATATATACAATAGAATTAAAGCGCAAATAAAGATTAACGTAATTTAAGTTTAGTTTACATGGTTAGTTGTTTCCCGCTCCGGAACATCCGCCCGGCATGACGGTATAAGGCGGGGATGTGGCGTGCCGCCGCGGCTCGCGAACTTCTGAAATCAAATATCTGCTTCCAACAGGCGCATAAAGTCAGATCGGTGGATTTATCCATTGGATGCAGAAGCTCGCCTTCGACTGATTTTGTGAAATGTGAGGGCACATGCTGCGACAAAAGCAATCCGGCTCACACCAGCGCGAGCAGCTACGGTTTCTCCTTATCGCAACTCAACTCCGTAAAATGGAGGTCATGTCATTACGACTTGCGCAGCTACGTGCCAAGCTGCGACCATGCGGACATGCAACCGTCAAACGTCAACATCGCCAAAGACGGGCTAACCGCGGTCGGCCTGCACGGCGTCGCTGGAACGGAAAACAACTTACCACATACAGTACGGCACAGTACGGCACACGGCGCTGTACCGTACAACTGTGTCCGTAAGATCGTGACAAGGATGCTGGGACCATCATACCGTACGTGCGGGTTGTTGCGGTCCTGCGGCCAACCGAAAACCAAAATAACGTCCCCGCGGCAGCTGCCGCTGCTGCCGCAAATTACTGCGACACCTATGTACGGCCATTTGTTGTACGGCATGGCGGGCGTCATGGAGGTGGGCATGGCAATGACGAATACTGTTCGGGAAAATTCTTCCACCAGTACGGCACCACCACCCCCATCACCACCATCACCACCATCACCACCAACAGCAACAGCAGCCGGTTTGCAGATATCCAAATTAGGACACACCAAATTAGGGAACATTTCGCAGCCGCGCCAAAACAACCCGAGTCGGAAGAGTGCGAAGCAGCAGCAGCAGAAGCAGAAGCAGGAAACTGATATTCGGGCGGAGGGTGAACCACCGCCGCAGCACCAGCGGGCGGAGAGCCTGCGGGCACGACCCGGCCCAGCGGTGGCGACAGGACGTGCTGCCGCGGCGCCGCTGGTGGTGGTGGAGCCGCCGACACCGACGGCGGCGCCAGCGGTGGAAGGTGCACTGGATGGCGGTTTAACCGATGAGCAGTTGGCGGTTGTACGGGATCGCTCTGCACCAGTGCTTCGGGTCATGGCGGGACCTGGCAGCGGCAAGACGCGCACGATCATCGCCCGGGTGGCAGAACTCGTACAGGTACGGCACATTAGATCGTACAGGTACGGCACGTAAATTCCGTCCTCTATATCTACTGTGGGCCAGCTCAATCAGGGGGCGTCTTTCGCCATATTCGCAGTTTGCCGTACCTGCGCACCTTCCCATCTTTCCCCAACTTCCCGCCTTGACGGCGTCTCTGTCGTACATCTGTCCGGATCCGGATCCCCTTTCTGGTGTGTAGAACCGCGGGGTGGCACCCGGCCACATCGCTCTGGTCACCTTCACGAGAAAGGTGGAAATGGGCGGGAGGGGGAAGAGGAGAGGGGCGGGCGGGGGGAAGGGGTTGAGTGCATTTGGATTGTGTTAGTTGATTTTATCGTAAAAGACCTTTATAATATATAAATTTATATTATACATAACATAATAATATTATATATTTATTTTCATTTTATTTTATCTTGTTTTGTATATTACATTACATTATGTTATGGGTGTGTGTTGAACAAGGACAAAAGACTGGAAGCCTACCAAGGAGTGGTGAGAGGGACGGGGGCGGAACGCGGCCGACTGCGGCACTGAGTACTGCGAGCTGCTTGCAAGCGCAGGGAGTGAGGGAGAGGGACCCGTGCATGTCCACCAGGCAGAAGGTTGCCGTCAATGTACATTTCGGGTCAAAAATCAATGTGTTCCGGTGCATCTGTCTGTCTGTCTGTGTGTCTGTCTGTCTGTCTGTGTGTGTTTACCCCGCAGGCTGCTGAGGAGCTGAATGTTCGTCTGCGGGGAGCGCTGGGGGCCCAGGTGGCGGAGGGGACGTTCGCGGGGACATTCCACTCGCTCAGCGCTAAGCTGCTGAGGCAAGAGATTGGGACAGGGGCTGTGGGGGATATGTAACTGATTAATTGTAACTGATTAGGGTTGTTAGCGGTTGGGGGTTAGTGGCCGGTTCAGTTAGCGGTTAGGGGTTCGTGGGTGGTTCGGTTAATGGTTGGGGGTTAGACGTCATGGCGGTAAGCGGGTGGAATGAGTGTTGGAAGGCGGCGGGGATGACGAGGGGTTGTGAGAGCCACTGACCCATGGGTCAAAGGATCACCTGCTGCACCTTTACTGGTCGTGCGGGTGTCATCAGAGCGGCTGAGCGGCTGGATGGCGGCGCCTCGCTGCAGCAGCTCTCCGGAGATAAGGCCCCCGTCCTCTTCCGGCGGGCAGTCTGGGAAGCAAGCCGGCGTGACTGGGCCAACGACGGCGCCGGATAAGGCCCACCGCGCTTCACCGTACCTCCATCTCCGGCCGTACGAATTCGTTGTATCATTTTAATTTGCAAATCGCTTTACATCACTTATGTACGGCACTTACAGGTCGTACTTCCATTTAGCGGACCGTGCATCAGATCCAACCTCGCGGTTGAGCTGGTTGTCTAAGGACTTTCGGATTATGGAGGTACGTTGTTGGTTTCGGAGCGATTGTGGTGGGGGCGGGGTAATCGAGGGTGGGGATGAGGTTAGGACCCGATGCGAACATAGGTAGGCCCCACACCCCGCTCGGCTTCCCACCGCAGTCCGTAAGGCAGCTATTTCATTCGCCTCCTGGGCCTTATGACGTGATGCGTGTCTCGTCCAGGAGGAGGAGCGTGACCGTATCTTCATGCAAGCTTTGCGGCGGGAGGAAGGCGAGAACCCGGGGGGCCCGGCGGAAAGACCGACCCGTGGGACTGCCAGGCTAACCAGATCCAAGGCCTTCAAGGTGCGGTTTTACTTATAGGGTTTGATTTTGATAACTGGGAACGACATCGTGTGTGTATAGTGTTGTGTGTGTGTGTGTGTTTGTGTACGACGGGTTATGTGTATATGCCGGTCTGACTGCGGATCGGGAGTGACGCCGCCTCCGCTTCCCCCCCCCTCTTTCCCTCTTTCCCTCTTTCCCGGCCCTCTCCCCAACCTCCGTACCCCTCGTCGCCCCGTACCCGCCCAGGAGTTAATTTCGTTTGTAAAAAACCGAATCGACACCACTCACGGTCTCAGCCGTACGGAGCTCCTAACGAACCTTCGCCGGTTGGCGCCCTTCCACAACCACCTCGGCCAGCTCCTTCAGGAGGACGACAAACAATTTGGGGGCCCCGGCAGTAGCAATAGCAGTAGCAGTAGCAGTAGCATAATTGGCAGTAAGGACAACGGCAAGGGCCGTATGCGGAAGACTGAGCTACAGCGTTTCCTAACGACCCTCGAATTGTACGACGAGCAGGTCAAAATTAGCGGCGGCGTTGACTTTGATGATTTGGTGGGGCTCGCAGTAGCGCTGATGCAGCAGCCGGATGCGAGGCGGGCTGCGGCGAGGGCGTTCAGGTGGGGTGGCTTGGGGAGGGGTGCAACGTGCCTCTGTGTATGTTGTACGTCTGAGTGCGTTTTAGGGTTTTTGACTTGTTGCAGAGATACGTACGCAATGTACGACACAACACACGAAAGTACGGTTCCTACGGAGTCGATGCTTGTCCAATGTTTCACACACGGTTATGTCCCATTCCTCTTCCCCGTGTTCCCCCTTCCACCTCTCCGCTTGCTCTCCCTCTCCCCCCTTTTAACACACACACACACACACTCTCTCCGGCGATCCGTACAGGCACATCTTGGTGGACGAATTTCAGGTGGGGGTGGAGCGGGAATGCGGTGGTGGTGAACCGAGGGGTCAAGTGTGTGTGTGTATTGATGTGTACGTGCATGTGTGGCTGCTTGTCATGTGCTGATGAGGCCACCTAATCCGTGCAGGGGGAAACAAAGGGGTTTTGCCGGGTTCGTGTGTTTTCCATGTCGATAGACTCTGCGGTACACACACTCACAATCTGTGCGTGTGCATGTGTGTGTGTGTATTTCCTCTTCCCCACTTCTTTCCCTCCCCCGAACGCCCCATAAACAATCCCCTCCCCGCCATCGTCCTCATTAGGACACCAATCTACCGCAGTACAGATTGGTACGGCTGTTGCAGTCCGAAGGGTCGGAGCTCTTCCTTGTTGGGGACGCCAATCAAGCAATCTACACGTGGCGGGGGGCGTTGCCAGAGGACGTACGGGGCGATGGCGGGTACGGCAGGTACGGCGATATGTTAACGGCGGTGGAGCCGCCGGACGAGGACCAACTGCAGACGGAAGGGTTTCAGGCCCCACGAAGCGGCGGCGGCGGCGGCGGCGGTGGTGGTGGCGGTGGTGGCGGAGGCGGCGCCGCCGCAGCTGCTGCGCTATGCGGTGTGGATGGAGTGGGGACGGCGACGTCGGGGGGTGCTACAGCCATTGTACCGCCGGTCGCGGAGCATGTGGCCGAGAGGACTGCCGTTGGGGATACAGCCAAGTCCCGCGCTACTGCCGTCGCTGCTACTGCTGCTATTGAGCCTGCTACTGCTACTGCTACTGCTTCTCCGGGTCGTGATGGTGCCGGCACGTCAACGTCAACCGATAGTACGGCGCGCTTCTTACGACGTAATCATAGGTAGGTAGGTCAACGGTTAGGTCGTTAGGCAGGCTGATGGCGCAAAATGGAGGCGACGTACATCGTGTACGACATGTGAACGAGGTAGCTACATGTTCGCAGCTGGCTCTTCGCCATGATGGACCATCTTTGTGCTCCGTACTTTCCGTACGTCCGTCTTTCCCGTACATTCTTCTTCCCATCCGTCTTTTCCCCTTCGTTACAGATCTCTACCCCACATCGTCGAGGTCGCTCAACGAATCATCAACCAACGCCAACTACCGGCTGTAGCAAACGCGGCACTTCAACAGCAGCTGCAGCAGCCCCTGGAGCCATTCACGATATTGGAGGCTGTACGAGATCCTCGTGCAGGGGCGGCGGTTGCGGTTGTAACTACCGGCAACGGCCGGCAAGAGGCGGCGTGGGTTGCGGAGCAGATTAAGCGGATAGTGGCGGCGTCCCATGGGTCTGTACGGCTGCAGGACGTGGCGGTATTGTACCGCCTCAACCGGCAGGTATGTCATTCAAACTTCGTCTGTCGTACTCTCCCGTAACCCTCTTTTCGGAAACCAACACCTCAGGGGCATCTCACCGTGTTCCCCTCCCTTGTGGCCGCCGGCGGTTCCGTTGTTGTACAGTTCGTTAACCCCCTCTCTTCCCCCCACGCATACACATACACACATACACCTTCCCAACAGGCGCGTATCGTGGAGGAGGCCCTTCAGGCCGCCGGGGTGCCGTACACTCTCCCGAAGAGCTCTCCCTTTTGGTCGGCCGACCAGGTTCGTGACGTGGCAGCGTTCCTCCGGGTGGCGGCGAACCCCCTGGAGTCAAGTGGGGCGCTGCTGGCGCAGGTGCTCACAAGGCCCAGGCGGGGCATCGACGCGAGTGAGTACGGCAGCCGGAGCAGGGCAGGCTGTTTGTACGTGTGTACGTGTGTGTGTATGTGGAGCGGCTGGGGGGAGGCAGCACTGGAGTGATCCTCCCTTTCGGTTGAGGGGGAAAAGTCGTTGCATTCGACATTCGCCGCCTGATTTTGTTCTGTACGGCACATTAGTAATCGGCGCATCTTCGGGTATGTGTAGCTGTGTCCGGCAGCGGTGCGGACGAGAACCCTTCTCCGAAACCCTAGACCCTTCCCTTCCCCCCGACCTGCAGGCAGTGCCGTACTCGCCCGGCTCAAGAGATATGGCCGCGCAGGGGGAAGGACGTCGGGGCAGCTGCTCTTCGGGGACATGGTTGCGGCGGTGCGACGGGGGAAGGGCATGTGGCGGCAGTAAGTACGGAAATGTGTTTATGTGTTTGTGCGTCTGTGCATCTGTGTGTCCCCTCAACTTAATTCGTTTGATCGGATTGCCTGATCAGGCATCCCTTCCCGCCCTCAATCTGGTACTTCCTTGCAGCCCTCCGCGGCCTCGTGGGGCCCCCTGGAGCTGCTGTACCCGGGACAGCCGCCCCTGGACGTGAGCCGGGGGTTGCCGTCCTGGCTGTACGACGCTGTACGAGATGCGTTGGAATTACTAATGCCGCCGCCGAAAGACCACGCCCTCTGTCCGCCCGGAGGCGAGGAGGGCGCCAGAGGCGGCGGCGATGGCTCCAGGGAGGAGGGGCGGTACTGTCCGCTGGATCCCTCCTCGCTGCAGAGGAAGCTGGCCTTCACGGACCTGCACCCGGACGACCCTCCCTGGATGGTGGGGAGTAAGGGGGAGGGGGATGTGTGTGTGTGTATGCGTGTGTGTATGTTATGTAACCTCCCGCCCACCTCTCTCTCTTCCTGTGCCAGGCTGTCCGCTGCCCGCTGGGTCGAGCCATCGTACGCAGCCAGCACCCGCTCATTGCCGAGCTAATTATAAGTTTTATAATTAATAATTTAAAATATTTTTATATATATTCACATATTTGAAGCTCATTTCCCCCTCCCCCTTTTTTTCCGTTCGCTGCACAGCTGATAGTGGACAATGAGGCCTTCCCCGCCCCGCTGGCGCCTCCACCGCCCCCAGAGCTGTGCCACGCGCTGGGGCTGCACCCGGGCGAGCCCGAGTACGACGGCGTCGTGTGAGTTACAGTACGGTACAACATACCGTACGATGGCTTAAATGACGTCTACCAAATACTCTTGTCTCTCCGCTGCCAAACCTACGTCTAAACTCCGCACGTATTGGCTCCATCAACCCCCACACACACACGCACAAGGCCCCATGCGCAATGTGGGACGAAGTTGTGAAGGATTTGCCGTACACCCGCCGTACCTGTCTGACTTCTTCCTCTTCCCCCTCACACCCTAACGTTGACAGGTTTCTCCGGGACCTCGTGGTGCTGCTGAATGTCGCGTCCGCATCGGGATACGGTCCTGAGGTACGACATTACGACAGTAGTACGACAGTCGAAAGATGAAAAGAAATGATTGAGGAGGTGTTCAGATCGGCTCTATATGGGTTTTACGTGGAAGGAGGTTGGGGCTTGCGAACGAATTGCTGCTGCCGTACACATCGTGTGATTCCTTCTGACCCTCCGAAACCATCAGCTTCTTTGTATACCGTACATTCCTTCATTCTGACCGCTCTCTTTATCGCAACATCTCGGAAATATTTGCATCTGCAACTCGTCGAGTGCCGCCGACATGTCGTCCCTCGGTCACAGGACATCTTAGAAATGGTCATCCGGGCGACCGGGTACGAGACGTGGCTGGAGATGGAGCACGGCGACCGAAAAGATCTATGTAAGTGTACGGCGTCTTTGATGGTTTCGGAGGTTGTCGGATTGAAGTCAGGAACGGAAGCGGGAACCTTTACGTGAAGGAATAAACTTGACCCCTTCGGATTCGTCTTGTTGTCGTACAAAGGGAGAGAAAGCCTCAAGACCCACATGGGATTGCGGCGCATATTGCCTAAATAGGCACCGGACCGGGATGTGGGAGGTGTGCGGAAACTGTGAGGGTTTAAACTGCCCGCCATTCGTACGGCCGCCAACTGTCCCGCACCGACATCACCCGGTAGCCAAGGAGCTGCTCCGACTGGCCGAATTTCGAGAGGCTGCCCGCCAGTACGACTTTGCACGGGAGGAGATGTTGCTAGCGGCGCGTACGGCAAGGGCGAGTGAGACGAAGTCGTCAGCCGCTGCTCACGCTGCGGACGGCATGTCCTCGCCGCCGCAGCAGCCGCCTCCGTTACGCGTTCCTCCACTTCAAGAGTTCGCGAGCTGTGTGGCTGGTTTGGTGGCGGCCGCGGAGGGGGTCCGGAAACGAGGGGAGGTGCGTGTGTGTGTATGTGTGTATCTCTGCGCGTATTTAAACGGCGCCGGTTGGTGACGTACGGACGTGCTGTGTGAAAGATTGGATGTCGCGGAAGGCGCTCGTCCAAAGGTTGATCAAGCTCTGCCGTACACAGGTGTACCGTACGCTTGTTAAAATCAGCATCATCATTCACAAACACTGAATAACCAAAATATGGACTCCTCCACTTTTCGCACTTGAGGTGCAACGAGGCGTAACCTCCAACCGTACACGTGACCACACGCTTTCCCCCTCTCCCCTCCTCCTTCCTTTCCCCCCCTACGTGCCGCTGTTTCCCCCTCTCTCCAGACCGCCGCTTCCCCCCCCGCTCCGAAACCCCGTGCCGGAAGTCCGAAGTCCGTCTCCCCCTTCCCCTCCCACACATCCTCCGCATCGCCGTCGGATCCTTCGTCACTGCCTGCGGTGCCCGATACGTCCCCGCTGGGGACGGTGATGGCTAACGCCGCCGACGCCGACGCCGACGCCGACGCCGCCACCCCGGCGTCCCACTCCGCCGGTGATGCTGTACAGCTGCTGACGCTGCACGGCTCCAAGGGTTTGGAATTCCCTGTCGTATTCCTCGTGGGTTGTGAGGACGGGTTACTGCCACACGTACGTTCCCAAGAGGAAGCTGTACGGCGAGCTGAGGAGCAACGACTGATGTTCGTTGGTAGGCGGTTGGGTCGTTGGCTTGTGGAAATCTAAGAAAATTTCCAACGGATGGAAACTCGCCGCTTCAATCTAAGTTATTAATTACATCCGGTAGTTATATTTTATTGCTTGATTTGGACACTTAAAATAAGTGTTTTAAAATTATTCAATATATATTTCACCGAATGTAAATCCCGAATAATGAATACCGGAGCCCTGATTCTATTCATCTCTCCACTCCCTTGCTTCTCCGTGCGCCACCCTGGAGCGCGACCACTTAGGGGCGCCCACCCGCCCCTCCCCCTTCCCCCGCAACTGCCTGCTGATCTGGCCCGGGTATGCGCCCCTCCCACGTGCCCCTCCCCCCTCCCCGCTACGCACTCCCCGCCATTGAACTCTTCAGGAGTCACTCGGGCCATGGATCAGTTGTATCTTACCTGGGCCGCCGAGAGGGCTAGAAACCGCTTCAAACTGGCAACTGAAAACCGCCAACAGAATCAACTGCATTCGGTAGACGAGGACGCGCGCGACGTGGTGGCAACGGCCGCTTTGTCATCCCCGCAACGGCGGGCGGCGGAGGGCGCTCACTGGCAGCAGTTCATGTCGCCCTTCGTCCTAAGGCTGCTGAAGGTAATAGGCACTGTGGAATGGTCGCCCGCCTGCTGCTGCGCTACTGCTCGAAAAGTGGGCTCGGAATTAGAAAGAGGCAGAGGTTGCTTCGCCGCTGCGAAATTGGATGCAGCGTTCTTCACCCCTTGAAGAACCCTGATAGGATGTGAACCGAACAAAGGGAATACGAGACGGAATAAGAGAACAGAAGACAACGCGACATGGGAGAAATTTTGTTGTCCTTTTCGCCCGCCTGCTTTTCCTGTCGTACTGCACCTTCAGTGCAGTTTTATTTTGGATCCCCTCCTAACTGTTATTAGATTTTATTTCATTCACATTTTTAACTTTGACCACTTTCACCACGGGAATGGCGGATGGATGCTAGGACGTCGCGGCCGAGGGGAGGTTGGTGGAGGCGGCGCCGGACGCGAACGGCTGCGTCAGTGCCAGTGGCGGCGAGAACCATGGGTCAATCGCACCGGCGTTGGCGATGGCGCCGCGCATCGGCTCGAATGCTCGTCCATCGGCCCCGCTGGTGCTGTACCACGACACCACGGGCAAGATTCCGTTGCGGAAGTTGCTCTTCTAACCCTAAGACGTCATATATCGCCGGGGGGATTCTTGCTGGGAGTGGATATGGGTACGACATCGGGTGTACATATGTGGTCTGGAGGACCGGGGGGAGGGGGGTTGAAAGTGAGTATCGCCTCGACGGCGATCGAGGCGGCGGCGGCATTGGCGGTAGCGGCCGGTAATGGTCAGTACTCAGTACTCAGTACTGGGGGAATGTGTTTGCTTATCCGGTGACGTGGCGTGAGCTTTCCGTTCCTGGGATGCTACCCGGCACCATCCATTGCGGCGGTCGGTAAGGGCCCGGTAGCTCCGGTCGCTGATGTAGACCTTTGTCTTGTCTAGGTACATGTCGTCATCTTATGTTACGGCTCCGTAATTCTACACGGATCGCCGACCCCCTGAAGATATCTGGCCATCAGAACTCCGTTATCGTTATCCAGCTTTGGCAAAGTGGCCAGCTTAGGTACGCACGCGGCGGATCGCAGTGGGATGTGCTGCTTGACGTAACTAAATTCCATATGAGGTTAAACTCGCAAAAAGAAATTATAAAGCCTTGGTGACAGTTGCGCTACCGAAGGCATTGCAGCTCCAAGTGGGTTCCGTGTACTTGAGCCTCCCTAATTGAGCCCCGTAGATTATTCGAATGAAAATGAAAAATTTTGATTTTGTCGTTAAGATTCCCTGTGGAGATGTATGAGTGCCTCTACCCGGAAGTCGAGGCAGCTACGAAGAAGTAATTGAGTTTGCAAAAACATGTTTGGTTTGAAGCTTTAGGAGAATACTCGACGATGTTTAGACCGATTCCATGAGCTGATCTTACAGTAATCAAAAAGGGTCGCTATGTCACGAACGTCAACCGTCCAAAACCGTCGCGCCTAAAACAATATCAAAGTCCCCGGAAAGGCGACCATAGAATACTGTGCGGTGATATAACTTGTTTATATTATGTATGGAGTTATATAATAATAATTTGTCCATTCAACGGCCGTCATGGCCCGTTGGATCATGATCTGAGACCGTTGTAGAAACCAACTGCCAATCGGGACAAGGAGTCACAAAGCACGACAGAAATTTGCATGGCTTCTTAATATAAGGTGAATAAATATGTTTCATTTCGAATTGTTATCTGCATCCTGCACGGGCGCTTCAATGGGGTGGGCGAAGGTACGGAAGCGGGCTCCACCGCCAGGACCTTGGGTAAGACAGAATGGGGAAGACACAGCTTAGCCTTTTATAGGCAATGAAGCCGGGGTTAGTACTGATCTTCTGCGCGGCAGCCGTTCTCGCGTAAGTACCTCTCTACCCTTGGGCTGTCGGTAGTATAGTGCGACCCAAATGGTGTTTAAAATCTGTCCTGATTGAGTACTTGCAAGCTTTTGCTTCAAAAGTGGCGCTTTTTAGCAAGAAGTCGGCCTCATTTGTCTAAATTGGTTGCAACGAGGATGGGCTTGACTGCGACCCTAAGTTTATTGTACCCAAATCGGAATACTTTACGCCAAGTTTTTGGCTTTCGGATTTTTTATATGGGAGGAAGTCGAACCTGCTCTTCCGCCGCGCAGGGTTGCCCAGGCGCAGCAGACGGTCGTCTACCCGAAATTTCCATTCTGTAAGTGCGTCCCGTCGCCGTCAGCATACAGCTTGAGCCCCATAGTGAAGTCTTTCGGCAACGGCACTTTCTGCTTCACATTGAACGTGAAATCCATCGCGAATAGCAACGCGTACTGCGCGAACGACGCTGACCTTCACAAAATCGAGGTGCGTCACAACCCTGACCTCAAGTTATACCGCTGTTAGGAGCTGGTGTTTATAAACTACCGTGCGGCTGATTCCTTTGCTCGCTTGCTTTTTACCAGCTGAAGCAGGCGTTGTACCTGCTTCAGCTTCTACCTCTGAAAGCTTAATTAGTTGTTCTGAATTAATATTTCTTGCTCTTACTTCTTAACATGTTTTTGTAGTTCAACGTGAGGCCGACTTGTGATGTGCGCTCCACAATCATCAAGTCCAGTATCGATGGCGTGCCGACTTTAATCGGGCCCGCATGGAGCTATCCGAGGCAGGGGCCCGCTGGCAGTGTTGTTCTTCGCCTGACCCAATTGGATTTGGGATTCTCAAATGATGGATCCGAGATCTGCATATCCCTTTTCAGCAAAGAGCCGGGCGGGCAAGCGTGCACGACCCTAGAAGAGCTCTGTGAGCCGCCCACAAACGCAGATTCCGGGGTTTGCACAGCCGCGATGTTTGATTCCAACGTCGCGTGTTGTAAGGTGACCAACTTAAACACCCTGAAGCCCCCTTCACCACCACCGCCATCGCCGCCGCCGTCACCGCCGCCGCCCTCGCCACCGCCGTCGCCGCCGCCGCCCTTGCCACCGCCTTCACCACCGCCTCCCTCGCCACCGCCTTCACCACCACCGCCATCGCCTCCGCCTCCGCCGTCACCGCCGCCACCCTCACCGCCGCCGCCGTCACCGCCTCCACCCTCGCCTCCGTCGCCGCCTCCACCCTCACCACCATCACCGCCGCCGCCCTCACCGCCTCCCCCGTCACCGCCGCCTCCGCCGTCGCCGCCTCCGCCCTCACCGCCGCCTTCACCACCGCCTCCCTCGCCACCGCCTTCACCACCGCCCCCATCGCCGCCGCCGTCACCGCCGCCACCTTTACCGCCGCCGCCGCCGCCGTCGCCGCCGCCGCCCTCGCCACCCCCTTCACCACCGCCTCCATCGCCGCCGCCTTCACCACCGCCTCCATCACCGCCGCCTTCACCACCGCCTCCATCACCGCCGCCGTCTCCGCCTCCACCCTCGCCACCGCCGTCGCCGCCTCCACCCTCACCGCCGCCTTCACCACCGCCTCCATCGCCACCGCCTTCACCACCGCCTCCATCCCCGCCGCCGCCTCCGTCGCCGCCTCCACCCTCGCCGCCATCACCGCCGCCACCCTCACCGCCGCCGCCGCCGTCGCCGCCTCCACCCTCCCCGCCGCCGTCGCCGCCTCCACCCTCACCGCCGCCGCCACCGTCACCGCCTCCACCCTCACCGCCGCCGCCGCCGTCACCGCCTCCGCCCTCACCGCCGCCTTCACCACCGCCGCCATCCCCGCCGCCGCCTCCGTCGCCGCCTCCACCCTCGCCGCCATCACCGCCGCCACCCTCACCGCCGCCGCCACCGTCACCGCCTCCACCCTCACCGCCGCCGCCGCCGTCACCGCCGCCGCCCTCACCGCCGCCTTCACCACCGCCGCCATCGCCACCGCCTTCACCACCGCCGCCATCACCGCCGCCGCCTCCGTCGCCGCCTCCACCCTCGCCGCCGCCGTCGCCGCCTCCACCCTCACCGCCGCCGCCGCCGTCACCGCCTCCACCCTCACCGCCGCCGCCGCCGTCACCGCCTCCACCCTCACCGCCGCCGCCGCCGTCACCGCCTCCGCCCTCACCGCCGCCTTCACCACCGCCTCCATCGCCACCGCCTTCACCACCGCCTCCATCACCGCCTCCGTCGCCGCCTCCACCCTCGCCGCCGCCGTCGCCGCCTCCACCCTTACCGCCGCCTTCACCACCGCCTCCATCGCCGCCGCCGTCGCCCCCTCCTCCCTCACCGCCTCCGCCGCCGTCACCGCCTCCGCCCTCGCCACCGCCTCCCTCGCCACCGCCTCCATCGCCGCCGCCGTTGCCCCCTCCGCCCTCACCACCGCCGCCGTCACCGTCTCCACCCTCGCCGCCGTCACCATCGCCACCCTCACCGCCGCCGCCGCCGTCGCCGCCTCCACCCTCGCCACCGCCGTCGCCGTCGCCGCCCTCGCCGCCGCCTTCACCACCGCCTCCATCACCTCCCCCTTCGCCAACACCCCCTGCTCCACCCCCCTCTCCTCCGCCCCCTTCTCCGCCACCCTCCCCTCGCCCTCCATCTCCCCCCTCCCCTCGGCCACCCTCCCCTCCCCCCTCCCCTCCTCCCAGTCCACCTCCCCCTGAGCCGTGCAAGGTCTGCGCCTATATCGGTGTGGAGCTCGTCAATGACGTCACCCTATTCAATTTCACCATCATTGAGAAGTGCAACATGGTCGTGACCATTGTAACCGCCAACATAACAGCAGTTGCAAAACAAGTCAATGCCGTACTACTCCCCAATTTTCCAGTGGACTATACCTGCTCCGAAACCATTATTAAAGTTTGCAGTACGTTCGCATCCGAAGCCGACGGTGCCAAGTTGCAGCCATACATCACTACCCTGGCCCAGTCCTGGGTTCCCCTTGTGTACGACACCAGTTCGTGTCCTCCGTACCTGACGCCGTACGTTGGCCTGGCGAAAGTGGGAGGCGACGGATTTTGGCCGGATATCCCCCCGAGCTGCCTGTCAGCAGAGCTCTACCTGACGTGCACTTTCAAGCCGCCCCAGTTTCCAAAGTGCAAGTGAGCGGGGGCCGGGGACCGGGTGGGGAAAATCAGACGAGATCAAATCAGCCCTGCTTCGAGGGAGAAGATAGAGAGTATGTTTATGTGTGTGTATGTGTGTATGTGTGTATGTGTGTATGTGTGTATGTGTGTATGTGTGTATGTACCATCCCCGAACCTAAGAGGCTTCAACCCAACAGATCTACCAGCCACCTGCCAACGCATCCTTAGCCTCCTCCTTCCCACCAATAAGCTCGTGGTGTGTATTGTTCACCCGACCCCTCCGACCCCTCCGACCCCTCCGACCCACCGGCAGATGTGACAAGCGGCGGGGTGCAACTCCCTTCGCCGCCCTCCCGGTCATCACAGCAGGACCCGGACGGAGGAGCAACACCCGACTGTACTGCTTTCAACTGAAAATCGTACACCCAACCATCAATCCAGATGTGGGTGCATTTTATCCCTTGTTGAATGCAGCGTTGTGTCGTACCTCATCCGCCACTTGCGAATTAATGTTAACCACTTAGGGTAACACTTATCCGTACATACGTTATATATGCATTCGTGTGTGTATGCGTACATGCGTATGTGTATGTGTATGTATGTGTGTATGTGGTGGGGCGGGATAGAGGTTAAACAGGTTTCTGTCTCACGTGCCTCATGTGCGCGCATCATGCGTTCTTGCAGAGCAAGTGTGGCCGTTCCGAGTACATGTCGAAGGCGGAGTTTTGGGCGAATGATAACCTGAGGCGCAACGTGCGCGGCATCGGCATCCAGCCCTCCAACGCGTCGTCGCTGGATTTCATTTCCCCCGCCTGGGGCGCCATCGGCGACCAGACCCTCAAGGCCACCAACCTCAACTGGAGCAGGTCCCAGGTGAACGGCGCAAAGATCTGTTTAGAGCTGGACAGCGGCGTGGACCTGACCAGCTTCTGTTTGACGGAAACAAACACATGCTGGTGAGTCCAGGGCTCGCCCATCTGCACGCTGCGTACATACTAGATCGTTTGCAAAATATTAATAGCGTAAGATTTTAGCGAATTTTTTTGTATATTCTTATTTTTATATTTTAAATTCTTTTTCGTAGTTTGCCGCGGCCCCTGCGGCGAGGTATGCTAGCTAATTGGGGACTGTTGATCGCGCTGGCAGTGGCGGTTGGCGGTTAGCAGTTGGGTTTCATCGACTTAGGGTCAAACCCCGCCGGGCAGTAGTAAACGTAATGATGTGCCGTTTTGTGAAGTCTCTACTTTGGCATCCATTCTGAAGATAGACGTACTTTTGACGACAGCATCAGAGAAATCAGGGTTTTAGTATTTTTAGGGCTTAAAACCTGAGGATTATTAAAACCCCCTAAAACCCTAGAAAACATTTTAAAAACCGAAAGCCCATTTCCGCTTTTTTCCGTCGTTTCCCCCCTCCCTTGTCTGCAGTCTCTAGTTGCCGTACTAACGCCATTTGATGCAATTCAATGCAATGCAGGTTGAACCTATTCGATTTGGACAAGGACTGCTGCCCGGTATACTCAGCAGCCACCCTCTAATATATAAGATCCATGAGCAGATATGCATGTACGGAACGTCGCTCCGTACACCATTCAGTACATCACCGTACAGGCTAAAATGCACTATTTTGACAACATTATTAAATTGCGTACAAGTACAAGTTACCTTCCGACCTACCTAGGGCACCCTGACTAGGGATTCTTTCTTCTTCGAGGGGGGGGTGCCGCATATAGAGGTGCCGTACAGGGGTGCCAAAACAAGTATTTTGTAGCCACCATCCGGGGATTATATACTATTATGCTCCCTCTACCTGTTGCTGATGCTACTGATGCTACTGATGCTACTGATGCTATGGTAGCAGCCTTGTGCGTTTGCTCGCCCAACATTCTAAGCGGTCGTATAACCACCATCAGGGGATTATCGTTGTGCACACGTTTGCGGCCGTATGGGTGACCCGCGTCATGTGTTTGCGTGCATGGGGGCACCGCACCGCCCCGCTTGCAAACACGGGTCTTTGGAGGCCTGGAAACTGACGTCGTCGAGGACAGCCCCTTTTGGATGGAAGGGATGGGCCGGCCTGTCGACATATTCTTAACACTTGCTTGCTCACCTCATCAGTCTAAGTTGTGGCTGTATACATGCCCGGGTGTTGTGGTATATGTCCTAAGGATTGTCGGACACATCACATACAGATCGCGCGCAATGCACGGACGCCACGCCGCGCCGTGCCTAAAAAGGCACAGGTGTTGCTAGTCCTATTTTGGACATATACATATATTGTCTGTTTGTCACTCCGTGATTCATAGCTTATTTATCATTTGGATGCTGCTGCTGTTGCTGCTGCTGCTGATCATCATCACTTTGTTCGTGGCGTGGGTTTATATATGTTGGGTATTTCAACGCCAGGATAATGGGCTGATGCAAGAGAACCGTACGTTAACTAACCGTACGTTAACGTATTCGCGTTAAAGTACCAAAGTTCGTTGCAACGAACGGCATCAGCCATACTGCCGGCCAGCCGGAGGAGCTCCATCGGTTTGCGTGAAGAGGTCGGAAGCCAAGTGCTAGTGAGGCCTGCACGAACCCCTAGGAGGTCAGCAGAAGCCTGCTGCCCTCCTGGATGGGGGTTAGGTACGCGCGGGGGCACACATATAGGAGAGTAGAGAGAGAGCGCGCATGGAACGAAGTATACGGTACCGCAGGGAGGCATATGTACGTACTCCGTACGGCGAGGCGTGCTTACGTGCATTGGCTGGTGTTTATAACCACTTCATATGCGGCATCAGGGGGCCGAAGAGTGCGTAAGCATAAGCATAAGCACACCTATCATCTCTATCACAACGAAGATTGCGTATGTGTTTGGTATTAATGCGGATTGTTTGACATCAAGTTACATATAACATATATGCACTTACATAAAGTGATGTCGTTGACCAATGGGTCGTTGACCAATGGGCGATGCAGATGTCTGGGGATGGACTGCAGAGTTCAGATCGCGTCTTAGTCAGGTCCTTGCGCGTCATTCTTAGCCGCCGTTGCGGGGCGGTGAGTGCGGACACGCGCCGTCACGTCTCGTGTGCCGTAATCCGGAACGGAACGAACCGGACGGCGTGCACGTTCAATGGACCCGTACATATGTAGGTGGCTGTAGGTGCGCTTGGCCATGGCGTATTAAGTGACCCATGGGTCTAGTTGTTTGTAGCGGTTTGTGGCTCATGAACGGCCGCCGGGCAGTTGTACGACACATCCGTGCATACGTACAGTAGGTTGTTGGGGTACGCAACGCGGCGTCAGTTAACTGGTCGTTGTATGCAGCATATGTATGTATAATTTGTTTCCCCATGTGGTGATCTCCCACCACTATTACTACTACTACTACTAATATTAATAATTAATAATAATAATATAGTAATAATAATAAATAAATAAATAAGTAAATAATCGCTCTCGTATCTTGCTGCCCGCCTTCCTGCCGAGGGTGTCGGAGTCCAGGGTAAGCCCGCGCATGCAGAGTCCTCCCAGTTTCTCCGTATTTTTTAGACATTACCGTTTTTTGAACTCAATATCTGATGTGTGTATGATATGATTAAAATAATAGTGTGGATTCTCGTCTGAAGATACAAGCTGGTCGTCAAATATCTGGCGGTCAACTTACTGTACGTACATTCAACGTACTGCATCGCGAGTATGGCCCCTTGCTTAGCTCTAATACATGAGAAATGATCTGGTTTACGTTTTATAGCTTGATTATAATTAAATGAAAACAATTAACTGGGAAATTAAGAAACGAATGAACATACAGTTCCTGGGCACGTGGGCAGGGGAGTTCTTTTAGGAGAGGTCGTAGACCGAACCAGCCAAGGTCCCAACCGATTTACTGGTTGTTGGTTTCGGAGCCTGAATACTTCCTATGTTGGAGTTGTTTGGGCCAGTACGGCGCCAACAGTAGCGAATATTGTGTCAGTTGCAGAAGTTGCATAAGGTTGCGACTGTAGTTGCAGTTGCTTCAATAGAAGTTGCTGTAGTAGCAGTTCTTATAGAGGTAAGATCCTGTACGGCAGTACGCCAAGGTGGGTTCATCAATCGGAGAGAAGGAATTACCCTTTACTCCTATCCTGACTTTGCAGATAGATTTATAACGGGTCCTAATTCCCGCCTTAATCAACACCCGAGCTTTTGGTGCTCTTCACCAGTCGCCATGCCTAATCAGGACCTCTGTGAGAGCTGTACGAAAATCCTGGAAACATCGCAACATATATCATTTTAGATATAAAAACACAGACATAGGCTGCGCCGCGCAAGGCACCTGGGGCTGGGTGCCCGAAAAGAGGGAGGGGTAACAGCTAACAGCGGTCTTAGGGTTTTGAGACGCCACTTGCGAGGGCGCCACTACTTGGAGGGAAAGTAGAGCGTTCGACATGGTGTACCCAAAACCTGGCCCGAGGCAGGACGGCGGACCCCGCCTGACCCCGCCTGATCCCGCCTGCCGGAACCGTACGGGGACCAACACTCCGCAGGACGGAGCGGCGAGTTGATGAAGTCCGCGGGGAGGGATAAAACGTTCCTTCCTTCGCTGCTGTGTTCGTTTGGCGGTCCAGGTTGAGAATCATTTTTGCAGCACTCGTGCCGCCCCTCCTTTGCTGCGACACGGCACACGACACGGGTCTCAGGAGGACGAGCAGCCCGGCCATGCATGCAGCACGAGGGGAAGCTGTGCCGGTGTCTTTCAGGCTCCCTGTTGGGGGCTATCCTGTACCGCTGATCTCCGTCCATTACTCGAAAGCGGCACGCGTGCTCGGTCGGGCAGGGTGGGGGACGCAGTGGCCCTCCCCGCCCCTCCATTGCGGGGTGTGGAAAGTGCTTGTCCGGTGATCTTTCCATGTGGGCAGCAGGATTATCGAGTTGCACCTGGCCATAGAGCTAGGATGGTCGTACAACAAAAATCAGATCAAATCGCGTCGGGCTTCGGACCCCGTCAATTCGGGTTTCGAGTGACGTAACCAATGGACGTAGGCCCTTGTCCATCCGGGGAGCCTCCTGGGCCCTACCTGCGTTCAATCTGCGCACCGACTGTGTGTTGGTTCGCAGTAGCACTTAGGCGGCTAGGGTGCTACAGCTCTACTGACCAATCCCACCACCGCTTGGGATGGTGGAGCATGTGATGATAGTAGGATGTCGTAATATCGATCGGAAAGGCCTCCGGCTGTGTCGCCCGATGGCGACCGTTAAACCCAGAGAGAGAGAGAGCAGAAGGTTTGCGAGCGATAGAGAAACAATGGATGGCATGTATGGCTGGGAAATAGACGAATCGTGTTAATGGCAAGCGTGAATGGTAATGAACGACGTTGAACTGTAACCTCCGGCAACCTCTATCTGGGGCGGTTAGCTGGCAGGCAATAACGCCAGCTCGGCAAGCGTCATTTTTTTCTCGTCTGATGCCCCCACCGATTCAAAGCTGTGAGCTCTCAAATGAATAACTTTGCAAGTCCTGATAGCTTACCCGCACTGACAACTTTTCGATATGGACAAACGAAACGTTCTTGGGGTACAAATAATTATGAATTTTACAATTTCCAAAGGTAGGAAATAAATGAGCATAGAACTCAACCGGTTTAGGAAAGGGATTTTCAGCTCGACGTGATGGTTTATGCCAGATGCCAAAACCCATAATCGCCCGCCGCCCAAACAGACAGGAACTGTTTTAGGAGAATTTAATATTTTAGTCACCTTTCATCATTTTCGTTTTTTTCGTTCTACTCCGTGTTGCATGCCTTCCTGCCGCATGTGGATCGCGACATCAGTAATAATCAACAGCAGCGATTTGACCTGCTTCTTTACTCACAACGGTTGCCATGTTTTCCGAAACTTTTAACCCCATAGACTTAAGCAATGTCCGAAGGCCATGCAAATGCACCGAAAACTTGACCGATCTGGCCTTCTTTCGAGTTCGTAAGATCCTGTTGTCACAACCAAAGGTTATCAATCTAACAAGGGGATTTGAAGGTGCTTTAATTCTTATGCATGCATCATAGTTTGGACTCAACACGCCATAGTTGACGACGCCCAGCATCGTACATTCCATACGGCCGAGTAGCGTTGAGCGTAGGATCGGCGAGATGGACAACAGAATCATTATTCTGTAGCTTTGCTGACAGCTGACATAAATACATACTCAAATTGTCGGCCACTCGCCAGCGCATTGTCGGCCACGGTGATGATGGTACGATAATGGAAGACGACATAAATTATATTTCCCTTATAATTATAAGCGACATATAAATGTTACTTTAAATCCTTAACATAATGAGCCAGTAAGCTCGAGGGGAGGTGGGCGAATGCCGTAATGATGTACGGCATAGATACTCGGAAGCCAGTAAACAGTGAAGTTTCTTCCTATGTCCTT
The DNA here is from genome assembly GCA_019650235.1 of Volvox reticuliferus. Classification (NCBI taxonomy): domain Eukaryota; kingdom Viridiplantae; phylum Chlorophyta; class Chlorophyceae; order Chlamydomonadales; family Volvocaceae; genus Volvox; species Volvox reticuliferus. The sequence goes on along the minus strand of BNCP01000072.1, from coordinate 195,310 downwards.
GCAGATGTCATAGCGCATAATGAACATCGTTGCTCTTTTTACGCTTTGCGTGGCAGCCGCTTTCGCGTAAGTCAGCAGAGCATCGGGCTCAGACAGCGTGCAAAAAATTATCTTTGTGCCAGATGACCAGTAATTTGGCATCCTGTACATCGAATTGATAATAAGCTTTGCTTAAATTTCGGTATATATCTTGTTATGCGCTGATGGCCAGATACGTCCTATTGTCACGGTTGCAATTCCCTTACCTTGTTTGCTGTCTTCAGCTGCATCTGGAACATCTTCAAATGGATCCGGATTGGGCTTCTGAATCACCTGATGTTGATGGAACGTTAAAACCTTGATTCACCTTTTCGACAATTTTTCGCCTTCGCCCTCGTAGGGGTGCCCGAGCGCAAGCCGTAGAAACAGCGACGCAGAGCGGACAGTTTCAAAGCTTTCCGTTCTTTCAGTGCGTGAAGACACCTTCACCTTACAGCGTTTCGCAGTCCGTGGCTGCATACGGGAATGGTACATTCTGCTTCCAAATTAATGTAAATCCCGTCACCAGCGGATCGACGGGATATTGCGCTACGCAGGCGGACATTCGCAAATTTGAGGTGAGTCCACTTGCACCTGATGGTTGGTTTATGGAGTTGGCCAATCTTTTTCGTATTATTAATGGCATCAGACGTGATAACTCGCGCATCTTACTTTAGGAATTGAAGTCTGAGTCTCGCTTTCTGTTTTTGTTGGGTTGTATTATATCAGCTTACCTCAAAGTCCGTCATCCAATATAGCGCGGCGGGGTTGACTGGTAGGCCTGATCGGAAACCGCTGCTGTGGTATTCGCAGCACACAACACGCGAAGCATCGATGCTGATTTAGCCGTCAAGAGCAACACAGCACTCTCAGAACAATCCCAGCCGAATACAATTATAGAGGTGACCCCCACGCCCTCGGTCGGTTACTACAGATGAAGTCTGAGTCTCGCTTTCTGTTTTTGTTGGGTTGTATTATATCAGCTTACCTCAAAGTCCGTCATCCAATATAGCGCGGCGGGGTTGACTGGTAGGCCTGATCGGAAACCGCTGCTGTGGTATTCGCAGCACACAACACGCGAAGCATCGATGCTGATTTAGCCGTCAAGAGCAACACAGCACTCTCAGAACAATCCCAGCCGAATACAATTATAGAGGTGACCCCCACGCCCTCGGTCGGTTACTACAGATCCGCCAGGTCCCTGTCGCTTGAAGCATTAAGCGAGACGTGACTTCACTCACCCCCTGGTTATTGACGTGTGACAATGTAGACTCAGTACCCAGTTACGTTCGACTTCGGCTCAACCCTTCGAGACCGCAAGCGCCAACTGACTTTAGCGCCCGTTTAGAGTCCGTTATGTCGACTGACATTAAAATATAACACAGGCAAACGTATCCCACAGCCATCAATTACCCGCGTGGCTCTGCGGCGTACGACCCCACGATTTAACCGGCATCATGGCGCAGTCCATGATATGACGGTTGACGGCTAGGTTTTAATATTTGGGTTTAGAATGGATTGCAGGGTCAACGCATGGTCAACGCATGGCCTTCCCTTAAGCAAATGACAGTGTATAATAATCACAGTTAAAACCTCGTTCTTTCGTACATCTCTCAAACCTAACCCCCAAAACCCTAAAACCCTTCATGCCTGGAACCCTTAAATTCCTGACAGTTAAACGTTCGCCCAAGCTGCGATGTCAACGAAACCCTCGTCAAGGCAACCGTTAATGGTGTTTACACAGCTATCGGACCCGGGTTTTTCCGCCCAAGCCAGGGCCCCGTTGGCAGTGTCGTACTTCGGCTGTCTCAGTTGGGCCTAGGCCTGGGCAGTGACGGCACCGTGGTTTGCTTAACTCTCCTGTCTCGGCTAACGCCAGGGAAGGGCTGCCTAAGCCTGCAGGAGCTGTGCGAGCCACCCCCAGGTGCCTCTGCTGGGGCCTGCTCGATTGCTCTGTTCGATAGCAAGCTCGACTGCTGCCCCGTTTCCCGGGTCAGTCTTCCCAGCCCTCCGCCACCGTCACCACCACCACCTCCACGACCACCAGCCCCATCACCTCCCCCGTCACCACGGCCCCCCGCACCGCTTCCCCCCTCACCACCACCGCCTTTTCCACCACCACCCTCGCCACCTCCCCCGTCACCGCAACCACCCTCACCGCCTCCCCCCGCACCCCCCCCTCCGTCACCGCCACCGCCCTTCCCACCGCCTCCTTCACCTCCTCCCCCGTCACCACCCCCTCCATCACCCCCACCTCCTCCACCATCTCCTCCTTCGCCACCTCCAAGTCCACCCTCGCCCCCTCCACCCTCGCCGCTGCCACCATCACCGTCCCCACCCTCACCATCCCCACCCTCGCCCCCTCCACCCTCACCGCCCCCACCATCACCTCCTCCACCCTCACCTCCCCCACCCTCGCCACCTCCACCCTCGCCACCTCCGCCCTCGCCCCCTCCACCCTCGCCCCCTCCTCCACCCTCGCCACCTCCACCCTCGCCCCCTCCACCCTCGCCACCTCCACCCTCACCTCCCCCGCCCTATCCCCCCCCACCCTCGCCACCTCCACCCTCGCCGCTGCCACCATCACCGTCCCCACCATCACCATCCCCACCCTCGCCCCCTCCACCCTCACCGCCCCCACCCTCACCTCCTCCACCCTCACCTCCTCCACCCTCGCCTCCTCCACCCTCGCCCCCTCCACCCTCGCCCCCTCCACCCTCACCTCCCCCGCCCTCACCTCCCCCGCCCTATCCCCCTCCTCCACCCTCGCCACCTCCACCCTCGCCACCTCCACCCTCGCCTCCTCCACCCTCGCCTCCTCCACCCTCGCCTCCTCCACCCTCGCCTCCTCCACCCTCACCTCCCCCGCCCTCACCTCCCCCCCCCTATCCCCCTCCTCCACCCTCGCCACCTCCACCCTCGCCCCCTCCACCCTCGCCTCCTCCACCATCACCACACCCACCGTCACCTCCCCCCCCCTCTCCATCTCCCCCCTCTCCATCTCCCCCTTCACCGTCCCCGCCCTCGCCAGCGCCCCCATCCCCGCCACCACCTCCTTCACCCCCATCTCCCCGTCCTCCTCGCCGGCCTTTATCACCGCCGCGCCCTCCGTCGCCCTCTCCTCCGTCGCCCCCAGCGCCGCCCCCATCGCCATTTCCTCCACCTTCTCCCCTTCCACCATCCCCGCCACCGCCGTCCCCGCCCTCACCACGACCCCCTTCACCTCTTCCCCCTTCACGACCACCTCCATCACCCCGTCCACCCCGTCCACCGCCCTCACCTCCACGCCCTCCCCGGCAACCTCCTCCCCAACCCTTATTACCTCCGACCTTCCCATCGCCCCCTTCACCGCCACCCCCATTCCCGCCGCCTCCATCACCGCCACCCCCCTCGCCCCAGCCGCCTTCTCCTCCTCCCCCTTCGCCGCCGCCACCTTCACCCCCGCCACCTAGTCCCCCTTCTCCCCCTCCCCCCCTCACCACCTCCCCCCTCACCCCCACCCCCTTCACCGTTGCCCCCCTCACCCCCACCCCCATTTCCTCCACCTCCATCACCGCCACCCCCAGCGCCCCGTCCGCCGTCTCCTTCACCCCCCTCGCCACCGCCGCCTTCACCTCCCCCACCCTAGTCCCCCCTCTCCCCCTCCCCCCCTCACCACCTCCCCCCTCACCACCCCCTCCTTCACCGTTGCCCCCCTCAACCCCACCCCCATTTCCTCCACCTCCATCACCGCCACCCCCAACGCCCCGTCCGCCCTCTCCTTCACCCCCCTCGCCACCGCCGCCTTCACCTCCCCCACCTAGCCCTCCTTCTCCCCGTCCCCCAGTGCCCCCTCCCCCGTTCACCCCCGCCCCCTTCCCCTCCACCTCCATCCCCCATCCCACCCTCACCGCCACCCCCAAGCCCACCACCCTCTTGCATTGTTTGCGCCTACGTGACCCTTCAACCATCTGCAGCCGTCACGTTCCCTTATCAAATCCCCAGCGAGCAATGCCAAGCCTACGCGGATATCATCGTTAGTAACGTCACAAGCACTTCAGCAAGTGTGGGTGCCGTACTGTTGCAAGTCTCACCGGTCACCTGTGGAGATGACTTCATCAAAGTCTGCTTCGTCTTCTCCTCGGGGGCCGATGCCTCCAAGCTGCAGCCGTACATGGAAGTCCTTGTTCCCAGTTGGATATTAGGGGGCAGCGGAGGAGCTGCATGCCCCCCTTACCTCAACGGCTACACGGTCACCGCCGCAGTTGCGGGCAACGGCCATCCCGCCAGCCCCCCGAGCAGCGGCTGTTTGGATTACATCACTGCAGCGGCGTGCGCAGCCCCTCCGTCCCCAGTTCCCGCACGCGTGTAGGTAACAAAAACATAAACCAACGCCGTTGCCTAGCAAGCTGGCTTCTTAGCGGTTAGTTGGCCGTTGTTAACCCAGTTAGAGCTTCGTAGTACATTCATAACGGTTACAACTCCCAAACGACAGTTTTCAAACACTCACAAAAGAACACAAGACCGGGGGCATACACATCCACGAACATTTGCACATGCATACACACACACACTCTCTCTCTCTCTGTGGGTGGGTTTGGGGCCACGGTCACGGCACCTGACACAGCAGCCCCTGTACCCACAAAGGTAACCCCAACCCACATCGAGGAATTCCACAGTGATTCTGACGAACACGTACGGAGCGAGTCATCATGTGCCCTTCACACACACAGCAGGGTTATTCAAATGCCTTTCGATCCAAAAATGCAACTTGTGCGAATGGCGAGGGCGGGGAGCCCCCGACCCCCCACCTTGCGACGTTGTTTATGCCTGCTGTACACATACGTATGCATATGCGACCCCAGGTGCAATACCACCCAGCGGTTGACTCCCTTCGCGGCGACCCCCTTCCTGGAGACCTATCCGGGTCGCAAGACAACCACGCTGTACTGCTTCAACATCAGCCTCGTCACCCCGGTTGACCCGGATGTAGGTAACTAGGTCCTTACGTATGTGGTTGGGTCAAAGATCAGGACAGGACAGGACAGGACAGGGTCGACAGGATAACGAACTGGGACGACAGGGTTTGCCGTGAAGGCGGTCGAATGGGTGAGCACAAGCACATAATGGAGCATGTGCTGTTATGCATGTACGGATATGTGACATTTTTGGAGTGTGGGGGTTTCGTGCCTTGGAGCGATTCCGTGAGGTCGGGTCCGGTCGAACCCAGTTGTGATATGCGGAAAGGCACTAAACGCATGAAGGGTGGAATGGCGGGATGGCGGGATGGTGGCCAGCCAATGGGTACACAATTCACAAACCTGATCACGAGCAGGGACCCAGCTGGGAGGGGGCGCGGTGAATAGGGATCGGCAGGACCTTAGGGCCTATATGGCCTATATGGCGCACGCTTGCTCGCATGCGCGCATCTGTACGGAAAGGAAACGGAGCCGAACGGCCGTACATAGCTGGCTGGCGCTTCTGCAGTAACCTGCAGCGGAATTCAAAGCCCCGCACAACAGAACACAAACCGAAAATCTGCAGCTGCCCTATGAAAGCCCAAATCAGCATCATGCCGCCGCCGCTGCACCTGCCGCTGCTAAATGCTGGACCCCCTCCCTCCATTCGTCCCGCCAGAGCTTCTGTGGCTCCACCACCACTCTTCGCTCGGTGGAGATCTGGGCGGATGTAGATCAGCGCGCGCGCATCAAAGGCTTCGGTCTTCAGACCGCCGGGTCCACTGGGTTCACCTTCGTCCCCCAGATTTGGGGCCCAGTCGATGAAGCCACCAACATCATTGCCGTTAAGACATCGGCCTTCTATTGGGCGCTTAGCGATGCCAATGGTGGTAAGGTCTGCCTGGAGCTGGATGGACCCGCAACCCCTCAGACGATATGCAAGTTCAACGGGGGCGCGTGCTGGTAGGTGTTGTGCCTCCGTAGATTGTCGTACGTCATGTGTGCCTTCCGTACACACGCTGCAAATATGACGTAACTCGGCGTAAAGGACAGACGACTGCGGTTCGATCCTTATAACGTTCGCACATCAGCTTGTCGCCGCGTGCGTCAAGTCGTGCGTAGGCGTTCAAAAACACACGCTGCGAATATGACGTAAAATCCCCCCCCCTTTCACCTCTCCACCGGCCCTTCACCTCTTCACGATTCTGCGGGCTTACTTGTGATTTGCACACACACATACACACACATATGTGTATATATAATTACGTATATCATTCATTCAACCGCAGCCTTTTTACCCGACCGTCGTCTGCGTGCGTGATGTTAACTTCGTGGGCTTCAACTTCGTTCATTCCGTGTCTCCTGTCACGCAGGATCGCCCTCTTCGACGAATCCAAAGATTGCTGCCCGATTTATCAGGCCGCGCTGCCTTAAGCTACCGAAAGCAGTACAGTCCGATACACATGTAGTTGAACATGCGCTCGGCTGATACAGCCGCCGCTTCAGCACGGTTGCAGTGGGTGCTGCGGATGGGGGCCTTACGCTCATTACGCAAGAACACAACTGAAGTGGCGGCGCTGTGTGAGAGATAATGGCGCTCTCGTCTTGTACGTATGCAATGAGTGACGCACGGAGCACAACACGAGGTTGCGGATATCGTACTTTACTGGATGAGTGTATGTCAACTGCCAACCGTCTTAAGCAAATGGCGATGTCGTCAGTACCTGTACGTTGTACGCCCGTCTCAACCTACAGGTATGTAGCAAGTTTGGAACAACATCGCTATGTGCTAATTCGTGGCTGCTGAACAGAATGTGAATAGATAGCTGCAAATACGGTGCATGGGTACGGCATGTGTTGATGCGTGGGTCACACACGGTGTACTTCACATGTCGTCGTGGCTCACGGCTCGCGGCTGGCAGGCAAGGGGATCGCCCTCTTTTCCGCTGCTGGCTGCTGGGTTCATTAGCCAAGGTGGCAGACAGCTGGTTTACTTGCAAAGTTGGATGTACGGAGGTGCGGGACGAGGCTTTACGTTTCGTTCGTTGCTTGCAAAGGACCATTTCCACGTCACATGGTCGAAGCGAGCTGGAATTGAAGAAGAAATAGAATGCGGCTGCTGGATGGCCTGAATGGAATAACAGGGACTCTGTCACGAGCGGAGCCAGCAGCCTGAGGTGATCAGTCTACCTGCACGCGACCACCAGGCGTGTGTGTCTGTCCATGTGTGTCTGTCCATGTGTGTGTGCCCCCGTGTGTGTGCCCCCGTGTGTGTGCCCCCGTGTGTGTGTCCGTGTGTGTGTGTGTGTGTGTCCCCGTGTGTGTGTGTGTGTGTGTATGTCAGTGTGTATGTCGGTTCTTAAGGTTGAGATCTTCTTATATTGGATTTTGGCTGGATCGGGCTGAGCGAGGCAAGGGAGTGCTAGATGTCTGGTGGTGCTAGCTAGCCACCATCGATCTGAGGTAGGACAGTTCGAGACTTGTGCGGTACAGATGCCTCCGCGTAAGCCAGACCAGATAACCAGATGATTGGGGCCATGTGCAAAGGTTGACAGGTTGGTCGCTTAATGCCGTATGCCTAATTAAGCCCACTCTTACGTTTTGGGTAACATTCGTTGCCCTCACTGTCCTCACTGCACATTGCTCGTTAGCTGCGTGTCGTTAACCACCACTGCCTCTGTGTATCGTCGTCTCTTCGTCCGTTTATTTGGATACGATGGGCGCCCACACACCCTCGCTCCTGGTATTCATTGTGTGTTTGTCCTTGTGTGTGTGTGTGTGTGTGTGTGTGTGTGTGTGTGTGTCAGCGCATCTGTCCATATGGGCAGGAATCTCGAATTAATGAACCATTATTTTGCTTTGGAAGATTGGAGTAAATGGACGAACGAGATCTGTTGTACAAAATAGAAACCTGGATAAGTAATAAGTCAGGATCCTTCAACAGGATGCATGTACGGACAGACGATGACGGATTGATGGCAGTGGATGACATCTTCGACTCACGGCCGTCGTCAGATGAAGAGCCGCCTGGCGTAGGTTAGGTACCCTCACCGGGTACTGGCGGCAGGGCGGGGCAGCACACCGGGGCTTCGAAAGTGTGGACCTCACAATTATTTTTATATTGTGCTGGGCATATTGTAGCTCAAGTGAGCTGAACTGGAGCTGAACTGAACTGGACGACCTTGGATTGCGAACATGCCGTCATACACACATTTGCAGATAGATGCTGCAGATTTGCAAGATAAATGTCAAATATCGTCATAGGCAAGGTATGTCAGCTGCTGGTAAATTCTGCGAGATGGGAAAGAACTGACTTGCGCAGCGTGCAAGAACGAAAATGCCAGCATGCATGCAACGAACTTACCAGGATCTACTGTGTAAGTTCCGTTGCCATTTCGCTACCCTGACTTCGGCAATCTGTTGTCCTTTTTCGTATATGGCTTGTGGTTAGCGAAGGGCAGCGCTGGAGTAATAAACATTGACATTGCGGTCTGCTCAAACTTGCAGTTCTATTCTCGCATGATTTACCACCTATCGCCCTGCTACCTTAAAAACGTATGACAGTTGCCTTTCCAGTTTGCAATCTTTAAGCTGACAACTGTGTCACTGTTAACGTGGATTCGGTTTCCGTATTCGCTCCAAAGACGCGATTTTCGTAGCGCTGTATTTTTTCGCCTTCATTATCGTTGCATCGGCTAATGAAACATATCCGACGTCTACAGTTATTTTCGGCTTTTTAAACTGGCTACATTTGCCAGGGGTGCATCACGACATTCATTGTACGGGGTTGCAAAACAGCACAATGGATAGCCTGCATTTTTAAGTATAATAATCTGCTGCAGTATGACGGGCTGTATGCCTTGAAGTGCCTCGCGCACTTTGTGTACGGCAGAAAATGAGGCGTGTCCGTTAGTCGGTACGGTGACTTTGGTCTGTTGCGACGGCCAATCTGAATATGCAGCAGTCACAGTTAAGATTCACTTTTACGTTATTAAATTTTCTTAACCTTTCTTGCTTAAATGCTGACTGTCCAGCCCTGATTGTTTTATTTATGCATTTCCTGTAATATTCTCGCTGGTGTCAGCTCACCGGTTCGTTTTGCATGTAACGTTAAGTTGGCTTTTGTATCACGCGATGGTTGGCTTCTTGGGCGGCCGATTGCAAAATTCCGACTCTCTTTGCGGGAGCCCCTATCGAGGATATTCGCTCGACGGTTTCGACCTACAGATATGTCGTAACAATTGTGCTATTCAAGGACAATGCGATTGTTTCTGATCGCTCTTGGCTTCTCGCAGTATTGAAAGGGGCTCAGCAGTGTTTAAAACTAAACACAATGCCCTACTGTGCGGTTTATAAGCCTTTTGTCGTCAGTACACATAAGTAGTTAGGTATACTAAGGCAAAGAAATATCTAGTCAGCCTCACTTTCTGCAGCATTTCTCTAGTGGACTTTGGTTGCGGGGCAGAAATTCACAGTGAATTCATCATAGCCGCAGTACATCTTAACGTTTTTTAAAGTGGCGACGAACAGAAATAGTAAGCGCGAAGCCAGAATGTTCCAAGTTTTGCGGTTAACTCCGGGTTACGCGGCAACAATAATAGCTGCAGAGGTTGCCTACGTAGGCGACGGACCGCGCGGACGTTTGTCACGACCTTCACGGCGGATAACAAAAGCGCGTATCAGAAGTGCTATCGTATCATTTCCCACACGTCACGATATGTCATCAAGCTATTGGCACATCTACATACGCGATTCGCATGCTGTGGGTCATTATAGTAAAGTCGAACCGGCCGTGACAGGACACTGCGTGATAGGTCCTACCCGCGAGTACCCGCCAACATGGGAGCCTCGCTCCAACTTCATTTTCTTCCTCGTGACAACGGCTCGTGCTTAATCAGGCGTGATGAACTGCAGCGAAAAAATAACTAATTTAGTTTTTATTTCGTACGATTGCGTTTCGTGATACATATACAGAATAGCAAGAATGTTCTTGCTATGGCAGGTTCCGCCAGGTTCCTTCGGCTTAGTAATCGTGAAGTGGCGCAGGCGAAGCAAGTGCCTTCCCGCCAACCCGATGAAGTCGTGACGGTCGTGATGTTTGTATCCACATCAGCCATTAGGCGGAACTTATGTACCGTCGTTTTTACACTCGGCCGCCATGTGGTGCGGTGCGGTGCATACGACGAACTTTGTGAAGATATGGGTGAAGATGAAGAAAAGGGATAGCTCTTCTTTGTACGGAAGCCCCGTCTTGATTTACCACTCGGCGCAAATTCCCCGCAGATGTTCCGGGCGGCGAGACGCAGTGCGCAATGCGGCTCTTGAATGAACCAACTCCATTTCTCACAGCCGCGCCATGTGCTATGCTGCTTTTCCCACCCGACACAGCTCGAGGGAGGGAATCCATTTTGGGGGGACATGCAAGCAACCTATCAAGGGATGTGTGGACTCCGAATTTTGCATGCATATGTCCTGTTTAGGCCTTCATTTCAGCTCCTTCCACGGCTTCCTAGCACCACGCGTGCGATGGAATCTGCCAGCCCAAGTTTAGTTCAGTAGTGAAATGGCGAATGTTTCTCCCTCCCCGCGTTTCTCCCCTCATGCCCTCATGCCCGTGAGAGGTTCCCAGTGTCCGGCGCCCGTTTGCCATCCCGCGTGCCCTCGCCTGCTGCTCAGCCGCTAAACGAGGGGGCTGCCGTGAGGCCGCGTGGCCAGAACCGCCCTCTGACATCTAGTCTGTAGTCAATTACTGAAGGGGTGACCCCTGCCTGCTGAGGATCACTATTGATGTGTATGTATTGTAAGATGCCGAGGTTAATGCGGCTTGAATTCCTCCTTGGTCGCCGCCGCCTCTTGCTGCCTTCTGAACGGACCTGCTGTGCGTGAACGGTTGTGTCAGGCTCTCCTTGACACCGGAATTATTCGGACTTAAGGATTGGTTATTCGGATTCGGAATCTTCTCATCACACGCAGGGTAGGGGTTTCAGGGCCGAGTCACGTGTCATGAACGGTAGGCACAGGTAGGCATTCAAAAACGGCGGGCGATCCTCATAACAGTTGGAAAGGGCGCCTTCAGGCCTCGACACGCCGCCTCGAGCGGCCGCTGTTTTTGTTGTGTGCGTTTCCCAATGTGCTCCCCGTATTAGCCCTGCCCAGATGTTAAGTCCCAATCCTTGAAACAGGACGGGTAAAAAAACACTCACCATCCTCGTGCCGTCCCTGCCGTGACCCTCCGTGACCGCTGACGCACTGAATGCACGGCATACGTGAAACAGTTTTCGGTTCAATATTTGAAACTCTTTGTATTATGCACTTTTTAATGCCTTCTTGACATCAGCTTGGTTATGGACCACATGGCAGAGCGCGATGTGCGTGGGTCGCAGCTTGGTTTACGCCTGGGAAACGTAGCTGTGAAATGAATAATTTTTTATTATTTACTAATATTGTAGGTATGAAGTGCAAATCGGTGGCAGCGGATACGAATCCGTAGGTCCATGCATGCGTGCATAATCTGCGTAACCAGCTTCTACCGGCCCCTCGAAAGCTCTCTGTCCCTCTTCCTCTGTGTATTGTTCTTAACGCTACCTGATCTGTGAATCTTGGTAATCTTCGAAGAGATCATTAAAGGAGGTGGACTGAAGAATGCTTCCTATCGATATGGAAAGCATCAACCGAGATAGAGTAAAGAAAAATACGGACGCCCGTAAAAAGGGCTTTTATGACGCATCTGCAACATCGTACTAGCTTCCCTGTGATACGCATTTGCCTGAGGGACTGATAATTATATGGGAGTGAAGATAAAGTTTTTGCTACCATCACGTCAAGACATCGAGGGTTTCAACTGCTATTCTCTCGCAGCTTCTTCGACGGCAGCCGGCCAGACCGTTCCCACTGCGCGACTTTAAGGATAATGCTTCCTAGTATCGCCATTCATAAAGTCTAGCATTTACGTCTCGTAAGGAGCATGCTCAAAGCGTAACCCATGATGAGATATATTATTTCTATGGCCTTTCTGTCCCGATGCACACAAATCCAAGAAAATAGTACTAAATTAAGTGATTATAAATGATTTAATTTATGTCGTCTTATATAGTTGTTTGTAGCACAAGAAGGTAGAGGTGGGCGTCGTGGGGCAGTACCTCGTACGATAGGCGAATCCCCCGAAAGCGAATAATGGCATCAGTAGCACATTGTTTCAAAACATGCTGGAGCAGGATGCGCATTAAGGTGGAGCTAGTTTTGTTTTGCTTGGCGGCCGCTTTTGCGTAAGTTGACTTCATGACTATGATGCCCACGAATTTTGCGAGGCTTGGACGTTTCCGCATTTGCTGCATTACTTCAACATAAAAACTGAAGACCGTCACCTATGCAGTCACTCTGAATATTCACGGGATCCCGCTGAAATGCGTCACGGTCCGCTCTGTTCCCATGAGGGTACATCCTGCAATATGCGGAATTTTTTAATTTCTGATAATATTTCATCCTATACTTGATTATTAACCAGTACTGAACGTGTTTCATCTTTATCGTTGCGGTCCCGGTTATGCAGGGCTGCCCGGGCGCAAAGTATTATCGACGCGCAATCGGGGCTGTACCCGTTCTTTCCATTTTGTCAATGCACCACATCACCATCAGCTTACAGCTTATCTCCGATAGTGGCATCGTATACAAACGGTACCTCGCGCACCTTCTGCTTCACGCTGAACGTGAAAGTGCCCGCCGGAGCCACCGAATACTGCGCAACGAAGGCAGATGTCAGGAAGGTCGAGGTAGGAATCATCATAAAAGCTTGAAAATCTTCGGAATAACCGCCCTCGTCCTCCGCTGTAGATTGTGCGATGGAAACTCGAACGTTCCACTGTTCCGCTCTGTTCCTCGCAGTCAAATTCAACCCCAAACAGCAATATGGCAATACCGAACTTGTCCAGCATAATTCATCTTACCTTGTTGCGTACACCTTGCGGTGGAGGGTTTGGGCGGCAAACTCGTAAGCCCCGAACGATCCAGGAAGCTCATAGGAGGTTTACAACAGTATGTCAAAACACAATATGCCCAACGCGCCTTCTTTTGCCAACCACCTAACGGTAGTACGGTCCTTCCCTTTTTTAATCTTTGCCGTCCTGTGCGCGCCCCTTTCCTCCCGCTGTTGTTGTTGTTGTTGTTGTCAGATCAATGTCCGGCCCACATGCGATAGAATTAGCACAATCTTCAAGGGGACTATCAACGGTGTGCCCACAGCAGTCAACCCGGAGATCGTACTCGCCAATCAGGGACCCGTTGGATCCCAGATCCTCCGCATGACCCAATTGGGTTTGGGTCTGGACAGTGACGGCGCCGTAGTGTGTTTTACCCCCACGGCCCGGGGCTCGGGGAAGAGCTGCACCAGCCTGGAGGACCTCTGCGAGCCTCCCGCAGGCGCTGCCGCTGGTGTTTGCATTGCTGCCCTCTTCGACACACGCGTTAATTGCTGCCCGCTATCCAACATAAACGTGCCCAGCCCTCCGCCGCCGCGTCCTCCGTCACCGTTACCACCATCGCCGCGACCACCGTCACCCCCTCCTCCACCGCCTCCGTCGCCTCCACCGCCATCCCCTCCGCCGCCGTCGCCTCCGCCACCATCCCCTCCGCCACCGTCACCTCCGCCGCCGTCGCCTCCGCCACCATCGCCTCCACCGCCATCGCCTCCGCCACCATCGCCTCCACCGCCGTCGCCTCCGCCACCATCGCCTCCACCGCCGTCGCCTCCGCCACCATCGCCTCCACCGCCATCGCCTCCGCCACCATCGCCTCCACCGCCGTCGCCTCCGCCACCATCCCCTCCACCGCCGTCGCCTCCGCCACCATCGCCTCCCCCACCATCGCCTCCTCCACCGTCGCCACCTCCTCCGCCCTCGCCACGTCCCCCACCGCCTCCCTCTCCACCTCCTCCCCCACCTCCCTCTCCTCCTCCCCCCCCACCACCTTCACCACCTCCCCCACCGCCTCCCTCTCCACGTCCCCCACCGCCTCCATCTCCTCCTCCCCCACCGCCTCCCTCTCCTCCTCCCCCACCGCCTCCCTCTCCACCTCCTCCCCCACCTCCCTCGCCACGTCCTCCCCCACCTCCCTCTCCACCTCCTCCCCCACCTCCCTCTCCACCTCCCCCTCGGCCCAAGCCGCCCTCCCCCCCACCTCCTCTAAGCCCTCCACCCCCTTGCACCTCCTGCATTTATACTACCCTCACCCCTGGTCCGACCGTCCTAATTCCTTATGAACTCACGAGTAGCGACTGCGCGAAACTGGCCAATGTTATTCAGGCTAACGTGTCAAGCAAGGCGGCAGCTCTAGGTGCCGTACTTCTATCAACGCCAACAGTGACCTGTGACAAAGCGTTTGTCAAAGTGTGTTTCACCTTCAAGTCTGACCAGGATGGCGCACTTCTGATGCCGTTCATTGCGGACTTGACCCAGGCCTGGCTCGATGCCTTTTTGTCGCCTGGCTGTCCCAGCTACCTCAGCGGCTACACCGTCTCAGTAACTGCGGGTCCCGACGGCGACCCGTTTAACCCTGCCGCTGAAGGCTGCTTGTTTAGCGAACCCGCGTCTATCGCGTGTGCGAGCGATTCGAAGCCCTCCAATTACCCCGCGTGCGAGTAAGTGTTGTGTTGCCCGGGTATGGCTGGTTGGTCGGTCAGCACGGCACGGCCTAGGTGGGGCTTTCGTCGCCGTTGAAAAGCCCAGTAATGCACACCAGCTGCTCGGCGCAAAGAGCAGCTAGGCATGCATACAGCTAATGACGCAGGCGGGGAACTGGAAGGGGCGAGGGGAGTGATCGAACCGCGTGTCACTGCTTGAACTAACACACACGAGGTGAAGCGCCGACGAGGGAGAACCTGCTGCGTGCTGCCATGCAACCTGCCATGTTATGAATCCCGCTGGTTCCCTGCGTGCTGACGAAGGCATAGCTCAAGCATGACGTGGCGGGTTCGCATTGGAATCCCATCCCGCTTGGCTTAATAGTAGGGGATGGCTTAATAATCCTTCTTGATATTATTTTAGATATGCCGTATTTGTCGTATTTGTCTGTACGCGTATATCCGTCCCCTTTTTCATTTCCATCCCCCCCCTCCGCTCCCACCTACATGGTCAACCGTGCAGGTGTGTCACTCGCGCAAGAGCGACGCCATTCATGGCAAACCCAAAATTTACTGTCATCTCTCCTGGTCGCAAGAACTACACGAAACTGTACTGCTTCAGCATCGCGGTTGTTACACCAACCAATCCAAATGTAAGTTTGTGCGTGTGCAAAATATGATAACGCCGAATGCATGGGGGGTGAGTTTAAGCTATGTACACTGCACGTACGCGCGGCGGCATATACCTCCATTTCGATATGGAGGAGACTAGATATCCGGGAGTAGTGTGGCGTGGACGCATGGAGCCGTGTGACGTCGCCTTGACCTCGCTCATGAGATAACCGCCACATGAAACGAATCACATCAGCCCAGCGCAGCCCAGCGCTGCAGTTCTACCGCGCGAATAATAATAATAATAATAATAATAATAATAATAATAATAATAATAATAATAATAATAATAATAATAATAATAATAATAATAATAATAATAATAATAATAATAGTAGTAATAATAATAATAATAATAATAATAAAGCCGCCGTCTTCCAGGTTCCGCGTGCCCTCGTCGCAACACACATAGACGCAACAAATGTCCGTGCATGCATAATCATTACCTAGGCGTAAGTATTCGTATATATGTGTATACATCGCAGGTCGGCTGTGGCCGCAGTAAAATTCTGCGCAATGTGGAGTTCTTTGCGAACGACAGTCAACGCCCCCGTGTAAAGGGTGTGGGTCTGAAGCCCGCCGGCGCGGCGAGTATGACCTTCTTTTCTGAGATCTGGGGTCCCGTGGGAGACCAGACGCTGAAGACACCAGTCGTAAATTGGAACACCACCCAGGCCAACGGCGCCCAAGTCTGCTTGGAAGTCGAGTACTTGACGGACCTCAACACCTTCTTCAATGGGTCAAATACTTGCTGGTACGTGGATGTCGTACTGTACGTTTCATATATTAACTAGCTTTCAACTAATTGTAACAACCGGCTAATTGTAACAACCGGCACTGAATTACATAGAAGGGGCTTGAACTCCGTCTCGCGCTTTCCGTGATCGTTGAGTGAGAACGAATCGTCCATCTCTCGATTGCCAGCACGGCACGCAGTTGCTTGCGGGTAACCGAATTGTTATTGAACAACAGTTGCGTTAACCGCCAGTTCACGAACGATTTGCTCTAGCCAATTTCTCGCATTCGATTAAAATTCATTTTGAGGTTAGGGTTAGGGCTAGGGGTATCTATCTATTTATCTATCTAGCTAACTGTCTATCTGTCTATATATTTATCTTGCCATCTACCTATCTTGCTATCTACTTATCCCCATGCATATGTCCTATCTATCTATCTATCTATCTATCTATCTATCTGTAAATTGGTACCGGCTGATACCCGCCGTTGCGTGCAGGATCTCCCTCTTTGATGAATCAAAGAATTGCTGCCCAACGTTCGCCACAACTGCTTCTTAGACCTAACGACAGAATTGAATAACATGAGTACCTGCCATGAAAGCAGCAGTCGGGATGGAAGGCAGCAACATGATCATTTCGAAAGCAAGACGATGCGTGTCGTGTGTATACGTTAAGGCAACCGATGTGTGCGAAGCTGCTGCTACTGCGGCTACCGTTGCTTGCCGCAAGCAAGTCATGCGTATACACCCCCCAGGCATCGAGCCACCAAAGTCAGCCCTTAGGTTGCCTCGTGATGCTGCGGCGAAGATGGACGCATGGCTGTGTTTGCGGTGTGTGTCTGCTGCGAGGCCTTCTGCCACCGTATGAATCCCGCCTGTTCGCTCGCTCACTGTGCAACGCAGTAATTTGTGGTGATTGATTTTTGAGGGTTTGTTGATCATTGTGTGGATGGTTTACTAAGTACCTCTTTGAACGCGCACGCACAGCGGGATATCATACCTGGACGGAGGCGGGATCCTGGAGGATGTCAGGGATTTGCAGAACTGCTCTTATCGAGCTGTGCTGTGCTGTGCTGTGCTGTTGTCAACTGCTTCGTACAGATGATCTGCGTAGATCGAAGGATGAAATCCATTCCGTACAGACAGCAACGAGCTTATCTGAAAGCTTCTATTGTTGCTTGCCTGGTCCCTTACCTCCTGACATGCTACATACTGCTGTGGGTCAGCGTCTTCGGTTCTCAGATTCGTTGGCCATGTTGCGGTAGTAACGTCGTCGGGGCTAGGTTAGGAGCTAGGAGTTGGCTTGCATTCAATCGGCAGGGGGGAATGCCTGCTGCCTATTTAGGATACATCATTGGGGGATGTGGGTTTGCCGATAATTGCTGGACTGCAGCAGATAGGTCAATACGTACGTGTGCGACCCGATGCATGCCTGGCTGGCTGGCAAAGAAGCGCTGGTGCCCCTTCTCTTCGAGCGATTCTCCTTCTCAACACCTATCAGGTCGCTCGTACGAGCCACCATTTTGTGGATTGCACGCAACTCTCCCAGGAGCAGGAGGTAACGGTTCAGGGAGAGCCAGTTGCGTTCGCCAGCAGGGAGGAGCGTCTTACAGGGTCCTATCAAATTGAACAAGCATGCATACCATGAACAGTGCAATTGCACAGCACTGTATATAGGTAGGGAGCATTGGGCGTTGGACATGGCAGTATTGCGTGTGCACATGTGCCCGTATGCACACATATTCGCACATTCTGCAGCTGCATTATTCTCAAGCACCATGATGGAAAAGTGAAACACCTCTATCGCGTTTTAAGGGCACGTCGCGCGGGCCTTTAAGACATCATCGATAGTCATGCGCCAATCTCCGGCACCACCGCAATCGTTATCGCTCCGGGGTATTTCTGATGCATCATCATCAGCTGCTGCTTCATGTATGCTTAAGTGCAGTAGTTTGCATGAGAAGGACGTGTATAATCCCTCATGATGAGAACACAAATAAGCCATGTCTCAGACACACATAGCAGTCACGAATGTGCACTTGCTCAACAGCTGTTTTTCATGTGCATACGTGCGTACGTCCTTGGATATATTAGTAGCGCACGCTCATGTCGTACATGATGTACATTATGATTTTTGGTGTTTGTAATAAGACGCAGATCATATATGTACGGCAGGAACGGCTATCCTTCGTTTCAATACACACGCCAATGTTGAGAAAGCTGACGTAGGAGCAGGTCCCTGTCGTACCATCCCTGATATCTTCCCATGTCAGGGTTTTACGGCGAACCGGCATCAACCGCATTCCTGTCGTACACCAACTGCCCATCCAGCCACGTTCGCGTCACAACTGGAAGGCAGCGATGCAGCCGGTCCTCTGATAGTCGCAGACGTGGCATCGTCCCCCCCATTTTGTCTTCTCCCACTGCCCTCAGCCCCTCTCCTTCCACCTGCTGCTGCTGCGCCAACGAGTCACTCAGCTCCACGAAGTCAGCTCGCAAGGCCGGAGTCAGCCGCCCCACGTAGTCCTCCAAGCCCGCCGCCACCGCCCCCCAAGCTGTGTGACCAAGCAGAGCCTGCTCCAAGGATAACCGCTCCTCTGGTGTGACCGCTGACTGCGACAAAGACCCACCGCGCACCCCGAAGCGCACATCCCCGCAGACGCCACGACCGCATTCCCCTTCCCCAGCTTCATAGCCCGGCGCACCGTCACCCCACACCCCACGACTCCCACAGCCCCCCACATTGGAAGCGTTATCACCGTTCTGGCCACCGTCATCATTGTAGTCGGCTCGGTGTCCCTCTCCTACGAGCTGGAAGCGGCTGTTCACAGGAAGCTTACCTCGCATGGTGTTGGCAACATCCGGAGGTGGGAGGTGGCGATGGACAGCAGCGTAGGCACCTGTCAGGGGCTGCAGGTCCACGACGGGCCAGTCAGAAGCCAGGGCGGGACGCAACCCAGCCCGGCACAATGACGCGAGCGCAAACGCCCGGGCTGCCCTCTGTGCTCCCAGACGGGGACCCAGCATGGCGGCGTCCGTCAGCAGGTGCAGCGGGTTCGGGACGGGGGTCAGGCCGCTGCCAGCCAGCCTGGCGGTGGAGGTCGCGGTGTCCGAGAGGTGCTGTGGAGCGGAGCAGTTTGAACCGATGGGTGCCCGGGAAGGTGGACATGCATGAGAGGGGGAGGAGGGGATCAGTAACATTAGTAAGCACGTGAATAAAGGAATCGTACAACCGAGATGAGTCATCCATCAGTCCGGAATGCGATGGATAAATCTTGGCGGTACTTCAGGTCTTCAGGTTGGTCCATCTGCTGGCAGAACTGCTGCATGGACATGCAGCCTCCCGCCAAAGTAGCTGGCGGCGTACGATCAGCGGACGATCATGGTGTGGTGTGTGATCAGCACACACGTTAGGAGCGTTACCCGCACCCACTCCACAAGCACGAACGCACATTATCGAGGTCTACATCTCTGCAGTACACGGCAGAGGTAATCCATCACATACATGTATCCGTATATACCTGCTGCCTGTACCCGCACAGTTGCGGTACTTCCGTTCGTACAGCAACGCTATACGGAAATCTATTGCGGCCCCCTCTCCCACCTGCAGTCTGACCGCACATGCATATAATTACCGTACAGTACGGCACAAATGAGCACAAGTATGGGTCGGGCACCTCCCGTATGAGGTGCTAAAAGCACAGACAAGACACAACTATCATCTCAAGAGGCATTTTCGGCGGCAGCTACTACATTGCATGCCTCTGCCGTACCTGTACGTGCTCTATTCGGAGCCTGAGCGCCCGGCCGAGTCTCTTCGCTCGTTCCCAAGCTCCGGTTGAATTACCCCCCAGCGCATGATGCCCCGGGAAGTCCGGGGGGCTCATGCCGCTGGCATTGCTGCTGTTAGACCGAAGCGCCCCTTCCACCCTGGTGGTGTCCAGTGCGGCGGTCAGCGCCTGCTCGTACATCTCCGCCACCTCATCCACCGCGCGGTCTCCGATGGCGTGGACGGCGACCTCGATGAAGCGATCAGAGGAGGAATCCGGCCAGCGGGGGAATGGTTGTGAGCAGAAGGGCGGAAAGTGATGCTTCCGCACAGAAGCAGGCAGCGAGAAACAAAGAGGTATGTACGGCAATCGTTGACTGACCCTCCTTCCCTCCGTCCCCCGTAAGTAACGTCGTCCTTTGCCTGCCCCAAAGCTCCTCTAGCTCTTACTTCCTTTTCACCCCACCTGCAGCCCCGCCCTCACGGCCGCCGCAGTCAGCTCCCGCAGCTCCGAAAGCGCCAGACCTCGCTGTCCGCACGGGCTAGGTTCGGAGGTTGGAGCCTCCCTGGCCGCCCCTGCAGCGACTGCCTCCTGACCGCCGCCACCGCCACCGCCACCGCCACCGCACCCATCACCACCGCCACCGCCACTGTCGCTGTATGGCTCCCACATGAGGGCGGTGCGGGACCCCAGGCTGCCGTCCGCGAACTCCTTCAATCCGCCCCAGAAGAGACGACCTCCGGGATGCGCCCGGCCGTGGATCGCCACCCACGAGGACAGCCGGCGCCTGCAGCCGAGTGGCCGAGCTGGTCAAAGTCACCGAACTGAGGCAGTGAAGGCATTTGGGCCCTTCCTTCCCGTACCGCCAACCGACAGCTCTGGACCCCACAGCTTTGAGGAGCGCTGCCCCACACGTCACGTGTGTTCAAATCGGGATACGTGGCGATTCCGACACTCTGGCACTCCGCACTGGCCAGCACTGGCTGCGGCTCCTCATGACGTCATCTGCGAGCTCGAAACACAGATCCAGGAGTCGGATCCGAACCGAGATCCGAACCGCCCATAACCCCCTCTGTTTCCACCCTCCCATCCCCCCCTTCTCTCTCTCTCACACACACACACCATGTACGGAGAGGGACCATTGCAAAGATGCGAACAGACAGATTTCCGGAGTCCGCTGCCGGCGTGTAAACCTCCTGTTGGGTTTGGGGAGGGGGGTTGGGCGGGCGGGACAGGGTCGTCCAGCGATTCAGAGGTATGGTCATGGGAATGAGGCCACCCTCGTCAGTGGGCCTTAGGAGTACACGTCGGGTCTGCTCAGTGTCCAATGCCCGGTCGCGATACCGTACATATGCACAGCAGCTAGTCACCTCTCGGACGTACGACAAACCTCCAAATCGAGCCATGGTCCGCGGTCGTCGCCGGCCAGATAGCGGCCCATGTCCACCAGAGTGGTCACTCCGCGGGATAGCGCATGGCGGGAGGCGGCGGCCAGAGCGGCCTGACGTTCCGCCACTGAGGGGGGCGGGATGGCCGCCTCCACCAAAGCCATTGCCCGCTCCCTGGACATAGGGCCCGAATTTGAAGGGGGCACGGAGCTGGGAGATAAAGACGCGTGCAGGCAGTCGCAACTATCGCGCGAGATAGCTGAGAGCTGCAAACCCTAAGCCCCAAACCTTAAGGCCGTTCAGGTCCCCCCTCTTTCCCCACAGCCCTCAATGCTGCGGTATGGGGTGCCTGCGCGAAAGCACTTAACAATTATCAAAATAGCGCTGCTCTCTTAGTTATCCAAACACAGGGGCAGACCGTCACCGTTGATCACGGAGCTATATGGGCCCTACGGGTGCCCACCCCTACCTCAGCAGACCCGTGGGTCCTCCCGTGTCGGCCTCCCTGTCGATGATGCCACCTTCTGGGTCCACCGTGTTGGGCCCTATGCCAGCCAGCTCCAACGCGGCGGTGTTTGCCAACGCCATGTGCAGGTCGTGACGAGTCAGGTACGCAGGCCGCCCCCCGCACACCTGCACAACGAAGATGGGGCCATAACAGAAAACCGACAAAATCGCCGTACCGCTTCATACCGCTAATTATGATAACCTAGGACGCCGTTTCTAGGTATGACATTTTGAGCTCCGAGGGGGGGACCAATCACCTCCGCCAAACACCTTCTGCCCGATAGTCCTCAAGGCCGCGCCCCGCAGCACCCGTGCCCCCATCTTTCACACCCGAAATATTCGTCACCTCGACAGCACTCCGATTTTTTCCGCCCGCCCACAGCCATCCGTTGGTTACCCCTTTCATGGAACCCGTACTGAGCCCCCGACCCGCGCTCGGCGGTCCTACCTCATCGAGCCACTGGGCGGTGGGCATCTCTCCGCCCCAGTCCCCCTCGTCCCACTGACCGCCCAGCAGCCAGTCCGATGGCCCCAGCCTGGCCGCCGCTTGCGCCACTCGCTCCTGTAGCGCTGCACGAGAAGGCGCTCCGTGCAAGTCCACCCGGGCGAGGGACAGGCCGGCGGGGATGACGTGCACGTGGGCGTCCACGAAGCCCTGCCGATTAGTGTAGGCAGCGCAGACGGCAGCACACAGCAGGGCCAAGGGCTCAGGTTGGGCGAAAGAGGTATAGGAGGACGAATGAACCCGAATATATATTGGCCGAAGAACATCCCAGCCGCCACCACCACCACCAGCTCCGCCACCGCCACCGCCACTGTCACCTCCGCCACCGCCACCACCACCACCAACAGCTCCGCCACCGCCACCACCACCATCAACAGCTCCGCCACCGCCACCACCACCACCAACAGCTCCGCCACCGCCACCACCACCACCAACAGCTCCACCACCGCCACTGTCACCTCCGCCACCACCACCACCATCGCCACCGCCACGGCCACCGCCACTGCCACCACCACCCCGCCGGGGGCAAAGAGTGAAAAGCTGCCCCAATTGAGGTGACGGTATCCAGCGTTGCGGTACTCACCGGCATGATGAAGCTGCCGCCCATGTCGTACTCCACGACCTTTTCCTGCCCCGGCCCCACGTCAGCCAGCTTCTGAGTGCCGCTGATGGCGGCGGCTCCTTCGGCAGGCATCACAGCCTCAGGCGACAGAGGCTTCAGAGGGAGTGAGGCCCGGGTGAGGCCCTCAGACAGAGCCTGGTGCACGTCTGCTAGTGAACCCACCGCCACGATGCCACCTTCTCGCACCAGCATGGCGTCAGCGAAGCCGCCAGACATCTGAGAGCACACAGCACAGTCGTACGGGCATGCAGCATTGCATCGTGAGGCCAATGTGGATGCGGCGGCAGCTGAAAGAGTGAACCATAACACCCTTACTCACAAACCGGGGTTCGAGAAGACACCGCGAGGACCGCCTGCCGCTGAAAGAAATCAGACATATCAGCTTGAAGAACTCATATATTAAGATATTGTTATCGCAAACGTATGCTAAGTTATTTGCGCAGGTCGCGATGTTTGGGATGATGTCGACGCCGTTGAGTGAATGCTACGTGCTTTGCCTACATTGCCCCCTGAAAAAGTATACACCTACCCCGGGATGCATTTGCGTTTCGTCTCCAGTCCAGATGGTGGCGTTATAGAATAGGTGGTACCGGCTGTCCAATGACGGTGCGAGGTTCGTGCCGACCGCGCCCTTTCTAGATTTCGCCGCAAAGGCATGACCATTAACCGCCTGTATGATGGAGAAAGACAAATAGGTATTGATTGTGTATAGGGCTTGAAATCAATTCGTCGCGGTGCATGGTTATCCGTATGGCTTGCATTTCCGGTACCTACCTAGCGTCATACGCAAGACATGCGACACGAGCGCCAGCCCAATCTCCTTGCATGGTAAGTCTCACCCCATGGAGTGGGTAGTTTGATGTGATCCATCGTGGCTTTTCTCCGTCAGCGCTTGTAAAGCCTAACGGACAGCTGGTCGACTCGTTCTTCGCCCCATCACCAATCTGAGTTGTAGGACCGCTCGGCCAAAACACGGCGGCAATAGCAAACACGCACGAAGCAATCAAAAGCAAACACCCGGATACCGTAAGCTGCATCACTGGCTGCCAACGGAGTAAGCCACAGCAAAATTTTGACAAAGAAGACAGAAATCTACATTCGTCACTCCTTGTCATATCTTATTAATGACAAGTTAATGTCTGTAACTTAAGGGCTGTTAAAACATCGCTGGTTCTGGAGCTATGGCCGAAACCCTGCAGGTCATCCCGCTGAAGACTAGACTGTCTTCATTACCTTTATTAAGTCACGCAGATTGCAAGCATCGAAGTGAGGCATGAGGACAACCATGCAAACTGTGCTGAACTTGTAAACGGTTAGCGATTTAGCTTTTGATGGACTAACGTTATAAGATTCATACTTTAATCTCGTTGCATCTTTCATAAAACCTAGTGTAATTTAGTCAATTGATTCGGAGTGACTTCCCCTTAGTAAACGTTACCTGTCGGCGGCCCCAGCAGGGGGCCAGCACCCGTCGCGATGGGTAAAGACAAACAGACGAAAGGCAAAAATGAGCATTCGAAGCTTCCTAAACATTTGGAACTACAGCGAGACTTTGTTACGTGTGGAGACAAGCTGAATTACAACGTAAGCGCCGCCGGCGTTTGATTGCTTAAAGGCAGAAGCATTTGCGGCCTAATTTATATTGTACTATATCCAATTTCTGGTATCTCATTTCAGTTTACGTCATTGCTGGGATATTGGGGTGCGCGTTTGCTGTCGTGTGTAACCAAACTCCAGGCGGATACGGAGTTTCCAAACCCAACCTCGCTCTCTCCCCTATGAACCCTCCCAGACCCAAACCTTCACATCAGCAAATGTTTTTAGCGCTATGGGCGTCGACAATAGCTGGGATCCAGCCCAGTTCAAGGAGGATTTTAAAATTATCATTAACAAGATGGACAGCGAAGTCATGGAGTTTGACATGATTGGCGTGGACCCAGCTATCGCCAATGCGCTACGGCGTATCCTTATAGCGGAGGTGCCCACGATGGCTATAGAGCACGTGTTCGTGATCAACAACACTTCGATCATTCAGGTACTTTTTGGCGTCATGCGGTGGGGACAGGGTTCCATGTTGCGGCGCGCACCGTGCAGTGCATGAAAGCAAGTGGAGGCGCGGGCAAGTGGAAAGCGGCAGGGGAGGCGCGCTGGGAGGTAGACCCGGGACATCACCGCCCTGCACATAAGTTGGAAGGAGTTGGGTTCTGAGGTTGGCTGCTTTCTTGAAGTTCAAGCCGTGGCATTCCGAAACTATCTCCGCCTTCCTCAGGAGTCGGAAGCATCTCACTCGGCGTGGAAGTATCTCTTATGGCTAAGTCCCTTGTGTCGTACCTTGGTAATATTTTCCAGGATGAGGTGCTGGCCCACCGGCTCGGTTTGGTGCCCCTGCTGATTCCCCCGCACCTGTTTGAGGCCAAAATGGCGGAGGAGGCTCCCAGCGAGAAAAACACAGTGGTATTTAAACTGGACGTCACAGCCAAGCGGTGAGCGCAGGAGCTGGCCTTGTATCTAATGCGCCCTGCGTGTTCGGAAAGAGAGGGATGGGAGGGAAGGGTTAGTCCAAAGCAAAGATGTTACAACATGCCGTTGGATGCATCGCAACTACTGCTAGGATGCCTAGGCGGCGTGCTGCCCCCTTTTGAGCGCGTTCACGAATAATTGAGTCGGGGACTTTTAATCCCGTCGGTGGTTGGGATGGGTTGGTAAGTGCGTGGTAGCAGTGAGGCGGCCTCAGGCGTCAGCAGCGCTTTCAGGCCGTGACAGCAGCAACATGAGGCACAGCGCTGTGCATGGGCCGGGGGTCGTTGCTTACCGGGGTTCGGGGTCCAGCTCTTTGCCGAATTATGAGAGAGGGTCCTTTATCGGTTTCACTTAGGGTCATTTTACGCTTTCCCAGTGCCGCAACATGCGACCCTGCCGCCCTGGCGGCTCTGTGCCCTCACTTCCTTCCAATGCGCTGCAGACATCGAGACGGGTCCATAGAGAACGAGAAGGGTGAGTGTTTGGGACATGCTGTTTCCTGCTTCCCATGTTGACAGTGCATATCATCCATCACTGCGCTCCGCTGTCTGCTTCCCGCGCCACTATGCGCAGCCCTTAAGTTGAGCGTAACGAGCAAGCCCTGGATTTTCGTGGCCTTCGTATCGTATCGTCTTGTTTGGCATTCCTTACATTGAGGGAGCTTGGAAGCCCTGGCTGGGTAGCGGGTCAACTACGTGTGCTGCGCTGCTATTAAAAAGGAGGAGAGGAAGAGCCGTGGGGCCTTCAGGACTTCCGGGCAGGGCGCGAAATGTTCGACCCATTGTGAAATGCTCCAACGACGACTCACGTATGGCTACGTCACAAAACCCCTTGGGCCGCATGTTTTCGACTTTCCCCCCTTTCGGTAGCTGTTGTCACTCCGCACACGTCCACGTCCACGTCCACGTCCATGTACAACCCAAGGAGTAAAATCCACCCCCCGGCTCAACTGGGCTCAACTGGGCTCCAAAGCCAAAAGCTGAGAAACGAAACCCTTATTTCATGTGGGCGCATGTGGGTCGTGACGGGCGTTTGCAGTGTTATCCAGCGACCTGGTGTGGCTGCCGGGCGGGTCGGAGCTCCCCGAGGAAACCACTTGCCGTTTCGCGTCGGGTCAGGCGCATCTGTTCACGGAGCCGTCCACGCCGGCTCCCCGGGCCGTCCACGACAACATCCTGCTGGCCAAGCTGCGTCCCGGTCAGACCATCATTCTGGAGGCCCACGCCACCAAGGGCACTGGGAAGGAGCACGCCAAGTGGTCCCCGGTGGCCACCGCCTGGTATCGGCTGCACCCCGAGGTCCATATGCTGAAGGTACGTGTAGAAGGTGCTGTAGAGGTTTGTAGTCGACGAGGCTCGCGTAGGGTTTGACGTTTAGGGGTTTATGGGCGGCCGGTTCGGGGCGGCTGAGGTATGAGGCTATCAGTGTCTGATCGGAAGAGCCGCGCTCTTCATGGGAGCGCCCATGTTCAAAGCACTTCTTGTCGTGCCCCTCATCCGTGCCGGCGCCGGGGTGCTCAGGACGTGCCCGCCGACAGCGATGTGGGCCGGGAACTGATGGCCACCTGCCCCGGCTTATTCGTGGCGGACGAGAAGGGCCTTATCCGCGCCAACAACGCCAGGGGCCACGAGATGGTCCTGGAGAAGGTAGGCGGGAGTTACTCCAGGGAGCCTTAGTCATCCCTAGAGCACAGCTGGCTCAGACTCCGGCATTTGCGTAAGGCGGCGCGATGAACCACGTGGGCCCCACGTGTCGGCCTCAGTGCAGGGCTACGGATGATGCACGATTTGCATTCATGCGGTCAAACGTTTTTGGCGCGCCATAAAGTGACTCGCTATAGCTTTTGAAGCCCATATCTCGTGACGTCTGCCGTGTCGTATCCTCCGCTCCGCCGCAGCTTCGACGCTTACTGGAGCAGGAGCTGTTTTCATCTGCTGTGGCTTACCGCAAGAAAAAAGACCACTTCATCTTCACCATCGAGTCGTCCGGAGTACTTCCGCCGCAGGAGCTACTGGCACAGGCCCTGGACATCCTTGGTGAAAAGGCCCGCAATCTGGCCACGAAGCTGACTTAGGGCCGCTACCTGCAGGTACCTGCGGACCTGAGAAAATGGGGACAGAGTCGGGAAGGAATTTTTTCCAGCGCGTTGCAGGTGGATGGTTCACTCGGGGTTTCAGGGTGTCAAGAAGATTGCTGGAGAGATGCAGCCGACGACTCGCGCTTGAAAGGGGGGTGGGGAGAAATGCGGCATCTGGGTAGTGCCAAGTGAGAGGATGAGAGAGTAGGTTTTACGTCCCGTGTTCCGCTTACCAAGGATTAAGTACACATCGTCTTTATGCGCTGCCGAGTGCCAGGCCGTTACGTATACAGGCTTTTGTGAATGAGAAGAGACTGGAGAGCATACATAGTTCAGTCAGGACAGGATAGAACCAGGGACTGTGGTGTTGGCTGCTCAGGTATTGAGGCAGCGTTTGCTGAGGGTTTCAACTGAAAATGTTGTTCGCGGTTCGAGAAGGATGTAGGTGTTGTCATGGAGTGTTCCGCTCGAGCACCGTTAGGAGGGATGATGGATGGTGCAGGTCCAACAAGATCCAACAACCCCAACGGGTCATGCATGTCAGGTATGTGTCGCCCGATAATGATGGCATGGGCACGAGGAAAGAAATTCAGCTCAATGCGCCCAGCGTACGCTACTGCATTACATAGGTGATGACGGAACTGCTACATCCGCGTGGACTACAAAGCATAGCTCTGTGGCGAAGCAAGTTGACCGCTTTCCAGAGCTCGAGACCCCTGAATGCGTCGGCGACAAGCACAGCCGTTCAGCCTGCCTTGATAACCCCCACTCGGGTAACGGAGGCCCGCCTCAAAAATTGTGAGGGAAGCAAACGTACTGTCACCGCCGTAAGGGGCGCCGACAAATCCTCATCTCGTCGTACTCGTCGTTCGCAAGAACAACTTGCGCCTATGGAAAACAGTAAAGAAGCCACCGTTGTCATGCGCATGCATTCGATTGTGCTGAGTAACAACAGCAGCTTGAGTACGCAAATACATCGCTCCTCTTCAGCAAGTTCGCACCCTGTCCCGTTGCATCATCCGTCGTGCACTCTGCCGTATTTAGGGTTTTAGGGTTTAGGTTTGTGACAAAAACACTGACAAATGGCAAAACGCTTAAATGTTGCCCTCAAGGAGTAAAAGCCCTACTGCAGCGCTTCGGTACCGCAGAGGCGGACACCCCACTCTTTGCCCTCCTTGACCGACCCACGCTCATGTCACCCTTTCCTTAAGGCACGGAGGAAGCCCGTTGTGCACGTATTCACTGTCCGGCGCTAACCAATCCCTCTTAAAACACCTGCTGCGTTATGCAGGCAAATCGGCAAGAACGCCGATGTTTGATGCGAGATTGAGGTATGGATGCCGCTGTGGATGCACCTGTGCACAAGCGCTGATGATGCGTTAGTAAAAGTGCACGCTAGCACCAAAGATGTAGGCGTGGACGTCCAAAAACTAAGACTACACCCGATTTCGTGTTTCCATGCCGGTGGTCTAGGTCCATGTCCCCTGACCCCAGCCGTGGAGAAACACCCATACAGAAACGCCCGCCGCACGTGTCCCGTCGGGACTCGGCGGGTGTAAAGCAAGATATCGCAGCGGGATCAGGTCAACGAATTAAACGATCGCTGTCATCACAGCGCAATGACCTCCCGCAAGCACCGCCATCAAGGCCCTGCCCCAAATAAGATTTGCAAGCCTGCTGCCCGCCAAGCCACAAGAAGCAACTCCCCATTCCCTATTTGCCTGCGACACGCGAGGAGCTTCTTAAGCGGTGGTGAGACAAATCACTGCCACATAACACCATGCTGCACATGTATTCAATACACTTGCTGGGAAGCAAGGGTGCGTAATTTGTTACGTAATTGACCTTACCCCCTGCAGGCTGGGGTCCTCCTCCTCCACGAGTTGGGCCACATGCTATCACAGGAGGGGCAGTACATGGCAATGTGATGGTCCAAGAACCACCTGGCCTGCTCCCGGGTCGCCACCACCTCGTCCTGACGGATACGAAACGCGGCAGCGGCAGCCTAAGGACATATCGACTCCTCGACCAGCCACACCGGTGCACCTGAGTCATTATCGCAGTGGTGCGGTAGAGAAATCCCGAAGGACCTCTCGCTGGATGCTAACGGCGACATTATCTCATAAGCTATCTCGGATGGCGCCACATTAGTGCACGCGCGGGATGCCCTATCCTTATCCGGTGAGAGGTCTGTCGTGTGAGCTGTGCAGGAGGGCAATGCTCAGGACACCTAGAATGCGACACCCTTCCGAGCAAATTATAATGCTTTAGTGCTACACCAGAGCGAAACACAGGTTGGCCGAAAATCCGCGACGCACAAAACAGCAGCAGCTGTCACCACACCGATCTCCCTTGCTTGAGGATGGTGGGAACCAGACCGGCGTGGGCGTTCTCACTTCGTTGAGGCAAGCAAGCATGAGGATGAACGTGCGGGCAGGTTGTGCGGCATCCGGGGTGCTGAAGGGAGGTCGCATACATGCGTGTGTCCACATGCGCGAATGCGGATGGAGGAAAACGTCACGTCTTCAGCAACTGCAGTAGACGACTGCAACCAAGCAGCGCCATCAGCAGCAGCACATCAGCCTGGCCAAATCAGCAGGCAGCAGATCATCGGCACGAAGCACGCTCCGCTTCTTCAGCAACCTCAACAAGAAACGCTCACACACCACACACACACACACACAGCCACAAACATCCTGATCATAGAAAAGATTTAGGCAAGTCAATGCCGCGATGTCTCAAGTCTCCCTTTCCCCATCATAATCCTCATGATGTCCAGCTGACACCCGAGTTAAACCACACGAAGGTCCACCAGTCACACACACCGCATTGGCATGCGCCGCTCAAAAGGCCGAAAAACAAATTCACACGAATTGAAACCACTAATGACATGCCATGCGTCCTCCCGCCGTATTCGTCCATCCGTCTATGTCGACATTCTTCGTTCAGAACGCCACCCGTACATCCGAGCTCCCTCATGTCGCCCGGCCAGCCGCTGCTCTCACTGCAGTAATCATCACCCTTTCCCACTGCTATGTCCTCAAAGAATCGCGTCATGCTCCAACCTGCCCCAACCGGCTGCGTGCAGCTGCACCGAAGACCCCAACCCCGGTGGATTCATACCCTGACCCCGGCGTTACCGACCCTGCCGCCACCTGACCCTGACCCGCGTAACTGAAGCGAGCCGCAGTAGTCACAGCTTTCGTCAGCGCACTGTCGCTGTCGTAGTCACGTTGAGTGGGCACTACAGGTAGAGAAGACCGCGCCACCTCTTGCTGAAATTGCAGATGCTGCGCCGCACCAAACCGGCTGCGACCGACAGCGTTCAAAATGCTGCTGCCACCATTACTGATATCCGGCCCCCGCGCTGCACCCCCTCCTCCTCCCCCTCCCCCTCCTCCTCCTCCGCTGCCCGGGCGGATAACTGGAAGCACGAGCGCGTTATCCCCAGGAACTGACATGCGCGCCGGAGGGTACGTTGCGAATCCGACCGGGACGCGGTTCTGCCCTTGTGCCCCCACGTGACCGGCACCCGACACAGAGGGGATGGTATCACTCGGCGGTGCAGAGAGCGAGGTGGGGATGGGCGCGCAGGCGCCGTCGCTGCTGGCAGTCGAGCGCCGAGGGCGCCGCATCGGCGAGGCCCCCCCAACCTGGCTAACGCCGCTGAATGCCGACTGCGCTGGTGCGGCCGTGCCACCTCCGCCCGGACTCTGGCCCGTCGGCCCGCCACGACCACCTGCGACAGCCAACTGTGCGCTGGCCATACCTCCCCCCTCTTGCGCACCTGACGGGCCCAGCATCGTCGCCCCCATACGCGCAAAGCGGCTCACTGTAACAGGTGCCGACGTAACCATTGGCTGCGAGCTCCCCAAGACAGACTGCGGGCCCGTGGCGGTGGGCCGCGTGGCAGGCAACGGGAGAGACAGGACTCGGCCTGCGAGGTCTGTGACCCCATCCCCCATATCGTTCACCCCCATAGATGTGAAGTCGCTCTGCACAGCGCGTATGGAGCGCTTGTGCAGCGGCGCATGACCACTACCAACATCCTCCTTTCCGGGAGGCTGTGCGCGGGGGGGCGGCTGCGGACGGCTACCTGCCCATTGCTGCGGCTCCTGCGGCTTTGCACCGGCAGCCTCCCCGCTAGGCGAAAAGCTGTTGAGCACTTCATCCACGTCAAAGTCCGACACGTCGGAGCAGCGCGGAAGAAGTGGAGGGTGCGGGGGCCCCGCAGGGTCGAGAGCTGCGGCGGCAGCGCTATCGTCTGTCCGGCCCACGCCGCTTTTACCCTTACGGACATGTCTCCGGGGAGGTGGCTCCAGGTGCCTGATGAAGCTCTGACCATCCATAAGCTTTCGCTGGGCGGGCCCCGGGTCGGCTGCTTCCTGAGAGTGCACCGGTGGCGGCGACAAGACTGCTACTACCTGCTGCTGCTGCTGCTGCTGCTGCGAACCAGAGGACGCGGTACCAGTGGAGCCCGAAGGCCCGCAGGGTTGATCTCCCAGAGGGGCACATTTCCTGCCTCCCACATCCTGCCCTCCATCGCCGCCGCTAACACCACCGCTCTGCCGTTCTGATGCTCTGACAGCCGTTGCGCCTCCGCCCTGGTTCACGACGCATACTGCAGTTTGCTCCCTCACCTGCTCCGCACCCGCCTGCCGCTGGCCTGTGGGCACCGCAGCCGGCTGGGGCTGGCCGCCTGTCAACGAGGGCTCGGCCGCCGCATCCTGGCCGCGCAGCGCGCCTTGCCGCTGGTCTGCCTCGGTAGCCCGGCTCTGTTCTTGCGCCGTCTGCCGCTTCTTTTGCAATGCCGCCAGCTGCTCGAGCCGGGACATGCCCTGCTCCGCCGGTTCCCCAGCGCCACCCCCGCTGTCGTTTTGGCTGCGTTTTGCCTGCCAGTACTGCGACGACGCGGACGCGCCGTAGTTCACCTGCGGTGGGGGAGGTGGAGCCGGACGAGACCCGCGGGCTGCTGGCGCCGCTGCCACCGCGGCACGGCCCTGCGGCTCATGGTTGGCAACCAGCCCAGATCCCGGCCCTGGCCCGGAGCCTGGACTCAAGCCTGTACTGGTTGCCAATCCGCAACCGCTGCTACTGCTGCTACCCCCTGTAGCTGCCCCTCCGATATTGCGGCGCATGTTGCTTCCGCTGTTGCCACGGCTCGGCGGCTCCCCGGGCGGCTGCGGAGTGATCCGGGGTGGAGGCGGCGCCTGGAGCCCTTGCGGTGATGTCCGCTGAGCCGGCGAGGATGTCGCAACGGCAGGGGCGGCGGAGGCGCCCGGAACCACCGGCGATGGACCCGTGCGCGCATCGCTAATCCCTTGGCCTGCACCAATTAGGATGCCCCCTCACAACGATTACCATGTAGCACTTGTATGTGGTGACGAACAACAGGCAGCGACTTGCGGCATTATGGACGGACCGACTTGCATGCCGTCAACGTGAATGGCGAGCTGGACAAGGGATTTGCGAACAAGACCGACCACCTCAACGAGCATATAAAGATTACGACCCGCACCTGATCCGGCGGCCCCTTTCGCCGGGGGAGGGGGAACCGCATGCTTGGCGGCCAACGCTGCTTTGGCGCGGTCCTCCTGCTTCTTCTGGTGCCGCAGCTGGCGAATCCGCTCCTCCTCCGGATCCCATTCATCGTCCCCGTCATCCGTTCTGCTGGAACGGGCACGCCGTATACGACTCTGCGAGCGGAGGGTAACATGCCATAGACGCAAAATTACATGAATCGCGCGAGCCGCACTGCATTGCGTGCCCTTGTTCACATTGACATTCTTCTTCTTCTTCTCCATCAGACCAACACGATGATTGCGCCGCGTGTGGACAAAGGAGTCTGGCTTAGGCATGTGTATTCAGTCACCTCGTGACACAATGCAAACAACTGCAAAGCCTGCCTCATCGGCTCCTCTCAGTTGAGTAACGGCGCACTGGGCAGCCCCGGATGCATAACTGACCTTACGCAACCCCGTGGCCAAGGCTCGCACTGCTGCTCCCTCGTAATTACTGTAGTCGTCACCTGCGGGTGCCTTCTTCTTGCGACTGAATGCATTTACATAATCTTCCCGCTCGTCCTCACTGGTCGAGTCGTCATCATAAATGAAACCGTCCAGGTCCTCATCGCCGCTGTCCACATCGTAATCGTCGCGCTTGCCGTTACGGGGGATCCTCTCTGAGACAACTTGGCTGCCCGCCTGGCTGGTTGCACGGCTCCCCGTGTTACTGTTTGCGTAAGGTTGACCTGGGCCGTTGTTCAGGGAAGCCCGCTGGCGCAGCTTGTCCATGAGGCCGCCCCGCTGCGTCAGGAGGTCAACGGTCTATAAGGAGAAGACCTGGCCTTGCCCGGCCCGCGCCTGCATTCGCAACCTACCCATTCGCACTCACCTTCGGTTCCGTTGCGTGTATGACGACATGTCTGGTTTGTTTTGGTGATGGATAATCGGAGCTTGCACTTGCCTGCGACAGGTGGAAGTGGCCTGCGTCAGCGACATGACTTCTTAGGACCGAGCGTTCTCATAATTTTTCATTCCTGAAACATCTTCGTATTCATTTTAGGCAAGGACATGTGTCACATGCTGTGCTCTCAACACACAGGGTGGGCATTTGGAAACCCGGCCTTCAGGCAGCCTACCCGACTCCCTGGTTCGGTGCAGCTGTATCCTCCTGAGCCACCATTAACTCCAAGGGTTTTGTCTGAATTTGAAACTGAGCTCACGCTGTTCCCGGGGCGCCCGGCCAAAGACGTAGACGCAGCTCCCGTGGAGGCTCCAGTTCCCATCGCTTCCGAATATATTGATCAATCTTGACCCTCAAAACTCTTAGACCCTTCCTCCACAAGGTGTGGACGGTAAGGTAAAAGGGTTCGTTGACTTGGGGCCAACTTACAAGCCGCGGGCCGGAGGCTCGCAGCCCATCAGCAAGATTTTTACAGCATTTTTAAGTAGCTTAACGTAGAGTGTTCCATGAGGAGGTTTTATTCCTTGCAATTTTAGCGTAAGTATCACTTGTGACTGTGTGCTTTTCTTCTGTTAGTCGAATGGCTACTATGGAAAAATCATGGATAGAACTGAACATAAAATGAGTAGAGCTCTATCCTATGTATGATGCCCCGACGGAAACATCACTTTCGTACGAAGGGATAGGGAGGTGATAGGGAGACGAGAGAGTCGAAACGGAATCGAAGCGCAGTAGGTACAGAGCATGTCTTAATACATATTGGCTAGTGTCCTTCCTTTCATAACTTCCGCACAAAAGCGATGTGATTTTAAGAGGCAGGCATTGGACAAAAACACGGGCATCCACTGGTGATTACAGGCACGGAATAATCTACGTCATGTCATTCACATTGAACAGGAAGTCCTATTCAATTACCTGACATTATCTCAAACGGAATACAAGGATATTGGTACATGTACGGAATCGGGCTTCGACAAGAAGTAAGACAACACTCAACGGGCGACCAATGTTTTGGATCTTGGATGCATGTTCCTAGAAAATACTAAGATGAGGGATTGCGGGTGAAATATAATAATGTACACAGGTAAAGTGCTGGTTGCATAGGGTTGCAACCGCCCGATGAAGCAACAATTTAACACTTATGATGCTTCCCTCGTGCATTTGACTCCAGATACTCACAGGCAGAAGAGTTAGCTTATGCATGGATTACTCCCATTGCAATTTGGCGATGGAATGATCCATGAAACACGCGCCGTACGAACTAACAGTCGATTACTGGATAGATAACTTTCTCCGTACGAGGAGAGACGTAGGTAAACGAGAGGAACTTCCAAGTTAGTCCATGAAATCCGAAGAATCATTGGGTGATCTGCGTTGGAGCTTGTGGGGAGCTTTCATCTTGGATTTCGGCACCTCCCTGTAGAGCATTGAGCACCTGAGTATAAGCTTTACATCAGAGATATTGCATGTCTAACCAAGTAGTGAAGCCCAATGTCGGAAGGTAAGGTGTTCCCGCCGAAGTTTGCCGCTGTTGACGACAGCCGATGATGCAAAAGTGGCGATGCTCTATTTTTGCGTGCAACAGTCAGCTTGATGACGATTGGACTACACCACGTTTTGTTTGTGAACGTATTTGCGTGAGCGAAAAGCTGGTGCAAAGCGTTGGCCCCGCCGCCAAGGTGCGTTGAGGCAGGGTCATGCGCCCTGTGCTTAGATATCGATACCGATTCGTTCAACTAGGCAGTGTAGAAGGGAGAGGGGTTGAGAGGGTGAGGATAGGTTGCGAACGGACCTCGTATAAATGAGCGATGCCTGGGGTGCAGGGGGGTGCCACTGTTCCGGGTGCCCTCTTGCATGCCCATGCGTGGGGGAAATATTCTTTCATTAATGAATTGTGCGATCTGATTCCGGACATATCTTCATTGTGCTGACATGCGATTATACCCCAGGATGCCATCCCGGGGAACTGCGTTACTGTCTGCGGCATATCCGGTAGGTTGCGTAGCACGACCCTCATTATTCAGCGTCCCTTCCCCGTTCTGCAGTAGCGTGGAGCACACTGGTCAGGAATCTGTTAGCTACAGCAGCCGCAAAGCCCTGAGCTTCAATGTGCCACATCTTGAAGTGTAGCCTTAGAAGCGTCATGTAATGCGCTGAAACAGATAAGCCCCATGCGGAAAAAAGCCTTTGAGACAGTTGTAGTGCACTGGTGCACAACTTAGCGTGGTTTGTGCGCCCGTGCGCGCCTTTCCGATTATTACGCATACATCCTACAAAGGTAGCGGTGCTTGGGATTCGCCATGCGATTCCATGATCAGGTTTGCTACTCAGGGGATCACAGGGTTACCTCCCGAACAAACTAGCCCGGTTCTCCATCTTGCAGCTGTCGATGCTTGCACGGAGGCTTGCCAACGAGCTGTATGCGTGACGCCATCGACTGTACCCGCCTGGAACGAGGCTTGCACAAAGCGCTGCACGGCGGAATGCATCCGAACTAAGCAGCGCCCTGGAGCACCAACCCTATGAGCCACAGCACAGTTCAAACAGAACATCGGTACGGATGCTGGGAAGGATTGTGTCAATTTGGAAATTATTTGTAATTTGGAAGCTATAGGAAGCAATGAACGGAGTTGAGCATATAGGAATCGATTCAGCCGCCAAGACACGAGCATATGCAGCTGTAGGTGATCGCAGGCATAGTGGCACGTCAGATTGCTTAGATCGCGGACGGGTTCTGGTACATTTCTGCGGTGATCTTCCTCTCGGCTGGGCTTCTTGGTGTTCCAGCACTTTGCGAAGACAGTGAATGCGGTGAATGTATCATGCAGCCAGGTGCAACCCTAGCGGGAGATAGGACTGGTCTGGTTGAGGTAACTGGAATAAGTAGAGGTCTCGTCGGGACGACGGTCTTGATTAGCCACCGGTAAAGGAGCGCCGGCATAATCTTCTGGCAAATCACAAGATTACTGGAGGTCCTTACGTCCGTTGAAACTTAAGGCGTGTGTTGATTTCGTGACTGTCACAGACAGATTGAGAAATGCATTGCGCGCATTGCCCCGGTTACCTTCATTCATTCCCAGGTATGCCTTCCAATGCAGAGGCATCTCACACTTGAGAGGCTCTAGAATCAACCATTTCATCTGTCTTGCACACGCAAATCAAATGTACGTTCAAACCACACGCTTAGATAACGCAACGTAGTAGGTTTCACACATGCAATTTCATCGGCGGCTTTCCGGCTGATGAACCGCATCAACAGAGGCAGTGCAGTGCCTATCATCAGACGGAACGCAGGCCCGCTCAGCTGAAATGTGACGTATTCGCAACGCAGCATAACACCACCTCAAGTCAAGCGAACACTCAGTGGTCCCTCAGTAAAAAGCTCAAAGCTGGCACGTCACAGTCGGGAGTTGTATCAGTGAAAACGCAACGCAGAGCAATAACGGCGCAGAACGCCACTGCGTGGCGGAGCAGGTAATACCTGCATGAGTGCAGAGAGGCAGGTCTCCGACCATCACGACTGCTGCTGCTGCTGTTGCAGCCAAGCCTTTAACTGTGCGATGCGGTCCGCCAGCGGCACGTACGCCCCTTGCTCAGACACTTCGGCTGGGGATGCGAGCTTGGATAGCACCTCTAGTTGCTCACCCACGTCCGGTCCAGCCATGCGGCCCGTCAGCGCAATTCGCATGGGCATGAACAGCCGCTTGCCCTTGCGTTTCTGCGCCTTGCCGACACCGTTGACCCATGCCTGCATTCCGTGGCAAGGTAACCGCAGCCATACGTTAGCGTTTAGTTCCAACCTGGCGTGCAATGACAATGCAGTTGTTAAGGTTAAGGCAGTGCGGCCCTCCCGAGTCATCTAACCTTATATCCATCGTGCCCTTTGGCCAGCGCGGCCGTCAGCTCGCCGTTTTCGAATGCGGCCACAACTGCCCCGGCGACCTCCGCAAATGCATCGTCCACCACCGCCTTGGCATCCGCCGAGGCGAGGGTTTCCGCCAGTGGGTAGCCCAGCAGCTTGCGCACCTCTGGCTCGCAGTCAGTGACCAGCTCCTGTGCGGAACAGTACCGTTTGTCATATGGAGGAATATGAATCCGGGGGTGGCGCGCAGCACCGCGGATTAACACACAGAGCAAAGGGAGCGTGACACGCAGCGCCCGGGCATGAAGCTGTGCGGTGTGAGATTCAGCTCTTTTTCATTGGCTTTGCAGCTGGCCCTGCGAAGGGGTTCACCACCCCTTACTTCCAGATACGTCGGCATTCACTTTTCCCCATTTACGTCCGCCGCCCCAACACGCGGCCACGCGCTAACAACAAGTCTATATCATTCCTGCTCTCCTGACTGGTCAGAAACAAAACAGGGCGATGTAAGGCACCAGTTCTTGATACAGTGCACTTAGAAAGTTGCGCCACAATAGGGATCTTGCACTGCCTGTGTCTCCCGGGGAATAACAGCAAGGATAAGATGACGAATGCGCACGGAAATGGGAACTTACCATGCTCTTGCTGACCAGCTTGACGGCCGCCGCCGCGAAGGCGGAGCCTGCTGACGCGAGCAGACCGCTGGCGACCAGGTGCGACACAGCCATGGAAGTCGATTCCTCTTCGGGCAGGCTCCGCAGGTGCTGTCCATTCATCCAGCCGAGCTTGACCTATCAGGTGAGCGGACCCACACGCAAACCGCAGGAGAGCACCATTAGTCTGATTTTTGACCTTCATCACTAAATGGAAGCCGATGAAGCCAAAACAGGAAATGCACTAGAACCCGCTGACTGTTCTGATTGGCCCCGCAGTGCAGTCTCGGTGCTAAAACCCAGGGGGCAGTGACAAACCCAAAGCCAACCTCACCACATGTATCGTGCTTTTGCGAGTCCATGTAGCAAGTCCATGTAGCAAGTCCACGCAA
Organism: Volvox reticuliferus; assembly: GCA_019650235.1. NCBI lineage: Eukaryota > Viridiplantae > Chlorophyta > Chlorophyceae > Chlamydomonadales > Volvocaceae > Volvox > Volvox reticuliferus. Next base: position 156,573 of record BNCP01000072.1, on the reverse strand, counting down.
CCCACCTTATCAAAAACAGCAGCACTCTTCGTGATGCGCTCCAGGCTAAATTTGGACGTCAGCTCGTCCACAGTAAAAATCTCCTGCTCCGTACCGTCGTTCCAGCCTAGCAGGGACAGGAAGTTCAGCATGGCGGGCGCCAGGTAACCCTGGTTCCGGAACTCGCCAACGCTCGTGGCGCCGTGCCTGCATGGGCGATACGCCAGCAGCGGAACTCCTAATGCAGCAATTGAAGTGTGACGCCAAGCGGAGGTGGGCCTGTTTAGGCCATCTTAAAGATAACGCAGATGCATTAACGGAGAGACCGATCCACTGGTGATTTAGTGTCTTGTTTATGAACTGGGTTTTAGGTAGGCAACCGGGCGATTATATTGAACCCCCTCCCTCTGCGCGGCAACATCAAAATATGTGTTGCATCCCGTCGACCAAACTTCCCCACGCTCGAACCAACACCCCAGCGCCCCTACACCAGTAACCGCAACACCTCACCGCTTAGACAGCTTGCTCTTGTCAGGTGCCAGGATGAGAGACACGTGACCGAACTGGGGAACAGCGAATCCTAGCGCTTGGTAGATCAGCATCTGGCGCAGTGTGTTGGGCAAATGCTCCTCAGCGCTGCAGAGAGACCCGGTGGGTGGGAAGGGCCGTGTGGCGGGGGGAGCATGCGAGGGACAGATACAAATCACAGGCAGTGTATGATTGATTCCTCCGGTGGCCCACGCAGTAATACGGAGTAAGCAGTCGTTTGGGGCCTGCAACCACCAAAACGGGTAGCGCAAAGACTGCAACACATGGCCCCAACAAACCACAGCGTGCGCCAATAAGCTCCGAGAGCTTTGCGATTGCGCCCCAAGACAAGCCATCATCATCGCCTGTGCTAGAGAGCCAAGTTCCAAGCGCCGTACCGCAGCACGTGTGTAATGCCCATCAGGGCGTCGTCCACCGCCACGCAGAAGTTGTAGACTGGCATGCCGTTGGAACGCAGCACCACGAAGTCGCCCAGCGTGTCGGTGTTCCACGCCACCTCCCCGCGAATGAGGTCGCTGATTCGGATTTCTTGATTCTGTGTGGAAGTGCGGCAGGAGGCACACCTCGGGGCGTGGACAGCGACCCACAGCAGAGGCGCGGAGGCACACAACACGACGCATTACTTACCGGCGGCACACGGAAGCGGTAGCAGTAAGGAAGACCTTTCGCCTTGGCTTCGTCCACCTCCTCCGGCGTGGCAGTTGCCCACTTGCCGCTGCACGATGACGGCAAAACATTAACTCGGGGAACCATCATCGCATGAAACGGGAAAGTTCAACCACCTCGATGTCTTGTGCATGTCTTACCGGTAGATGGGCGGAAGCTTCTTCTCCTCCGCTTCCTTCTTCATCCTGCGCACGGGCAGGGACGAGTCAGGGAGAGGAGACTTGAAAAGGGACAGTCAGCAGGTCACGGCGAAACACGGACCCATGGGTCAGCATTAACATGCCAGCAGCGCCCTGCCATTGAGAAGACACTGATGCTAATTCGTCAGCACATGTACCGACCGCCTCCGGTAAAATCACTGCCAAACCATTCAGTTAAGCGCTTGCACTGCCATGTGTGCACTCCCACGCGCAAGAATCTTGTATCTATTGCAATAGCCTAACCAGGCTTCTTATCTTTCCTCTTATTTGCTTTGGCTCGCCAGGCGATGCCGTGCCTCGCACGCCCGCGTTCCCAGTCACCGCTTTCTCCCGCCAGCCCTCCCGGCCCTCACAGCAGGACTTACGCGTCCAGCTCCTCATCAGTGCAGAAGCATGGGTACGCCTTCCCCGCGGCGACCAGCTTTTCCACCTGGGCCTTATAGATATTGGTGCGCTCCGACTGGCGGTATGGCCCACAACCGCCACCAACATCAGGGCCTGCGGGGAACAACATCCGCTTTCAAGTCAATGCTGCGCACTTTACAAGAATAAGACAGAGGAAGAGCACGTACGCAGTCAACACCGTCAACATCTGGAGACCTGCTGGTCAACCAGCAGCTCCATTCTCTCCTTCACAAAAATACGCCATCATCCACCGGGATCTTGAGGACTAGGCGGAATCCTGATTGTGCTCATGCGGCATGCTTAGCATCTGAGATGTGTCTGCCCAACGCCTTCACTTCCGCTATTTGCCTTAGCTCGCACGCAATAGACAGCTCCATGCCACCCGCACATGCCAAGATCCCGAGCTGCAACCTGCCAGCGGGCTTTACCTTCATCCCAGTCCAGGCCCAGCCATTTGAGGTCCCGGATCATGGCCTCTTCGGAAGCGCGAGTGGATCGAGCGGTGTCCGTGTCCTCAATGCTGTGGAGGACAACAACAGGGTAAAGGTGACGATATGTAGCAGCCGCAAGTGTCAAGAGGAAATCCCAGCATGAGCAGATATGCACATCATATGCCTTTTCACAGTAGAGCCGTGTCCAGTGCGGTGCTCCTTCTCAAACCTGACAGCTGAGGACAGCTAGTTACTCTGACACATGCCACATGGACCTCTACACAGCTGAGTGATTAGCAGCGTTCTAGATTCTCTAATATGGATATTTGTGTTGCGTAACTGCGCAGCACATCAATTCACATCCCGTCCCCGCCGCCAACCTCCATGACATCCCGGATGGCTCACCGCAGGATGAACTTGCCGCCGTTCTTCCGTGCGTACAGCCAGTTGAAGAGGGCTGTGCGCGCACCCCCCACATGAAGGTTACCAGTTGGCGAGGGTGCAAAACGAACCCGAACCTGAAACAACAACCCACCGGACTGTCACGTTTATTCCTCAACTTATGAACTATGACACATGATACTCGGCGGAGTGCATCGTTTGGTGACACATTCGACGACCTGTCTAGATCGTGAAGGATACGACCCGCCCCACCGAGTTATTCAAGAAGTTAATCGCATGGCATCTTAATACCTGGTGATCCTTTGCTGACCCTGCAGCAGGAGCGGCAGCGGGCGCTTCCTGCACGGCTGCCGCTGCAAATGTTGCAACATGCCCCCTGCATAGAAACCAATTGTAAGCGATATGCTTTAGGGGAAGAGTTATAAGAGCCACATACCGGCGAGTTGAAGATACCTGCATAAAATGAGCAGGAATGTATGAGATGCAAAAAGATCCTTACATCATTAATATTGCACATCTTACTTTTAAAGAGCGGAAGCAGCAAGGCGCTCGCATAAAAACGCCGCGAGACAAAAGTTGCTTTGGACATGCGGTTGCCATTCCTTATAATTGCCAATATAATAATGGAGTTCAGTGTAACAAGGAAAGCAACAGGATAATCTTCAGTTTTGATGTTAGATCTATACGTACGGCAGTATTGCATTCAACAGATTTGACAGTTTCCTTGAACTCCCAACAATGAGTTGACGCACTTTTTGATGTCTTTAAATAATAGCGGCAATATATCGCACTTGATTACCCATGTTTTAGCATTGCATGATAGGGATATTGAGATTATTTATCAGGCATTCTGAAGCGGAACCACGAAGTTGCTCGTCATAACGGCCAGGATCGGGGCACGGGAAACAAATTGATTGTTATAGCGGTTCTCAAGACTAATTGCCGATTGCAGCATGAAAGTCCGCAGTTCCCTTGCGGAACAACGGACAGGTCCCGCGTCTTAGGACGCGCTCGTTTGTTACTCCGCTGTGTCAACGACAGTTCAGCACGACCCTTCGGGTGATTATAGCCAGCGGCTAAGATGGTAAAAGTGGAATTATTTGCGAGGTTGTTGGTCTGCTTAGCTGTCTGCGGACTTGTTCGAGGAATGAATCCCGCCCTCCCAGGGCCCTTCCTCTCGCCGCAGCATCAGGCTAAGGCTTTGCAGCAGCTCCAACAACAGCAACAAGCATATCAACACCAACTCCATCAACAACAGGCGGCGGCACAACAATTGGCGGCACAGCAGGCCGCCGCGGCGAGTTCAGGTCATCCGATCGCGGATCTGCGCGCGGGACAGCTACCTTCGGGCGGCACGGATGTGACTGCACACCTCGCCGCGCAAATGGAGCGAATGGCAGCAATGATGGAAGCGCGGTTCGGAGCTTTGGAGTCCCGGTTAACGGCGCAGATAGAATTCAGCGCACGTCCGGTGATCGTGCGGGTTCGCTTCTATATGAACTGATGATATTGATGACTGTTTTTGGTGTTGCGGAGATCCAGCTGGCAGGTCTCCAGGAACTGCAAGCTTTTCTCGGTGGTGCAGGAAGCGCAGGTATGGCCGGAGATCTCCGGCGTATCCTACATAATGCCAGTGGAACGTTTTTGTATTGCATGCAGTGGATACGGGACTTGACGCAGGCGCGAATCAATTGCATAGGGGAGTTTACCATGCGCGGACGTGATGGGGTGGTAGCGTTGCATCAGCGGTATTTTGCCCCCGCAGAACGTATCCTCACAGATCCTGTGACGAAGGAATTTGACACAGAATTCGCCCGCACCAAGGCCAAGATTAATTGCAAATATTTGGCTGAGAAAGAGGTTCGTGGCCGTGATTTTGGCAGCCAGTTTCGGCGGGGCCTTGGTGGGCGGGGTGTCAGTGGCCGGGGGGTTGGCGGACGGGCTTTCGTTCCTGGCCGTTTTGCCTCTGCAGCCGCAGGTGTTTCGTCGACCACCCCGAGTGGCGGCTCGGGGCAGAGCCATTAGTCGGTTCGGGCCATGCCCGACATTCCCCTCCATGAGCGGGTGTCGGGACGGTTAGCAGCATGGCGGGCAATTGGAGCTGACTCCCGTACGCTTCATGTTCTGAAGCAAGGAGTTCCGGTAGAGTTTCGTGGGGGTTGCATCCCCCCAGCCTTTGACTTACCCAGTTTTACTGTTACTGCGCAGCAAGAGCGTTGGTGGCTGGAAAAGGAGGAGCCACGTCTGTTAGCCTTAGGTGCTATTTCGCGGGTGCCGGCGGAGGTGAAGCCGGAGCATATCGTCAATGCTTTCTGTGTGCCCAAGCCGGGTACAGGTACATGGCGAGTCGTGGTGAACCTGAAGCGGATGAATATCGCGCAGAAAGCCCGCAAGTGTCGTTATGAGTCCCTTCGCCTATTACGTCACATGGGTGTGAAAGGGGCTTGGGCGGTGAAGGTGGATTTGGCAGATGCTTATTATCATATTCCCATCCGCCCTGACCACCGAAAATACTTTTGTTTTCGTTTTTGTGGGCGCCTTTATCAGGTGGACGCCTTACCAATGGGGTGGTTGAACAGTCCTTATTGGTTCACCAAGATCATGCGTAATGTGGTCCGATTCTGGAGGGACCCTCAGAGCCGTCTTCGTCGGGGAGGTCTCATGCCACCTATGCCGCCTCATCAGTTTTATCCTTCGGGCCGGCAAAAGCCTTTTTATCGTGGAGGTATTCGAGTCTTGCCCTACCTGGATGATTTCTTGTTCCTTTTTTCCTCGGAAGAGCAGGCTCGTGCAGGGGCGACATGGATTAAGCAGGTGATTGAGTTTGTAGGTTTATCCTGTCACCCGAGTAAATGTCAGTGGGAGCCTACTCAATCAGTTTACCATTTGGGCATTCTGGTTAACTTGGCAGACGGGTTGTTTGAAGTGCCTGCCGAGAAGTTGTCCAAGCTGCGGCGTATGGCTGTGGGTCTGCGGATCACAGCTAAGAAAAATAGGCGCCTTGTTCAGAAGAGAGAGTTAGCGAAGCTATGTGGTTTTGCGCAGAGTGTCCGGCTGGCTTTGCTGCCAGCTCCTTTGTTCCTGCGCAATCTGTATGATGATATAGCACAGCCAGGTGGTTGGTCGGGCAAAATTCGGTTGTCTAGGGTTTCCTTACGCGATCTAGATTGGTGGGCGGATGTCCCGGTAAAACACTGTTCAGCGGCAATCCATGTAGGTCCGGCGTCAGTTGAGTTTTCGGTTGATGCCTCTCGCCATTCCTGGGGTGCGGTGTTGAATGGGCGCACAGCTCGGGGCTTCTGGTCCCAGGCGGAAGTGGGCGAGCATATTAACTGGAAGGAGCTTAGAGCAGTGCGCTATGCCCTGCAGTCGTTTTTGCCTTTGGTTACCCAGCGAGTGGTCTTAATTCGTGAGGATAATACCACTACTCAGGCAATTTTGGGACGTTATTCGTCTCGGTCCCCTAAGTTGCATGCGGAATTAAAGCTGTTGTGGGTTATGTTGCAGGATTACAGTATCTCCCTTCAGGTGGAACGGGTAACCAGTGCGGCCAATTTGGCAGATTCTGCGTCACGTTTTATTGATCGGGATGATTATCGTCTGGACCCTCGTTGGTTTAGTAGACTGGAGCACCGTTACGGCCCTCATGATGTGGATCTATTTGCCTCCCATCTTAACGCCCATCTGCCGCGTTTCTATTCGCGTTTTCACTGCCCAGGATCCTCAGGGGTTGATTCGTTGTTGCAGCCGTGGCATGGCCTTAATGCCTACGGATGTCCACCAACTGACCCCCAGTATCTTGTTTTTGTTGTTCGTCGATGTGACCACGCCTTTCGAGTTGTCGTGTTCACAGCCATGTAACAAAAAATGGCAGTCGTGCTTCCCAACTTCAGTTAATCTTCAGTTTTGATGTTAGATCTATACGTACGGCAGTATTGCATTCAACGGATTTGACAGTTTCCTTGAACTCCCAACAATGAGTTGACGCACTTTTTGATGTCTTTAAATAATAGCGGCAATATATCGCACTTGATTACCCATGTTTTAGCATTGCATGATAGGGATATTGAGATTATTTATCAGGCATTCTGAAGCGGAACCACGAAGTTGCTCGTCATAACGGCCAGGATCGGGGCACGGGAAACAAATTGATTGTTATAGCGGTTCTCAAGACTAATTGCCGATTGCAGCATGAAAGTCCGCAGTCGCAAATTGCCGAACAAATTTGTCATTTGTTATTTTGAAGTCGTACTTTCCTCGGCCGCATCTGCAATCTCGCAAAAAAATAACTAACTTCATATAGAATACGTCAAAAATATGATGCGCGGCGGTTAGTTCGTGCTTGATTTCGCTTTTCCTGTGCCTATCTTCTACCAACAGAGAAGCTGGCTAATCTAAACAGGGTGAACTGTTTTTTTGGAGCACCGCCATGGCTCAAGCGCCGCCGCCGAACTTATCGCGGCAACACTACTACAGTGTGCAAGTCCGTGAACGCGTGTGCCACCTTTATTTTGTAAACAGGTTCACGCAAGAAGAAATAGCTAATTTGTTTGGCAACAGGCCTAGCGTAAGGACAGTAGGCAGGATCATCGGAGATTATAAGCGTCTTGGTGAAGTGCAACCAATACGTGGTCAGAAGGGCATCCGAAAGCCGCGAGTGTTCGATGAGAGTGCAGCGCAAACACTTGTTGAGCTGTACAGGCAGATGACCAGGCATCACGCACTCTTTGACCTAGGAAATGCTATGGCAATATTCCTAGGCACGATATAAACCCCCACACTCCTTCGCCAGCCTTTCAAGTGATAGCTCACCATCTGCTTCTGTCTCCACCTGAACCTCACGCATAGGCTATCTTGAGTATGGGGCCCCTTCATGTGTTTTTAATGTCCAGAGAAATGCAAAACCTCATCTGCACTTGTGATGCCGGCCTCTGTAACTGAAGCCCTCCACCACCCCCTCGTTCATCATCATTCTCTTGTGGGTCTAAGGTTTGGTCATGGGAGACTTCTGCTTTCGTGAGCCATGCTGCACCTTAGCAGCAGATGCGGCATGGCCTTGCACTAGCCTAGTGGCTGGTGCCACCCTACACGGTTCCAGATGTTTTCTCCCATTGCACCATGCATGCCCATCCTGTCACAGAGCTGTTGCGAGCTACTACCACCTGGTTTAGCTGCACTATATTGCTCAGGAGTTGGCTCCGTAACACAGGGCCCTGAAATCTGATCATTGCTAGGATGCAACCCCTGCTGCCTGCAACACTGAGGAGGGTTGCTCCTGCATGATAAAGGGGGGGGGGTTGACGATACATGGTGGGGTTGGCGGCTGGGGACCCACGGTTTGACTGTTGTGAGCAGCCACACCCAAAGTGGGAAACTGGACCAAGAAAGTACCCTTGAGAAGTATATCGATATGGCTTATATATACAGTAGCAACAACCAGCAAACCTGCTCATTCCTACTACTGCCCTTCACCACGAGGTGTGCCACAAATGCTGCAAGCAATGGGTGCGTCTTTTGCAGGTAACCTGACAGGACATGACCGTTTGTTATGCCCATATAAGTGGGCGCACTAAAAGATGCTGCCCTTGCAGTCTTGTTGTCCTGCTACAAGCACGCATATGCGTTCCTTTCGCCGTGCTTGCCATCATCATCCCACAAGCCAAACATGTAAATGTCGACCGCGGACGTTCAATGTTTCCAGCAAATCGCGAAATGTGCAACGCCAGGCACGAACTAACCGCCGCGCATCATATTTTTGACGTATTCTATATGAAGTTAGTTATTTTTTGCGAGACTGCAGATGCGGCCGAGGAAAGTACGACTTAAAAATAACAAATGACAAATTTGTTCGGCAATTTGCGACTGCGGACTTTCATGCTGCAATCGGCAATTAGTCTTGAGAACCGCTATAAGCACTTGGTTGGAGTATTGCACACAATAAAAAGGTACATCGCTCACGAGTATTTTTAGCCATGGCAGCCGCGTTGGCCATGCACAGTAGCAGCATTCGCTTGTTGTTTGGCTCTGGTCAGGCTATCTGAGACTGCCGCATTAGAGCAAGGCTCCAGTTAGTCGCGAAGCCACCCTTATCACCCATCGTCGTGTTACTGAGATTGTGCCTGCCCGGTGTCACGGCCACACACTGCAACAGCATATTCCAAGTAAGGGGCCCGAGGAATGTACCTTATGTATGACACGTTTGCACGTTTACTCTGCCGGGGCGGACCAACTTCTCCCCCGTAAAACAATCGTAGTCAATAATCAGCTATGTCCTCGCCAATGTGTGCCCGTACTGGTGGTTGCCGTGTTCGTCAGTTGACCTGCACCTACCTGCATTGACACCCCTGCCGTCAATCACCGAAGGTCACGGCCACAGAGGTCCACAGAGGACTGACACGAGCCGCCATTCACCGGGCTCATACCCATTCTTATGCTTTGCGCGCCTTTCGACTTCGGCCTTGAAGATGCAATACCCCACGCCAAATAATCCGCCAGTTCCTGCCGCGCGTATGACGATCTTTTTTTAATTCGTATGACGTCATTCTTACAGATGGGCTATTTATGGGCAATTGCTACAGCGGTTTGGGTTTTAACGGCAATGGTTACAGATTGTAGTTAACTCGGGCGACGTAACTTACACTGGCCAACGAATAACGTTGAGGACCCCCAGACCCTGGCAGTGGTTTGTAACTCAGTTGACCGATGCAATCAGCTGCTACAGGTGCAACGTCATTCACATCCACAACTCGGAAAATAGCAGCTGCTATTTCATGGCGTTCCTCCCAGAATCTTTACGATGGGCGTACAAGGTTGTACGGTAGAGATCCTCACTCCGGCGCGAACTCTGCTTCAAAGTTCCACACGCCTTGTGTACCCTCCGCAACAACCGCCATCCGTAGGACTTCATAGAGCATGGATAGACCATGCTTGGACTGCAAAGTGGATCCGTTGGGAGGTATGGAAGCGCCTTTAGCCCATAGTCCCATCAGTCACCGCTTGCACTTTTACCACGATGAGGAGTTCAAACGAGCCAAGGAAAACGGTCTCCGGGGAGCCGGAAACAGCACAACAGCAACTGTAAACTCACGGCCGCAGTCCGCGGACGAAGGGGCCCAGAGGGGCCGGGGGACAGTTTTGTGCTTACCTCATACTCGTTAACAATGTAGTATGACAAGTCATCCGTGGGCATGGCCAATGCCCATTCGCGAATAGGCTTTACCCTCAAGAGGCCTTCATTGGTGAGCGGCAGCGGCGGGGGCATGGCTCCGGGCTTCGCTGCGTCATGCATGGCGAAAATGTCCTCTTTGTATCTTGCGACCATGGTCATGAAGTCCGACAGGCGCAGCTCGTCTGCATCCAGGCGCCATACCAACAGTTCAATTGGTTGAGCAACATGCGGGCGAAATATTCGCAATCCAATACCGACACTAACAAAATTTCCCCGTGAACGCCAGCCATAGCTTTGCAGACACTGCTGCCAACCGCGCCAGAACATTCCTAGGCATTTCAGCCAGGACTGCTGGCTGCCATCTTTGACTATCCTTGACTCACCCGCAGGCCCCACCCCCGCCTCCTCCGCAAGCACCCTCCAATGCAATGGGCTCATCGTCTGGAAGGCGTAAAGCAGCAGAACCTTTGCTACGGAGCCAGGTTGAGCTCCGAAATGTGAAGCAAGAGCCTGGGGACAAAAAGAACGCAAGCGGTCGTCAATGTCAGCAGCATCTTAAGCAGGCATCCAACGTTTAGTATACAGTACATGATGAACATGGTGACAGATTCTCTTCAGGAATATCATCTTCCGGGCCTACCTTCAGAGTCTGTGTTGATGTCGAGTAGTGCTGTCGCCAAACTTGCTCCGGATCCAAGGCTGCTGCTGCTGCTGAGCGTCCTTCACCTGCCACCAATTCCGAGCCATATCGCCAGCTGTTCAAGGTTTATTATTCACTTTGGGCTTATCTACAAGAATTAACCGCGTTGCGGTCTACCATTGCATGAGATCAATGACCATCGCGCGTTCATTTAGTCGAACTCACCTGCCTGGCTGCTGTTCCGGTAGGTGGTGGCTGGAAGTGCCTGGTCCACCAGCTGCGCGGGAAACCCCAGGCACGATAACCGGGTCACCTATTAGAAGTGCCTAGCATAATTGGAGACGGTTGCACGAAGGTTCATGAATTCATCGCCACAACACTTAACCAGGCTGTGCGTACTTGCATCCTGGCAACCCCGCCACATACGGAGGTCAGCCTGATACACATACGAACACCAATGGGGACGGTTGTCAGCACCTGGATTCGGTTTACAACCACTTTGACGCCCCCTCTGGCTGCATCTTGTGCCAGCCGCCCCTCAACCAGCACCTGCAGGCGGGATCAGCGCACATCAGCGCTTTGAACGACCATCAGCTGGGGACGCAAGTGGACGTGTACATCCAGACGGGAAGATTCACAGCCCGAACCTTTGTCGCCTCAGCACTCAGTGTTACCTCACCTGACGTCCCTGTAACGCGATTAAATGGGCCGCCGCCACATCCCAGGCCTCCAACAGGAACTCCTGAACGCCTGGCCTGAAGGCCAGTACGTTCACGAAATGGCACTCACGAAAGTCATATGTATAAACCCTATGTAAAGTTTAAGTCATGTAATGATCCGTGAGCTGACCAGGAGTGGAATGGACGCCGCCGTTGATCAGGCAGATTCCACTGAATGCTGGTGGTGGGTGCTGAACCCAGGAAAATCACTGATTTCGGAGAAGCCCGCGTGGGTGAATGAACGAGGGTGCCCCGAAATACTGGGGAAGGTAGGGACTGCCAGGTAGTGGCCACGGGTGAAGCAAATCCCCCCTATCCCACACACATAAGTCAAGGATTGACATTTACAATTCTCGACCAAATGATACAGTACCCGTAAATTGGCAACTCGGCAAGTCTGAGGACCTTTAAGCGGCGCGCACATCCGAGTAAGGCAAGAACTGTCAGGCCGTTGACACCCTCCTCTCGGAGTGCACGGCTTCCAACAGGGTGCTGCCATTCCTGCAAACCACACTGAACGACAACTTTGCACTTACTTGGTGGCGTACGGCACCTGGATGATGGCATAGGCGCAACGACCCTGCGGTATGTACGTCATTGTGTGGCCGTCAGCCATCTAAAAATCGGAAGCTAGGACTTTTGCTGCTCCAAGAAGCATCAGAGTTTGCGAACACGCAAACAGCTAGATAAAATTGTCGGCTACATGTTGCTTACTACCATGAATTGGCTCACGGGCATCTCGTGATAAGGTAAACCTGGGAAACAAGCAGATCATCCCGCGCCCTCGCGACAACCGTGCACGTTGCCGTTGATGCGGAACTATGCGGAGGCATCAGCCCTCAGGGCGTTCTGCATACCTGCTGTTCTGACTGTCTTACGGCACCCATTAGCCTGACCGAGTTGATATGGTTCCTGCCAGGATTGACGCTCGTGGGCGGCCCAGAAGCCCTCCCTGCTCCCGCCGTATTTTGAGGGCCCTGGCTGATCTTTTGCAGTGCTAATGGGTACTGCTGCTGCTGCTGACGAGTAGGAGCACTGTAGAGGCTTTGAGCTGTTGGTGCAGCTTGCACATGTTGGTATGTGCTCGATGATGTTTGCGGGGGATTGCTGTCATAATATATGCCCGTTGGTTGCTGGGTCCTAGGAGTTGAAGAACCGACGAACTGACGTGCTGAGGTAGCCTCGTTAGATGCTTGCACTCTAGGCACAACCATTTGCATGTGTCCATTTGCCGATTGTCTAGGTATAGTGCATGTTGTGAGCTGTCGATGACGCTCGAAGTATGGGAGCGATGGCATCCTGGCCATGAAAGCGAGACGCTTCGGCTCAGCATGGCAACGCAACTATGCGCCCAATCAGTCGGAATACCAACAATATAACAATAATTCATTTAAAATGGGTTGATCCTGGAAAGGCACCATACTCACTTGGAAGGGCGATCGAAAAATTGCAAACGAGCGAACAACCGAAAAGCTCCTTAAGAGTTAGGGCGTGGCGTAAGCAATTTTGTAAGTATTATTTGGTATAAGGTATACACCCATGGCAGAACGTTATGATCATGGTCATCGCCGTTGTTCTATCAGTTGTCATTTTTGGACGTGTACTCCGAAACCAAAATCATAATCACCCTTGCGACATCCCGAAGGAGAACAAACAGAAAACCTCAAAGTCAAATCGTTGATAATTGTACTATTGGGCGAGTTGATGGGCATTCAAACAGGCGCTCAGATACTTAAAGATCCATACCGCAGACATACAGGCACCGGCAACCAAAGTTTCTTAAAAATAACAATAATGATAAATTAATCCTGTTGTTGCCCTTAAATATAAATATCTTGTTCCTGGCACAAGAGGCTTCTTCGCGCCAAAGTCTCACCATGAACCTTCAGCACGTCACAGTGGAGGAATTGGGTGATGTAGAGGATGTAGGTTTTTATTTCAAAAATCTGGGAGGCGTCGCCTTTGCAAGGCTTTCAGAAGCTCTAGAGGCCCCCGGGACCACGGCGATGGTGACGGCAAGCAGCAAGCACGGGCTGATATTCTTCAGTGATCTATCAGGTAGGGGAAAGCAAGCATTTAGGATCATGTCGGCGTGGCTGCATGCTGATTCTGTTTGCAAAACGCTGCACAAGATGGAGGCCGCCGTCACGCACCACATCCCCCGCGTCCCATGTGCTGCTATGGTCCCTCATGCAGGCGTGTATGCGCTGCAGACCAGTGATTTGCTGCCCAAACTGAGCACATCCGTCGGGCGAGAGAGTTATGTCCCCCCTCGTGCCGCGGACATCTGCCTGTGGCATAAGCCGCTGCAGAGCATCACGCAGCTGGCATTGTCGGCGGATGAGACAATGTTAGCGGCTGTCGATGGCCCGGGCGGCAACGTCAGTTTCTTTTCCTTGGCGAAAATGAAACTGCCAGACAATTCAGCTCCGCACTGGTCTCTGCATCTGCCGGGCATTAAGCAGTTTAGCTGGTGCAAAAGTGCGATGCATTATGCCGGCGGTGGCAGCGGGCCCAGCGTTTTCCTTATCGTTGCAGCTGACCGGTCGCTGCGACTTGGGCGGTACGGCGACGAGAAGAGCCTTGTGGTGGTGGCGGCATCTGGGGTGCAGGATGCGGACTGGTGTCCGGCGTCCGAGCGGGACACCGTCGGAAGCCCGGCTTTTGCTTACCTTGAGGGCAGGCAGCTGGTTCTGGCCGCCTTATTGGGCGGCCCTGGCTCGGCCTTGGCCATGCGCGAGTTGGCCCGTCTTAACGTGTGCCATCCAGGTAGGCGTATTTTGTAAAGCCGCGGTCATGCGTTGCGATGATTACAGGATGTTGCTGTTGTTGTTGTGATATCAGGCAGAGGTGTCTGACTCTCCACCGTTTGGCTTTTCGCAGCACCGGATGTCGTCTTTGAGACCGTGCGGTGGGTGCTTCCTGACGCGCTGCTGCTGGGCGGTACGCAATTGGTCGGTGAATCAGAGGATCTGCTTGAGGGGGACGACGAGTTCAGCTGCCTCCTAATGCTTCGCGGCTGGACGACGAACGCCGAGGCACCGCCGCAGGGCGCCACACTCTACGCGGACCAGCCCAGATCCGTGGTGGTGAGGGATATGTGCACTTGGATAGCCATCCATTTCGGACTTTCTCCGTTTTAAGTAATTCTTTCATCCCCGTCCCCTGCTCACTTATCTTTCCTCCCACAGGCGGACAGCACTCCACGGCTGTCTGGTCCTTACCTACACGCTCTGGCGGTGCCGCGCTGGGGTGCGCTGGTTCGCTGTCACCGCAAGGCTGTGGACGAGCACGTGCGACTGTTGCGGGTTGCGGATGGCGAATTTGGTACTGCTGGTTGCCCGCAGGTACGATAGCATGGATGGCGCTGTAGGCGGATGAGGGTTTTATTTTCTGTCCTACGATGATTTGTGAACTAGTAATCTTACTTACTTCTGTGCCCTATTTAACGCGCTGTCTTGGCTTAGGCGGTGTCTCTGACGGAGGCAAATACTTCAATCAAGCTGCCTAATGGCCCCGGAGGCAGCGATAACTACGTCCTTGGCTTGGCCTTCGACACGTCGATTCCATTGGTGGGTGTCCGTGGTCCTTTTAGGTACTTGACATGTTTGGTAATTGCGGGCAATGAGAACGTTTTACTTCTGCACCAACATATGGTCGCTTTGCAGTATATTCCACTCACTATTCAGTGTCTTACCTTTGCTCTTTTCCCGCCTTTTCTGCTGAAGGATCCCCAAGAAAACCCGTTCAGCCCGGAACGACCGCCCTTGGTGCCACCGCCCGTGTTACTGATTGTGACATCGGATGGCGCTCTGCGGCTGTATGCATTCGGTCACGTGGACCTCAGGACCAAGCTGCGACATAAGGCCAGTCCGGTGCCCGACCACCTGCCAGGCTGGGCATCCACAGCTGGCAGCAACAGGGCTACGTCCCCGTCGCATAGGCACACGGCGGACGCAGGTTTTCGCAACCCGCTTCCAAGCGCAGATGTGAGTATCGTAATCCTGATTGTATGCGTAATACCATCGCCGAATGCATTAGCTTAAATTGAGTCGGCTTTTAGTGAGGACAGTCGTTAACAATGGCGCTATTTGCGCACGCCTTCAATTTATGCTTGTTTAGCAATGTTTTCGAATTAAATGTACCCAAAATACGGGATATGGGCCCGACGTATGGCTTCTAGGACGACGAGCTGACTGAGGAGGCGGACTCTGCCGGAGCTGCTTTAAAGTCCCGCGGCTCCGAGACCATGTCAGTTACTTCCTCAGCTGCAGCTATGTCTACGATGGCGCCTGGAATAGATGCCCAGAATTTGGTGGTGAGCGGGGTAGCAAATCCTGCAGCACAACGTCCCGTGCTTGGTCCGGTTGAGGGTAAAGTGCTTCGGGGGTTGTTATTTTACATTATCTATGGAGAAGTTACAACGTGCACTTGAAGTTCGCAAATGTGTTTTGGATTATGAAAGTCCTGTTCTGGACGTATTCGTAACCTGGACGTAGTCATAACCGTTGCGATTGTACATTATGCCTTGGGCATGTTTGTATCTCCACCAGCGTCTTCAGCTGGGCTTCGCATAGTCGCATGATGCGATATACTCGAGCATGTGCACAGTTCAGATCGTTTATGGTACTGCAATACATTATTACTCATCTTACGTGTTTGATTGTATATGCACGATGGCAAATGGCGGGTTTGCTGTTTGCCGCAGGGTCCTTTTGGCAGCGCAACAGCTGCCGGGGCATCGGGGTGTCGGGGGACGCAGCGCCAGGCCAGCCCCGCATCGAAGGAGAACATGGCATCGCGTGTTGCCTTGCCAGACTCCGATGATGATGAAGATCTATTGGATGATGACGACGAGGAACGCGAGCGGCACCGGGCGGCTGCGGCGGCGGGTGTGGCGAGCGACTCGGAAAGCGGAGAAGAGGTGACCTCCCCAGGTAAGCCTCTCCAGCTGAAGGTAACGCAAAGTCTTGGGCGGTGAGGTGTATGTGGGCAAGGTTCGTCTGTGTCATCCGTTGTCACATGTTGGCTCCCGGCTCTCGGGCAGCTAAGGCGCTGTAGCACGTGATTGAGGGAATTCTCAACCACATTTTATGTACGGCATGCTGCCGAACACCGGTTTACTTTGTTGTATTCAGCGATTCCCCTAAGTAATGAGCCCGGAGAATAAATGTTTTGGCACTGAAAGATTGTGTCGGGGATGCTATCCAGGAATTGTACCAGGGCCGCAGGCGCCGCCTTCATCTGGCGCCACCGGTGGCGACAGCATGGCGTCCGGCACTCCATCAAGCGTAACGTTCCCGGCCAGCGGGGGCCATTTCGCAGCGGCACCTGTCTTTAAGCAGCCTGCGGCAACACCGTCTGGACCATTCAGCGGATTTGGGAACTCGTCGTTCGGATTTAATGCCGGCACGCCGTCTGCACCAGCGTCCGCAAGCTTGTTGGGTGCACCTAGCCTTACAGCCGGCAACTTGAAATTCGGGAGCGGGTTCGCAGCGCCCACACCGGCACCGGGGATCACATCTACGACTTCTTCGATCCAATGGGGCGGCGCGGTAACGACTGGCCTCCCAGCCAGTGGAGGGTCCAGCGCTCAGACAGCAACTCCCAGTTCGGTGGGCGGTAATCAGCAGCCGGTCTTCGGTTTCGGAGTGACTTCTCTGGCAACGTTCTCCAGCAGCGCAGGAGCACTGCCTGCCAGCGGAACTTTTGCGTCCTTCAGCTCTGGTGTTGCTCCTGGCCCCGGCCTTTTCGGAACCGCCGCGGCATTCCAGACCGGTGCTGGCGGGCTCTTCGGCATGGCCGGCCCACAGCAAGGTTTTAGCGGATCTGCTGCTAGTACCCTCGGCACCAGTACATCACTGGCGGTGGGGCAGACCGGCGGAACTGGTAACCTATTGGAAAGCAGGGCCACAGCGACACCTGCCATGCCAGCTTCCCTTCCTGAGTTCCCGTCGGCCCCTAGCAGTAAAGCGGGCGCCAGTGCGCCACTGACAGCCTCAGAAAAAAGGATATCGAATGGCACATTAGATTCTTTCCTGGTGGAGGCTACTAAAGAGGAACTAAGCGACGTGGCCGACGTTGGTTTTTATTTCAAAAATCTGGGAGGCGTCGCCTTTGCAAGGCTTTCAGAAGCTCTAGAGGCCCCCGGGACCACGGCGATGGTGACGGCAAGCAGCAAGCACGGGCTGATATTCTTCAGTGATCTATCAGGTAGGGGAAAGCAAGCATTTAGGATCATGTCGGCGTGGCTGCATGCTGATTCTGTTTGCAAAACGCTGCACAAGATGGAGGCCGCCGTCACGCACCACATCCCCCGCGTCCCATGTGCTGCTATGGTCCCTCATGCAGGCGTGTATGCGCTGCAGACCAGTGATTTGCTGCCCAAACTGAGCACATCCGTCGGGCGAGAGAGTTATGTCCCCCCTCGTGCCGCGGACATCTGCCTGTGGCATAAGCCGCTGCAGAGCATCACGCAGCTGGCATTGTCGGCGGATGAGACAATGTTAGCGGCTGTCGATGGCCCGGGCGGCAACGTCAGTTTCTTTTCCTTGGCGAAAATGAAACTGCCAGACAATTCAGCTCCGCACTGGTCTCTGCATCTGCCGGGCATTAAGCAGTTTAGCTGGTGCAAAAGTGCGATGCATTATGCCGGCGGTGGCAGCGGGCCCAGCGTTTTCCTTATCGTTGCAGCTGACCGGTCGCTGCGACTTGGGCGGTACGGCGACGAGAAGAGCCTTGTGGTGGTGGCGGCATCTGGGGTGCAGGATGCGGACTGGTGTCCGGCGTCCGAGCGGGACACCGTCGGAAGCCCGGCTTTTGCTTACCTTGAGGGCAGGCAGCTGGTTCTGGCCGCCTTATTGGGCGGCCCTGGCTCGGCCTTGGCCATGCGCGAGTTGGCCCGTCTTAACGTGTGCCATCCAGGTAGGCGTATTTTGTAAAGCCGCGGTCATGCGTTGCGATGATTACAGGATGTTGCTGTTGTTGTTGTGATATCAGGCAGAGGTGTCTGACTCTCCACCGTTTGGCTTTTCGCAGCACCGGATGTCGTCTTTGAGACCGTGCGGTGGGTGCTTCCTGACGCGCTGCTGCTGGGCGGTACGCAATTGGTCGGTGAATCAGAGGATCTGCTTGAGGGGGACGACGAGTTCAGCTGCCTCCTAATGCTTCGCGGCTGGACGACGAACGCCGAGGCACCGCCGCAGGGCGCCACACTCTACGCGGACCAGCCCAGATCCGTGGTGGTGAGGGATATGTGCACTTGGATAGCCATCCATTTCGGACTTTCTCCGTTTTAAGTAATTCTTTCATCCCCGTCCCCTGCTCACTTATCTTTCCTCCCACAGGCGGACAGCACTCCACGGCTGTCTGGTCCTTACCTACACGCTCTGGCGGTGCCGCGCTGGGGTGCGCTGGTTCGCTGTCACCGCAAGGCTGTGGACGAGCACGTGCGACTGTTGCGGGTTGCGGATGGCGAATTTGGGTCTGATGGAACACCAGAGGTGCGACGACTTTGGAATTTCCCTAAGTGGGTCCGATCGGTTCACTTTGAGCTTTTGATTTGCAATTTGTGACGCACCCATGGGATGTTACTTTTCGTTGGCTTGGGGTGTCGTTCCATTAATCAGCTTTACCCGTAATACCTGTTCGGCACGACTTCAGGCTGTGGATGTGACGGAGACGGAAATGATGATGTCAGTGCCCAATGGTCCCGGAGGCAGCGACAACTACGTCCTTGGCTTGGCCTTCGACACGTCGGTTCCATTGGTGGGTGTCGATGTTCGGGCTCTGTGATCGCCTTGTAAGCTAAGGAGGCTTACAAGGCGATCCATCCAAGCGGGTACATGAAGGGGGACATGAGGAGTTTTAAGTGCCTTACGTGTTTTGCTGCATGATTTTTCTTGATTTTTACCGCAGGATCCCCCGGCAAATCCACGATATCCGGAGCGGCCCGCTCTGGTGCCACCGCCTGTATTACTCACTGTGACTTCAGATGGTGCACTGCGGCTTTACGCATTTGGCCATTTGGATCTGACCGCTCCACTGCGCCCTGGCGCCGCGGCGGTTATTCCTTTGCCGTCCAAAGCGCCGGAGTGGGCTGTTGTTTCGAGTGAGAAATCACGAGGGGAACTGCATGGCCAGGAGGTGCAGCAGCGACGCGCAGCAGCAGCAGCGAAAGCCGAGAGTGGATCAGAAAGCGGGGAAGAGGTAACGTCACCGGGTAAGCGTTGTAATGCACTTCCAATTTCCATCTCTCGCTGCCAGCTGCCAAGGCGTTGAAAGGTTGCTTGGCGTAATATGTTTATTCCATTTGGGAAGGAGGGATATCTTATGCCTATCATTGCCTCATGCGCATGTCTGCATCGCATGTTGAGCATTTCTGTTATGTATAACCTCACCGTTGTGACCACTTTTTTGCGCTCAATATACCCACGTTTGCGCAGGCATCGTAGGCAGCCTGGCCCCTCTTCCTGCTTTCAAGCAGGGCGCTTTCCCCGCGATGACCCCCGGCGCTTCAGGCTCTGGGGCTCTAACCTTCCCAGCTGTAAGTGCGACAGTTACAGCTTCCGGCACCTTCGGGGCCACAGCCGATAGTGCCATTGCGTCCGCGGAAGGCTCAACCTCGGTAGCCCCAGATGGTGGTTCCGGAAAGCCGGCTGCAGCTGGCTTTGGCTTCGGTTTTGGCTTTGCATCGGGCGGAGCCACTGCCGCTAATGCCCCAGCGACTCCCGGCGTGAGCACCGGCGCCCAGGGCGGCGGTGGGCTGTTTGGAGCTGCACAGCCATTTGGTGCTGCCGAAGGCTTATTCGGGTCGTCGGCACTTGTAAGGGGCAACAAAGGCAGCAGCGCTGCCGGTGCCCCCTCCGGTGCAGTGGCCTCGGCGTCGAGCCCTTTCGGTGCAGCGGCCAACGGGGCGCTCAGCAGTGCCACTGCGACACCGGCCCCTGTCCCTGGGATTGCGGCCCCTGGAAGTCAAGCCGGCAGCTCCCCGGCGTTCGGCTTCGGAATCTTGAACCTCGGAGCCTTGCCGACCCCTCAGGTCCAAACCACATCGTTTTCCGGAGCAGGCGGAGGCGGCCTCTTTGCTCCTCCTGCGCGCGCGCTGTTCACTCCTGCTGCGACGGGTGAGTTTCTTGTTCAACCGGTCGACACGTCCAACTGAAACGCGCACCACGGCCGTCATGGTGTCGCGGACACCGGCATCGGAATTTTGACTGCTGGCCGTCTGACTGAAGTAGAGCAAAGCAGTCTCTTGTTTTTTGCGATGTGCGATATTGTTTTACTTCGTACGAGTGTTCAACATGTTTTTGGCTATCGATATTGGAATTGCGCAGACGACTTTATCCCATCATCAAGGTTTACTGAGCCCAAGACCGGCTTCGTATTTACCACGCGCGACGGCGTCACAGGATTTTATAAGGATCAACCGCCACCCTCGCGTGCACCTGCACCTGCACCTGCGCCTGCACGGCGCACTGAAGGTTAGATTTCTATCGGCGCCACGGCGCGTGGAGTCCTGGGCACGTATGTGTATTTGGGGGCTCCCGGGGGTTCCTGATATGTGCCGCTTTGCGTAGCTTCGCACATTTGGGAGAAGTCCTTATTGAAATGCATCTGAGTGGTTGGACCCATTGTGGCCTGGATTGGTACCGAATCCTCGAACTGCGATTGGCCATAAGTTTCAACAACAGAAATGTTTCCAGGGAGTTCCTGCTAAGGGCCGGTTTAGTAATAGCACCGGAAAAAGACGGCAGCTGTACACGGTTAGCAGTGAATTGGGATTACTGGCGTTATCTTTATCACCTGGCCTTCAATATACCCGCAGCACCTGCCCAGCCTGCACCGGCACCCGCGCCTCCTCAACCCGTCGCGGCGCGGAAGGCCGCCCCAGCCGCGTCTCCGCCACCGGCTGCCAAGATTCCAGCTGTCGACATCTTAAGACCAGCCGCCAAACCTGTGGCAAGGGCTGCTCCGCCTCCCAGGGCCCCCAGCCCTGACGTGCCGGCGCCGAAGGCCAAGCTGGCAGGAGAGTCCAAAGAGGTAAGGAAGGACTACTGGCTCACGGCACAGCGAGCATAACAACTTTATCCAGCTATGGCTCGCATTTAATTGCCACCGGTATAATTGCCCATGTCAATAATCACCCAGGTGTTCTGTTCCTCCGTGGTTCAGGCATGCCACTCGCTGTCTCGTTACATTCCTGCTGTTCATCCGCCAATTAGTGCATCTAACGTTCTGGGCGTGTAGGCGGCCTCTGCCGAAGCCAGCTTCCTGCAAGAGCTGCACGATGTGCGGCGCAAGGCGGCCAAATTGGAGACTACTATGAAGGATATCGCTGCGGGATGTCCTGATGCGTGCGGCATGGGTGGATATAAGGCCGTTGCAACACGTGTGGAGACACTCGCTCGTCGGACGGCAGCACTTCGCACACAATACGAACGTGCAAACAAGGTGTGGATTGGCTTCGGTCGCACCGGACAATGCAAAGACTCTAGCTTGGCTGACTTTCTGACGGCCCCTTTTTCCATACGAATTGTTCCGCAGCGTGTCGCAGGCCTGTTTGATGCTCTGGGGTCTCTTCAGAACATGTTAGGTGCGTTGCAGCTTTTCTCCGGGCACATTGGTGACGCCCCGTCAACGATTGCGGCACTGGAAGCAAACTTGCCGCTGGAACCAGCCCTTGACGCGCAGCGGCGAGATATCGTAACCCGGTTTGAGGTGCGCGCAATTACGTATATTGTTTCCATTCGCCTTGGACTTGTCGCGGCTGCAGGCTGTGCTGTCGACTTTGGGGCCGCGGCCGTGTAGCATCCCCTGCCGCTACCCAAATACCGTCTCTATGGCATGGCCGGTTGTCGCCCTATCTCCGCGGAGGCTTTTGCTTGTAGGCAGCGTCGTGTGTCCGATCCTCGTCTCATCGTACTGCAAATCTCCGCGGCGCGACCAGGCTTTTCAAGGATTATTTTCATTCTTGTCGCATGCAGGCACTCAGGACATGTCTTGACGAGTTGGAGGATGTGCTGGACTCCTGGGAGGCGCCGATGGGTGAGTTGGTGATTTTTGGAGGAAATTGGTAGGTGAAGGTTTCCATTACCTGAAACATCTTGGTAGTCGGCTTCCCGGTAATGTGCCTCGGCCTACATGTTTAATTGAAGCTGTGTGAACCTGAATTCGGCTTTCCTTGCTTTTGCAGGCGGTAATCAGGCAACGCGCGTCTCAAGCAATGTATTGTATAATACGATCGCCTCGACAGGTGAAGGGGTGAAGAGTGAAGCGTTTTAAGGGGAGCGGTCGAAAGGGCTGCAGAGCATGCCTGGCTGGACCTTATTCATGTCACCTGATAATGATGTGATAGGCATAAATGGTGTTTTAGGACGAATAGGAACGTCCATGTTTGTCTTATCCACCACGTATCTCTGGCAGATGTTTTTTGCAGTATGCAAACCAATGTCATGAATAAGCATGTACAGGGCATGTGCCTTTCGCCAGCTATCGCTTACGTTACCTCTTCATTGATGTTTTCTTTAGGAGCCGCACTTTCCGCCGCCGTAAGCCGAACTCTTGTCTTGGCGGCTCGGCTTGAGGAGCTGGGTGTCTGCTCTATCGGCTACGTTAAGGTCAGTAGGGGGGTTAGGGTGCCTGGCAGAGGGGTAAGGCGGTAGGTTTTAATGTAATGGGGTTACAAGGCGTGCACGTTTGATGTACTATTCTGAATATCAACCCCTTGCAGGACCCTAACGGCCCGCTGGCTGGCCTGATGGCCTGGAGCAAAAGCCATGCGTTGTCGTCTGCAGCCGATGGGGTCGCAGTGGTCTCACGAGTGTCGTCTGCAGCTGACAACACTCCGGGTTCAGCTACCACCCGAACGCCCGAGGGGAAGGCACCTGGCAGCAGGTATGCAAGCAGTTGTTCACATGTAGGTATGATGGCTGGTGAAGCAGCTGCCGAGCGTAGATGCCATGGCTGTTGCGTGGACATGATGCATATATTCACGCTGAACTTCAGGGCAATTGAGCCAATGCTAATGCAGACGTGACATGACATGCCCATTGGTCCCTACATCGTTGGACGCCTGTTGTGGCTTGCAGTGCTGGTCCCGAGGTACAGTGGCATACCCCCAAGTCAACTGGGGGCCACCCTTCGCCGCTGTTGGCGGTCGGCACCACCACAACGTCACCCAGTCCTCAACAGAAGCACATGTCAACACCGGCGCGGGCAGGCGTAGATATTTTCCTCTCCCGACTGCAAGTAAGAAAGGTTATTTTAACATGTCACGCCGCATTGAGCCGTAGAGAACTAATGGGTGAGGCACATGGGTTGGGCTTGGAAACTGCCTATGTGGCACATTTTCTATATGCTTAGGGAATATACAAATAAAGATATGCTGCGAAGGTCATTTGGTTTTATCGAGTGCAGTATCAGTTAGGTTATTCGATTCCGCATTTCACTGCAGGCGTTGGCGCGTGTTGGAGGCAAGGTGCGCGTTACCAGTGCGGTTCGCCAGCCGGCACCGCAGGAGTCCCCGGGAGCCGCACTTCTGCAAATGATGGCGGCAGCAGAGGCTGCTCGTGATGCCCTACCGGAGGCGTCCGAGCCTGCATCGCCACCACGCGCCCAGGTGAAGCCGCTGCACCTCCTCAGGTAAGGGCTCACGGCCGAAATCATCTTATTGCCATAGTCCTGCCTCCTTACCGTGGCAGATTGAAGCGAATCATGTTGTGCTGTCAATGCATCTGCACTCATTGAAGCTTTCGCTGTACCCATGTTGAGGTGACACGCGTACATGCTTGATCCTTTTGCACCTTGGCAGCACGGAGCCTGTGGTTGCGGTACCCAAGCCGGCCGTGCCCACGCAAATTCTGTCCACCAAGGCGGCTAGTAACGCTGCCGGAACCGTTGCGCCGCCCACAACAACTCAAACAACTAACGCTGTGGTACATCCTCGCGGAGCCGAGCCGGCTGCAGGACCCCCGGCGCAGGCGGCAGGTCCGTCAGCTGCTTCAAAGCAGAAAACTGCTCAGCCGCCCATGCCCTCAATGGCCCAGGTACGTTAGGCAGGCGGCCTAGCTGAGTACTGTTGAACGAACTTGGCTACGAGTATACAAATGTTTCCCCGCCACTAGACTGTAAATTGTGAAGAGGATACCTTGTGTGAACTTAAGCCGATATGACGCAACTAAACTGCTAGTGGTGTTACAGCAGTCGAAGCGCCGACCACACGCCGTATCCGGACGCGGTTATAGGGATATATGTGGGTGAGGATTGACATTTGACCCCACCGCTGTGCACCTGTATCTGTTCCATGATATCGGGGTTCAGGTTCAAGCCGCGCGCCAACTTCAAGCACAGCCTGCAAGCACCGTTGTCGCAGGGACCTCGGCTCCTAAAGCCGGCGGAAGGACAATTGCTGCACCTGCCAAGGCACCTGGTGGCGGTCAGCCTCCTGTGCCGTCCATGGCGCTCTTTGCGCAGGCCGCACAGCTCCAGCAGAAGGCCACTGCCCAACAGGTGTGTGTGAAATGAGGACGCTTGCAAGGCATAGCGTACCAAGTCAATGAGGGTTGCACATTTTATGTTTACCGATAATTATGGCACGCCGTGCCCTGTAACTGCGTTATTTCTGTGCCTTGTATTCTTGTTTTTCGCTGTCTTGTATGCCGATAACATACATGTCTGTCCCATCGGTTGAAACAGGCGGTCCCTGCAGCCAGGCCGACGGACTCCGGCTCAAGCGCGAACAGCACAGCCACAAGCAAGCCACAAGCAAGCAAGCCGCAAATAGCAGCAGCACCACCTGTACCTTCACCGGAGTCTTTGCGGGCCGCGGCGGCTGCACAGGCGCGTTTGCAGCAGCAGCAACGAGAGCAACAAGAGAAGCAGCAACCGCAGCAGCAACAACAACAGCAACAACAGCAGCAGCAGCAACAACAGCAACAACAGCAACAACAGCAGCAGCAACAGCAGCAGCAGCAACAGCAGCAGCAACAACAACAGCAACAACAGCAGCAGCAGCAACAACAGCAACAACAGCAGCAGCAGCAACAACAACAGCAGCAACAACAGCAGCAACAGCCTGCATTCGGAGGACTTGGTACAGGTACGCTGTTTGTGAGCAGAAGCATTATATTAGGTCTCGAACGATTGGCTGGGGGCCTTAGGTACAGGGTTCCTGCCCCATTTTCAACGTCAGCTGCTTGTGCGTGAGCATCGGCTGCTACAACGACCGCATCTAAATCCTTGATAATTGACCTGATGCTACAGCTGCTGCGGCGGGAGGCTCCACTTTTGGGTTCGGAGCTCTAAACTTTGGAGTAGCGACGAGAAGCACCACGGAAACGACCTCGGGAAGTACCGCTTCAGGAGGTAACTCGGCTTTCAACTTTGCGCCTGCTTCTCCAATCGCGCCAGGAGCTGCGGGAGGGTTGTTCAGTTCCTTCGGGTCGAACACTGCAGCGTCAACTGCAGCTGCATCAACTGCAACATCGGCACCCGCACAAGCTCCGATTTCGGCCGCACCTGCAAGTTCGCTCAGTGGCGCTCCATTAGCATCGGTGCCTTCACCTGCAAGCAGTAAGGACCCCTCGTTCG
This sequence comes from Volvox reticuliferus, assembly GCA_019650235.1. Lineage (NCBI taxonomy): Eukaryota > Viridiplantae > Chlorophyta > Chlorophyceae > Chlamydomonadales > Volvocaceae > Volvox > Volvox reticuliferus. The sequence goes on along the minus strand of BNCP01000072.1, from coordinate 130,825 downwards.
TTCAAACATAAGACATAATTGAATTCATCAGTCCGAGGCGTTTATATAGTGTTCCTTATTGAGCTATTTATCATGGCGCAGGTACGTCAGTTGCTGCGGGTACCGCAAATTTGTTTGGTGGACTGGGCTTTGGCACCACTTCGTCATCCGGACCTGCCGGGGGGCTTGGAAGCAGCAACGCGGGAGGCGGGGCAAAAGCATCGCCGTTTGGAAACTTTGGTAGGATAATCGACGTCGGCGCATCCTTTTTGATTCCAAACAAAAGCGTCATAACTCATATTTTCGTGCACAGGAACGGCTGCAACAATCAATGCCAACACTGGAGCGGCGTCGACCGTCGCTGCGGGCGCCTCTCCCTTTGGTGCCTTCGCAAGCAGTGCCGCGGCGAGCAGTGCTAGTTTAGGAGCCTCCGGCTTTGGCGTCTTCAGCTCAACGACCGCAGGTGGCGCAGCTCAATCATCTGCACCTGCGCCTACCTCATCGACATTCGGTAGCATTGCAGCCCCAACATCAAGCTTTTCGGCAGGGCCGTTCGGTGCGCAACCAGCAGGGAGCACGCCCACCGTTCAGACTGGTATTTTTTCATCGTTTGGTCAGCAGGCTCCAGCCTTCGGTAGCCCAGCTGCTGCGGTCGGCAGCCCAGCTAATTCAATCGCTCCAGCGTTTGGCACCCAAGCAACACTAGGGGGCGGAAATACTTCACTATTTGGCTCTGCTAGCCCTGTAGCCCCAGCAATGCCAGCTTTTGGTAACACAACATTTGGAAGCTCCAGCTTCGGGGCACGTGCTACGTTTGGGTCTCCGGCCCCTGTGGCACCCGCCGCGCCTGCAGCACCATTCGGATCTGGTTTTGGCCAAAGCAGCAGCTTGGGTGAGTGAATGGCTTGTTTTAAATCACGTTATCCGTTCCGCGCGCATCTTAAGGCAACCCTCCCGCGTGCTGGTATTGCCATGTTCTTAGGTTTCACAGCTGCCGGGTCAGCAGCTCCGCCTGCCAGCGGATTTGGTGCTTTTGCCAATTCAGCCCCAACGCCCCCAGCCCAAGCCGGTGGTGGATTTGCCGCATTTGCGAGCCAAGGAGGCGGTTTTGGAGGTTTTGGCTCCACTGGAGGGCAACCGGCGGCTCAGGGAAGCAGTTTTGGCTCCGGAAACGGCTTCGGTGCTTTCAGCGGTGGCCTCAGCGCGACACCGAGTACAGGCAGCGGCTCCGCGGACATGTGGAAGCCACGTAAATGAGAAATGTTAGTATGGATGAGTCGGCAAGCCGGCTGGTCTTCATGCTTAGGGAATTCAGGGAGGGGGTTAAGTGGCGGCCTCTTTTGCCAAGCGGAGAACTGGGCAGTTTGGTGTCTCTGTGTCATGTTGGCCAAAGGAGACGGGATTGCGATGCTATGCTGTGTAGGTCCTGGTTTGTGAGTTTGTGAGTACATGACGTGCGTACAGTACACAGGACGGGTCCAATAATGATTACGAAGTGATAGTTTTTACATTTATCCTGTCAGCAACTTCAATTGGCCCAGTTTAGCATGGCGCTTTTTGCAGCCGACTTCGTCATGAAGATCGCTTGACCATGCAGAGTGATAGCTAGTGCTGTAAACTCCATAGTTCTGTACTCTTCAAGGGGTTAAGGGATTTGGTTGCTGAATATTATGAGAAAACCGGCGCAGAAATCTGTCATACATTCCCAAGTCTTCATCAGTTCGAGCCATATGCTACTTCCACTGCCGCCGTCACTGCCTGCACCACCATCGCGGCCTCCACTTTCCCCGCCTCCGCCTCCAACACAATCGCCCACCTCACTATTCATGCTGCCTCCACCTCTCTGGGAGGTAGTAACAGTCCTTCCGACATCAAACCAGTTTGCTTGTTTTAATGATATTGCTTGTTGCGGTGTTGTTTCCTTTTAAAATTTTACGAGCTCGTTTGTATGTCTGGATATCGTAAGTGCACATCTTCAATCATCTGGGCTGCCGCCGCAACAACCCACACACATATTACTACTTTGGTTCGCGATATCGCTTTTTAAAATAACTGAATGAAAGGAAGCTTATCATCCCAAATTTCAAACAGGAAAGAAGCCGTAAAAGGGTCTGAAGGAACTTCCCAACAAAATATACCAAAATAAACAGCTTAATTTGTACAACATAAGTCAGGATGTGTTTATTCCTCGCAGTTTCTCTCTCTTTTCGTACCCTTCAGCATTTGCACGCGAGGACGCAACTGGGGCGACTCCACATCCTCCTTGACGGTCCACTGCAGATTTTGAGCTTTATAATATCTCCTCTCCAAAACCAGCAGGAAGCTCCTGAGGCATGGTAGTGTCGGCAAAAAACAGTTCACAACGTCCAAGACGATATTACAGAAATTCGCAGATACAGTCCGCTCAGTTCCAATAATGAACACCCGACTGGTGGCGTCTGCCTGCCACATCACATACACCCTATGCATGTTAAGGTCCCTTCTTTGTCTATCACCGCAGTCCCTTCGGCAGTCGCCACGCCTACCTGAAGCTCCCCCCATCGCTGTCCTGCCGCCACTTTAATCAGCAGCGGCACCTTCAGCGCCACCACCTCGCACATGATGCCTCGCACCGCCACCACCAACCGCCGCACCATCTCCGGCCTGGCGTCTACCTCGAATATGAGCTCGTCGTGAATCTGGGCTACCAGATCTGCATCTATTATATGAATAGACACCGCTGTACCAGCTGCTGCCGACGCCACAGGAATATGAGGACTGTCCAGTGCAACCGCCGATAATAGCCCGTTGCCGACGCCGGTTGTAGGTCCACGGCCCCGCCCTGTTGCCTGAATTCGGTCCTCGCATGTGGATAGTGTGGCAGGTTGCTGGGTATCCGGGTGGTTGAATGCAGCCCACATGCACATGGCGCATTTGACGAGGTCCGCGGCGCTGCCCTGAACATTGTATGGTTCAAAGCACAATCATCGTCGGGGGTGGGCCCCGTCTACGCTAGGCTACCTTTTGCATGCCCAACACAGCAAAAGCAAATAAAGCCGAACCAAATCTCACCACGGTGTTTTAAAGCGGAAATAATGCGCCATTATCAAACCTACCTGAACAATGCTGTTGACGACCTGAAGCCGCAGCGCAATTTTGGGTGATGATGGCGAAAGGTGAGGGACACAGCTGTAAGATAGGTGGCAGCACACGTTGCCTTTCGCGCACATCATCAGGTTACATCAGGTCAGGAACGTAAACGGGAAGGAGAACGCTGTGGGGACATGGAACCAGACCGGTGCAGGAAGTGATGCTCCAGCGCAAAATGGTTAAAGTCACTTCCTTTCGTGTTTCATCTACTGGTACCAACCTTGCGCTCGGCCTCCGCGCGGACCCGTGGGTCGGTACTGGTCACTCCGGCAATGGGCCTCCGCCGCCCAAGGAGCCCCGTGGTAATGTACCCGTGGCGCCGGGCGTGGTGTATGCTCCTGTAAGATTCGAAATGGTCGAGAAAAGGAGCATGCAGGTAAGCGGAAGGGGGTCTGATCCCTTGGGGTTGAATAGCATTTATATAATCCGGGGTCGATCAATATCATGTAGCACACAGCATGTACGGGCCGGTCCACACCTACGGCGCGAAGCTCATTCATTATCCATCTCAGTGGGCTCTGCTTACAGGGGTTAATGAACAAGCTGCAACGGAGGAGGAATGGAGCCACACGCGCCGGGAGTGAGTTCGCATTCTACTGCACTCACGAAGTGATGAAAGCCTGTACTCCCGCGAAATGGCGCAGGAAGGATGCCCGCAGCGCCACCGCCTCCTCCAGACCAACACCGTACTCCTGAGAGGCAATCGGTGGCATGTGTGTGTGTGTGTGTGTGTGTGCGCGCGTGTGTGACCCCACCAGAGAAAGGATAATGCTTTAATAAAACGCGAAAACGAAGGCTGAAAGGGAATTTGCCATTTGTGTGACGAGACGCCACATCGCGCCACCGCAAGTTTATGTGCATCCAGATGCACGTGCAGTGCGCTTTTTAAAACCGTTTTTTAAACCCTACCAACCCCGGACCGCTAGCACGCGCCGTAAACCCCGCTATTCCTGTCCGAACCAACTTATGTGCTCTGTGGTGGACGGCCTTCTCACAGCATCATCTTCGTGAGTTATTCCCCTGAAGGAGCCTAACATATGGTAATCTGGTGTCATTACTGCTGCTGGTAGGGGTGTTCGCCGTATCTACAACCAGCCCCCAATGTACCGCGAGCTGTTGCGCCAGGCCCTGCGGAGTCATGCCGTAAATAATGCCGTATACTACCCGTTTAACTTGCTCCCGATCACGGTTGCTGATGTCAGCTGCAGGGAGGGAAAAAGAGGGGCGTTCTTTGCACATTGCCCTATCCAAATACTGATGTCTTGATCAGCATTCGCACATACTTCTGGAAGGATAACGGAAGTCAGAAATGTTGCCCCAAACAACGGGAGTTACGGATGTAACGCAAGTAGGGGACCACGTGCCTTCCCATCTCAACAGATAGGACTCCCGCCTAAGAGCTGAAGGTACACTTATACGGTAGACACATGATGTTTCAAACGCAACATGATCCCTCAGATCCCGGGGCGACGTATCCCAATGGCACTAAGACCGGGGTCCTCAACCCGGGCCATGTCATGCAAAGGTCCCCACATCCCTCCCCACATCCACCATCCTACCGGGAGCAGTGCCGGGTCGCAGCCAGGCCGCGGCGATGAGGCGGAAGGCGTCAGCTCCTCCGCTCCCATGCCCCACCTTCAGCAGCTCCTGCAGCCTCAAGTCTCCACTGAGATGGGCCAAGAGCCGCAGCTCAATCTGAGGCACGGGGTGTTATAAGAGGAGCGGGAGGGAAGAACAGGAGAGGTACATCGGCTGGCAAAAGACTGTACAGAGAGCAGATGGTGCGAGGTAATTAGACGACAGTAGAATTGCTGCCGGCTGTGGGAGGATGGTTCGAATCATAACCTGAGCCTCCAGCGACTATAGGCAAGGTGCGTGAGAAGCGTACCCAATGAAGCAGCAAAATAGGGACCGTATCGTGAAATACCCCAGGTCCCAAGACAACACATAATCGAGACGAAAGATCCGACCCTTGCCCTCTCCGACGTGTGCCCAGGTCCGTTGCTGATTATGACCCCTGCCCCACCTGGCTTAGGCTGTTTACTTAGCGGAGCTTCTCTGTCCGCCTACCTGGCTGTAATCAGCTGCTACAAGCAGGCGCCCAGCCGGGGCCACGAAGGCATTTCGCGCCACTATCGCCACTGACCGCACTCCTCGCTGCCCGGCTTCGATGTCTTCCCCATCCCCGCCTCCGCTTGCTTTGCGGCCGGTGCTCCTACCCGCATCGCCGGCAGCCCCGCTAGCGACTGCCACCTCCGGCACCCTGGCCGCGACAACCGCGTCTTCTGCTGCCGCGTCTTCTGCCTCGATTTGCACCATGACCTCATACTTGGTGACGGCCTGGCCATCATTCGCAAATGAGGGAACTAACAAGACCAGACATGAATACAGGAAGGGACATGATAAGCAGGATTCAAACCATCACGTCCACCATCTCTAACCCATGAAGGCAACTTCACCTGCATGTTGGGGGCGGAAGAGGATAGTCGGCCCGTGGCGGTGGCAGTCTGGTTCCAGCAGCATGATAACCGGGGCAGCGCCTCCGTTGTTCCGCTCCGCAATGTCGAAGACGATGGCAATGGCAATGCGACCGCCCTCGCCATCCCGCTGCGCGCAAGCAGGGGTGGCAGCCACTCGGGCTCCAGCCACTTGCTCAGCACATTCTGAAGGGCCCGGTATTGCAGCACCAGGGCCTGCGACAGGTGGCGTGTGAGAGAGAAGAGGGCCGGTGCGGGGCCAGGGGCGGAAAACTACGTCGCTAAGCAGCATGCGGAAAGTGCCTTGAGAGTGCAGCAACAGGGCATTCTTGCAATGGCTATGGTGGCAGAATGGTGAAGGTGGGCAAAGGAACCAGTGCAGAGCAAACGGAAGTGCGTGCGCCCCGTAACCGTTGTCACTTGACACACTCCTGCATTCTCTTCTATGGGTCTTGAGCATTCGCAATACCCCGTGAAATACCGTCCCATACCGGAAGAGGGTGGAGGTGGGAGATCTGCCTGAGCGCCGCTTCGTCCGTCGAGTGGTGAGTTCGTAAACGACCGTTGCGATCCTTACCCGGACCTGTTCGCAAAGGGGTTGTGGGACACATGTGGAGGCAGTGCAGAGCCCGCGGTAGTGCAATTGTACATCTCGGCACAAACAAGGAGGCATTTGCGTTTTTCTTCGCCTGCTTTCTGAATGCAAAAACCTGCAGTGTGAAAATCTGGATCTCGCCCATGCGGCACGCACCCGCAGCTGCATCTTTCTGGCCCTGTGGCACTGGTGGCGGCAGCTTTAGTTTCTCGTACAGCACCACCGCCAGCTGGGCGGAGCTACCCAGGTTTAGCGGGCGGCCCTCCAGCAACGCGGAGGCGGTGCCGGAGAGAGCCTCCATGCGCCGCCTCACGGCCGCCGCCTTGCGACTCAGATCCGCCGCATCCACGGCAATACCCAGGGCCTCCATGCGGGCCAGCACCGCAGTCACCTTTGGCAATAGAGGGGCAGCGGAGAGGGAGCGGTGTTTACATTTTGCATTTTCAGCTTCTGATTCCCGATCTGTCGCCAACTTCCGCAACCGTACCTGCATCTCCACCTGCACTGCCTGGGGTTGCAACCAGGGCTGCACCCGCACCCGCACCGCCTCGAACAGCCTCCCGGTGGCTAGAAGACCCCGGTGGATGCGAGCCAGGGGCCCCTCTGCAGGTGGCGGGGTCGGCAGCCCGGCAGCAGCGCCGCCGCTGACAGCATGAGGGTTTTGCGGCGGCTGAAGCGAAATACCATACCTTGGGCACAGCGTGTCAAGACTGTACCCTGCCAGGATGAATGTGACGGGGGTGTACGGAAAGAGAAGAAGACTCTTTCTCCGCAGGTATTCCACTCCGGGGGAATATCGTTATGACCGGTGGCCTCTGCACCCGACCGGCAGGTGGGCATGACCTTAAACACTCCGTTGAATGTGTGAATTCCGCTGTTAGCTAGCCACGAGATTCATCACACAGCTTCACATGATGTTATGGAGTCGCATGGAAAGCAACTACACATCATGCGCAACGCGCACACGCTTAGCCAGCGAAACACATCCCGTGCATCAAGGTCCCTGCTTGACACCGCTCCGTATGTGTGACGGCCCATATTCCTGCCCAAACATGCGAAGCAGAGGAATGTTCAAGGCAAGCCCCCTTCCATTTGCCGTCGCTCGCCTTCGATTTCTTTCTCGTCCCGTTGTGCAAGTTGGGGGGCCTCCATCCAGGCCAAAGCGCAGGGGTCCATCAGTCGGAGCTGATGAGGGGGAGGGGAACGCCAGCCCAGAGACATGGCTTCCTGACAAGGAGAGGACGGAGAGAGGTGGACAAAGGGCGAGAGAGGGCTTAGAGGACGAGGACTTACCGACACTGAAGAAATGGCGACACATTTAAGATAGTGATGGTGGTGATTGCGGCATGTTTAGATCCCCACCCCCATCATAGCATTAGCGCTACCATAACCACACACCCGCAGAAGTGCCTTTGCATTGCAGCACAGGGCGGGACAGGGCGCCCGAACCAGCACCTCGTCCAGCAGCGAAAGAAGCGTTGGACGAGAAAGCGACAGCCCAGTTGCCAGCGGACGGGACCGGGACCCGCTGCTGCAATCAAGTCCCCGGCCGCCTAGCCCAGACCATGTGGGTGGCCAGGCCACAGCCGGCAGGAGGTACATTGGCACACACCCTGTCGCCACCGCTCCCCTGGTTGCCTGACCTCCCGCAGCACTGCCGGCCGCCCCAGAGGTGCCGCCGCTGATGGTGGTGGCGCTGCAGCCTCCTCTATCACCAAACAACTGTTTGCACATTCCTTCATCCAAGCACATTACGCAAAACGCGAGACAGCGCTCCAGGTGCTCCGAAGCCAGTACACCGGAGCCTAACCGAGGGACGGATCTGAATTCGGATCGGGAACCTTCTTTGTCTGTGTGCAAGCTGCTGCTGCCGCTGTATGCGTCATCTGATGCGGCGGCGGCGGCAGCAGCTTCTTCCCGGACGTTGAGGGCTGCTGCAGCTGCAGGGTCCTTTGCCAGCAGTCGCCTGGCCTTTAGGAGGACGTCACGCTGGGGCTTGGACACGGGCTGCGGAAAACCCGGGGAAAGCAGAAACGTAACGGGGCACGTTTGAGAATAGCGAGTCCCGGCACGCGCTGAAGGGTCACAACATCTCTTTGGGGACAAGCGGCTAATCGTTTCATTTTCAGGTATTGCGACTTCCTCTTGTGGCTCGCCTTGCAGTGGGAGCTATCGGTAGCCGATACGTCTGGATTCTTTCTCTCTTCACGTCTCTTCGGGCATACGACCACATTTTTCCGCTGACTGGTTTTCCTTCTTATCCCAGTGCATATTCCACTCAAACCCCACAACCCCACAACCCCACAGCCCCAATCTGTCCTTGGCTCCAACCTGTACTGCTGTTACTGCCAGTCTGTTACTGCCAGTCTTAACCCCTGTTCCTTGTTATCTCACATTGTGATCATTCGCTTAATCATGCCGCCCTACCTGCATGTTGCTGGCGTATTGGTAGACGGGTCCCTCGCACACAGCCACCAGCAACCCCACCAGCAGCAGCCGACTACCGGCAATGCCCCGCCGAAGCTCCGAAGCCACCTGAAGGAGGAGAGTGTGCCGCCTCAAGGATCACGACAAGAAACCTGTAATGTGAGGCAGCGACAAGACAGGGAAGACATTCCGGCAGCCCTTGCCATCAAAACATCCTTGCCATGCCTACCTTTTACTCGACACCTGTGTGCCTCAACCCCACGCATTGAAACCATGAGAAGGCTCCCAAGAAAACGAAAGGCATGCGGCGGCGACGCATAGCAAAGCTGAACCTTACATGTCATGTCCCAACCCATTGTTTGCATCCGCTCCGCCAGTGTCACGCGGTCCACCGTTTCACCGCCGGCACGGCAGCATGCAGGACAGTCGCTCACCCGCGGGTCGGACACGTCTTGGGCCGTTGCTTCTCCTGCCCCAATCCCCGGTCCATCCAGCGCCTCACACAGTAGCAGCAGCTGCGAAAGTAATTGCGCTTCCGCGGTCCGCCCATCGGCGTCCTTTCCGCCCGCCTTCTTCTTCGCACACTTGCCACCCGCACCACCATCGGGAGGAAGTGGCGCCGCTTCATCGCCGTGTCCATCGCCCGGGGGACGTTCACCCCGCGCTGTGGCACCCAACGCAGCGGGCACTGCATGCGCCTGAGCCTGAAACGATGTGCTGCTCCGAACACGACGCTGCTGGTGCTGCTGTTCTGCCGCCATTGTGAAAGCAGCAACTCCGCCCGCGCTGGTTCGCGCCGTCTTCCAGGCTTCACCCGGCTGCGGTGGTGGCGGCAGCGCGCAGCGACCCCCCGGTGTTAGCACCGCCTGTTTCAGCTCTCCGGGATTCCCGCGACCCACATCAGTCGGCGGCCGGCCCATTAATCCCGCCGTCACCGTCGCTGACTTATGCAGCTTCCATTGTTGTTGCTGCTGTTGCTGTTGTTGCTGTTGTTGCTGTTGTTGCTGATGATAGTGGCTCTCCTGTCCTCGAGGCGGACCAGCAGTTCCCGAGGTACTGATGCTATTGTTAAGGTGACGGCTGGGGCGGGTCCTCTCCCCATTTGGATCCGTTTCCAAATCTCCGTCCAACCCCTCTAGCAGATCCAGATCGAAATCCAAATCAAAATCGGATGATCTCGCAGCTTGAAGCCCGAGCGCTCGCCTTCGTGTAATGGGAGGTTCAGTTGCTGGGCACGATGCCGGCAGCTGCGCTTGCTGTTGAAGGTGCTGCTTATGCGACTGGGGTTGGACTTGTGGCGCCGGCGTTACAAAGGGCGTGTAAGAGGGCCGTTCCGGTTGTTTGGATTCAGCAACAAGTAGCTGCTCCGGTGCAGGATGATGTGGATTACCATCATGTGGGTTAACATGTGTGCCTGATGATGACATACCTAGCTGTCCTTCCCAACGATTTCCAGAGTTCAGGACGCCGAGATTTGCTGAGGAAGCCGTCCGGGCGGCCCTTCCATGATATGGGCCGCCAGCTGGCGGGCACATATGCATGGATATTAGGTTGGCCGATTTGGGCACCGGCATTCCGGTTGCTGGCGATGAGCTGAGGACAGGCTGTGGCATGTGCCAAGCATGGCCACCACGACCAGCGCTGGCGGGAAATCGCCCCGAGCCAACTTCACCGATAACGTCGGGCTCCCCTAAGACGTGTCGAGCTTCGATGAGCGCGTTTCGCAGGTGCGTAAAGTTTAGGGCCGCTTCTTGGTGCGCTGGCTGTTCGAAATGTAAATTAATGTTTTCCACAGCCCAGGAGTTGATCGCTGAAGGCGCAGGCGGCCGGCATCGTGGCCGAAACGCCAGCAGCTGCGTTGTGTCCGCCATGATATAGGTACCCATAATTATATTAAAAATTTATTATGCATGGGGTGTTAAGCCACGCATCTTGGCCCTGTTACATGTCGGATTTTTGCCAAGCTATTAGAACGGGAGTTCCAAATCACATTCATTAAATGTAAATCGTTTTCTTATATGGTTTTTTACCATACTCACTTGTGACATCACCAACATGCGTTATCCATCATGATCCACATAGGTATGCGGGCGTCAGCCAGATATATACCTCGTTTCGTGTGTCCAACATGATCGCGTTCAACAAGTGTGATGTGGTCAATATCTACCTTTACATACTTGCTTAAAAGCGCGGATCTTGCAGAGCGATTAGGTGCTCGCCCGCAGAAACAACGAGGCAAACGTGCAAATATAGACATACCCAATGTATGATTTATTTAGCCTGTCATTTACTTCAATTCCTGTCAATTTTGTTGCACATGATGTCACGCCACGAACTGTTCCGTTTACCATGGACGCTACCTGGGCTACCTGGTTGACACCGCGTGCTTCTTGTGAACTACAGCCGTTTCGGATTTCGTAAACTTTGCAACTCGCTAAAGCCACCTATATGCCACGAAATCAAATTATAACAACCGTGACCTTGTGCCTGCTAAACCTCGTTATTTGCGTTCTTGGATGACGTACCTGTACTGGTGACCCAATTCACTCCTTCAACTCCAGACCACCATTGGGGATTTTCAGGCGGAACGCGACGAGAACACCTATGCCTTTTTTTACATAAATGCCTAAGCGTCGTTTTGTGAGTCTTGCAAAAGGTTTGCATGGTAGTTGTGGACACAGCTGCCCATGGGTGTCAGTAGAGATATATCCAACAAGGCTTGCTATGTCAACGCTGTGCCCTAACAGTGCGTCGCTTCCCAGTCTTTTGATGCCCACTCGACAATGTGCCCATCCGAGTTATGTCACTACGGCAGTAACCACGCCCCGCAAGAAAAATTCTACCTAACCCCTCCAGAGGAGAGGCACGCGCTTCCGCCCGTTTCTAATCATGGGAAGGAAGGCCTATTAAACGATCAAGAAATAGTGTTGCAGCTACGGATCCGCACGACGTCATTGTACGAAACTACAATTGGGCACATGAGGTTGGCCACTTGGCCGGCACGCTCCAATCCTGCAGTAAGAAATGCTTCTCCCTGCCCTCGTTGATCTTCAAACAGAAAAATGTTTTAAACAAAAAGACCGAAACCGAATAATAATTTAAGGGCACACACACCCTGCGCAACATGCGTGATTTGGGTACGCGCAGAGACTGAAAAGAGGCATGGATCCATGTCGTACACCAACAACCGCCTCAAGTGACGCCAAGGCGTGTGCCATAAGGACGTCTCGTAGGATGGCTTTCTTCCCCTTCTACTACATCTTTTCCCGGTCCTTCTCCTCCGGCAATTACGTCCTTTCCACCTTCTTCAATAGAGCACAGGCGTTTGTGCCTGCACCAGTGCCATGTAACATGCGCTCCGGTGGCCCTCACTCCCCAGTCGGCCCTGCTCCAGCGCGAGCAGCTGGGCGGCCATGTCCTCGTTCTCGCTGCGCAGCCGGCGGTTGTGGTCCCGCAGAGACACCACGGCGCGCTTGTACCGGATCAACTCGCTCTGCACCTCCACCAGCTGTTTGCGGGTGGCGGCAGCACGCGCCGAGTGCTGCTTGCAGGTGCCTTGAGCCAGCTGTGCGGAGCGGAGGACTCTACAAATCAGGGCGGAGGGATAAAAGGTCCATGTATAGTACGTTGGCTGTGCGGTGTGGCTTCGTACGACAAACACTCCAAATGCCCCGTGACCACCCCAGCAAGTAAGCTTGTATGGAACCTGGTATCCATCTTGCCGCATTATCGTGCCCTCCCAAGCCCCTAACAATAAGTGCGGGATTCTCAACTGCGCGCATGTCTCTACCTGCCATTCGCAGCTGCGTTCGCTGATCCCAACGGCGCGTAAAACATGTTTCACCCACTTGTAATACTCCTGTTGGAGACCGTTGAGGCTCTCTGCCATCTGCACCTTGAGCCGGATGGCCTCAGCCCGGGTGGTGGTCAGCTCGCGGAGAACACCGCGCAGGTGCTCCACTTCGTCCTCCTAGGGTAGGGCCGAGGGCGAGGAGAATGGAGGAGCGGGCTCAGGAAACTACGAATATGACTTTGCTTTGGATTGCGTTTCACAGAATGCAGCCGTCATAAGGAAGTGGCACGAGCCATATTCAAAAGCTTACTCTGCCGGGTGGATGGATGATGGAAGCCTAATGCCTAATGATGCCTGATGGCTGCGCAATGACAATCCGAATCACGCTGGTAATGGCTTACCGGTTCGTTGGCCGCCTCCCAAACCCTTTTTTTGCGCCACGCAGACCGTAACTTTTAACCTAACCCAACCTGACATCCATACCAGCTCACCTTGCGCACCAGTGTCTCGCACAACGCATGCAGCTGCAGTAGCCGGTCGGAGAGCCCTTGCACCATCCCCATCTGCGCCTCAACATCCGGATGCGACGCCAGCAGCGCACCTACGTGCGTCACCAAATCGTCAAACAGCCCATCCATCCCCGCCACGCTCCCGACACGAACCGAGCTGCTGGACACCCGCGCAAAATGGGCTGACATACTGCGAACGTAACCGCTGCAGCACGGCCCCGCCGGCGCTGCATCGGTGCTGGCGTGGACCTCTACTGCTGCCACCACCTCCAGCGGCTGTGGAGGTGACTCTGTTGGCTGCTCCGCTGCGCAGGGTTTGCTAGAGGTATGCCGCTGCGCACGTGCCCCGTAGGAGGAAGCGGGGGAGAGCTCCACTGCAGCGCCGTAGCATGTGTACGAGGGTTTGTCGAAAAAGGTATCAACTGAATCGTCATCGTCCGCCTCCTGCTCCTCTTCACTCGAGTCGGACTCTGGCACGAGTTGCACCCGCCGCCGCCGGTGCCGCTGCCTACGAGCCTGACGCTTTTGCTGCTGTTGCGGCGGCGAATTCTTTTCTCGAGGGCTACTGGAAGCCGCTGCCACAGCGCCGCCACCAGAACGGGGCAGCCCCGCCAACGGGTGTTGTGCCAACGGATGCAAGGGCTGTGAGGTCAAAGCCATGGAGTGGCGGACAGCCGTGGACGAACAGCCATAGTTCGTCGCCGCCGACGAAGTGCTGGCTTTGTTGCACGAGGAAAGCCGTTCAAAGTATGTAGCTCGTGAGCGGACGAGCGAGGCGGCGAGTAGGGCGGCCGGGGACGAGTCAGCTGCCGCCGCCTCAGTAGCCACTGGGGCTGACGTGGTTGTGACTGGTGCTGCTGGTGCTGTCGGCGGGGTTGATGATGCGTTAGGTGGAATGAATGCTGGCTGCATTATGTTGCGTGATGGAGATGGCTGCAGCGGGTCCAATGATGGCTGCGGGCTGATCGGCCCCTCCGACGCAAGGTTTTCGCTTGCCTCAACCGTGGCGCACGTCATAATGTACCGTCTGTGCAGCGGTGATCAACACAAGCAAATTTACCCTGCAATAATGAAAATGAACAATTCCTTTCAAATAAAGTGCAAACGGGGCCCCCTTTCAATCCCAAACCAGACAAGAATTGAATGCACAGGTTGCAGCAAAAAAACTGTTGTGCCATGGAATGCATTAAATACGGGCAGCTGATGTCCGCAGTGTGATCCAAAGAGTTCACTAAAAGTTTCCGGCTTCGGGACCCCAGATTGGCACGCTGGACTATTTTTGCCAAAGAAGCGGTTTGGCAAAGCCCATGACTGGAACAAGCTACAGCCGGTATAATTGAGAAACGTCATTGTGAGCCAAGTGATTGCAGGCCAGAAAAGGAAGCCGACGTGGAATCCCATGCTGACAGGGTTTCTCCTGTCCGTTCATAGAAACACAGCACACCAGTCAGTCCCCTGTTAAGTTTATCACACAACAGCGAGCGACATACTCTTAAGCCCGGCTTAACCGAGCTTTAAGCGCCAACCGGCGGGTGAAGGTGCTGGGCGCCGACGCAATATGTTGCCATTATTCGCTCCCAGTAGGGCTAAAGACTAACCTTATACTTCGACGGCCTTCAAAGGGATCTGCAGAGCGCCAGTCGAATAGACCGACAGTCGCTGGACCAAGTAAGGGCGCGAAAACTGCAATAACAGCCGATACGATAAGTTTTGCGGGAAGATATCAAGAGCGCCTAGTGGTGATGTAGGTTTTCGTCCGCGAGCGTCACTCAAATCCAGGCCAACTAAACCAGGCGAGGACTTTGAACCGATGCTCGGGCCAAGATATACACTTGCAACGTATTCAACGCAACATGATTATTGATCAATATAGTGTTACAACATGACACGGTGCCCCAGAACGCTGGGAGCATGGCAAATTCAATCGAAGAGTGACGCTTCTGCACGACACAGTAGGGCACCCAGTACTTTTCGTCAGCTTGTGAATAGAGGACATAGCTTCGTCGGATACTTTCCTCTCTTGGCATCTCTGTGTTCCTAATTACTGCATTTTTTATAATTGCGTATCCGTCTACGTGAACGGTAAACTGTACTTAGCAAGTGCTGTCCATTAACTGCCACCAAAACTTTATTCAGATAAACGGTTCTGTCGCATACCTTTCCTGGTCAATCTGATCTGCAATGCTTGCGAGTGGTTCTAATGGTGAGCGGCGGACCAATCAAAAGCTTGCTTATGAATGTGTGCTCAATTATGTCCTATATCTTCGTTTTTAGGTGTCCTGGTACCTCGATTGGCGTCGCATGTAGCGGCAGCTTGCTCTACGGCCGTAGTCGGGTTATTGGCGCTGCGGCAACTGGCCACTGCCGCAGCACCCAGTGATGGCCCGAGAGAAGACGATGTTGGAGCATCTGCCATTCCCCCTTTGGTGCGTGGGGGCTAATCAGCCGCCCAGCATTAAGTGCATACTTTTCCCTAAGTCCACGGAAACACCAAACCGGGACAGCGAGTGTGGATTGGCGGGCGGGGGCGAGCATTTAGATTCATGCAATTTTTCAGTAGTCCTGTGTTGATTACCACCCTCCCTTTGTCCCCGCAGACGGCTGAACAGAAGCAGCAGCTTCCCGCCCTCCTCGCAGCGCTGCAGCGACCGGGCGACCTGGCACAGCGCCTCGGCGGCCTCACCTCTATGGCAGTGTCCTATCGCGATCTGTCCGTCACGCTAGGTGCCCTGCAGATGCGTCAGCATGACTTAGAACCGTTGGTGGACCAACCGGCCGACTTGGCCAGCCAACTACGACTCCAGGATGCCGTCGACGATACTTCATCCTCTGCCACCGTTACCATCGGTGTAGCTGGCAAGGGCGCGTCCGCTGCGAAGCCACCGCCGCTGCCACAGCGACGCGGCACCTTCCTGCCGCTCAAGGACGTAACCGTGCTTCCGGAGGACGTGGCGGTTGATGGCCGGTCGGAGGCGCCTCCGGAGCCGCAGTACCATCTACCGTACATGGACAAAATTAGCTGTTGGGCCGCCATGCAGCCCAGTCATTTGGAGATGAGTCAGTCGCTGATGACAGGCATTAAGCTGTTCCCTCCAGTGGAGGCAACCTACCCCACCTATGTCGACTTTGACGCGGCAACGCGGATGTTGTCACACCGCATCAGCCGCAAGCGCATGCGGCTGCAGCGTCGGCTGCTGCGGAAGCAGGATAAGTACCAAATTAAAACATGGGACCACTACGCCGGAGAGGCGTAGTGGAGAAGAAATGGGGACATAAGAGGCAAACCGTGACGTCATACATAGAGCAGGTGTAGTCATGAGCGCTGTACGCGTCTTCAGGTTTGGGAATGCTACGAATGCTTTCTGCCTTTGAGAAATGGGAAGTAGCTCGCGAGTTGGCTTGCCGATTGCAGGCTTGTATCCGTGAGCTTAGGTGGTCCGTCTTGCGGTCCGGGGTTGTGGGCAAGGAAAACGCTGCCTAGTGCCGTATCCCGTCCTGTCTTCGCCTGTGCTTTTTTAGGAAACCGACTTCTTATCAAGGTTCTCCTGTGCACTTCAGCTATTCGTGCTCCGAATCCTGATGCAGTAAACCAAAACCTTGTAAGTGCCGGGCAACTTCAAGCCATACATGGCACATAGTTACATGAACGGCGTTCACCTGCTCCGATGGCCGATGTAACACACCGACATATCCACGAGTAACTGTGAAACAAATGCAAGCGGCCAGCCCCCTGGGCCTAAAGCGCAATCGACCCACGGAGTCTCCTAGCTGGGCACCTGGGGACCCCGCACTGGCCGCCGCGCTTTGGCGTCCTCCTCTAATGCCGCAGCGTCACCGCCAAACATCTTCGCGCCCCTCGCCACCGCCTCCATCTGCTCACGGGCCTCTGCCACATCCATGCCCCGCGCTTTCGCCGCCTCCAACTCCATCTCCCCTTGGAATCTTGACCCATCCTGCCACCGCCCTAGACCGTCCCATGGGTCAAATGACCCCTCCGACGTCCGTGCATGCGCTGCCAGCGCTGGTCTGTTCAAATCCACGCGTTCCGGATCCACTTCCGCCAGTCGTGCGACCCCGCACAGTAAGTCCACCGCCATTTTGGCTAGTATTGGAGAAAGCTGGTACCCATCATGTAGCACCGGCCGCCCGTCCAGTAACCAACCTCCGACCATCATTTGCCCCTCCTCCGGCTCCTTGACCTGTTTTATCCGCGAACCTGACTGCGGTTGCTGGAGGTCCCGGCTACTGTTGCGTTCACGCGCACCGGTAGGAAATGCCTTGGCACCCGACCCAAATACGGACTCAACGGGCGCCGAGTGGACGCTCCCTCCATCTCCGGAAGGCAGGCAAGCAGCAGCCGTATCCGCAGCCGCCGTTGCCGCCGCATCAGTCGTGACAGTGGCTGCGCGGCCACTGCCGCTGCCGTCACAGCAGCTGGCGGTGCAGGCGAATACAAACCGTCCGGGCTCTAGGCCAGGGAGAAAGCCCAGCACTGGCCAACCGTCCCGGGTGGCGGTGTGCAGAGCCACGTCGCCCCATTCACGCTGAACCCCCGAAACTGGAGTTGCAGCTACAGCGGCTGCACCGTAATCAGGAGCGGAAGAGAACCCATGAGGCTGTAGCAGTAGTGGCGGCCCCACGCCGCGCAGCAGTCGGCTGGCCTGGCGATGTGCGGAGAGGAGGCCCGGCCTGTAAACAGAAAGGCCCCGAGGAGGAGGGCGAGGGAGGGTGTGGAAACATGGGCGTGAAGGAAAGGAGAGTTACAACGCAGCAACTAAACGTAAACAGCTGAACCCTTATGAGAAATGACCAAATGAACATGTATCGTTACAGACGTTACGTAAAGGGTTGTGGGGTCGGGGCCTCTTGCCTGCCCCTCGAAAACCCCAAATCCCCCCTTCCCTTCCTCCGCAACACCCACCTATCCGGGGCGCCAGGATGCCAGACCCATGGGTCCGCAGCAAAATCCTCGCCAGCACCAGACCTAGCATCCGGCAAACTCAAGCCCAGCCTGAAGGACGCGGAGCTGCCGCCCGGTGACTCCAGTCGGGCAGGGAAGCCGCCGACCACCAGCAGCTGGTCAGGCCCATCGATACCCATTTTACCGCCACGAGCGCTTCCGCTCCCGCCAGCATCACTAACGGATGGGGTCCAACCGAAATGCCGCCAAATGGGCAATGAGGAGAGCTCCGTCGTTCCCGCACACCTCGCAGAGCTGCTCTGGACTACCTGCGACGCAGCGGTGTGCATGTGCATATGTACGGGAGGAAGCTACATGACCATACCTATTTCTTTTGAGCGGACAAGCTAGGAAACGTTGAGAGAGCAAGAGGTGTGCGCGTCCCTCCGAAGTTGGGGATATTAAGCCGAAAGAAAGGAGTTGCGGGGACCAAGTCGTGGTCCTGTTTTGCCATCACTCTATTGCTCGTCGCGCTTCTGGATTGATTGCATGATTTGCACAATCAAAAGCCCCTTCCATGCGCTTTAAAGATATACGACGCAGTATATCATCTTCAAAGCCTAAGTATCCAAATCAATACCTGGTCCACGCGCAGAACAATCTGCGTCCGTCCCAGGACTGCCAATCCACCACATGTCCGCCCGCCTCTTCCCCCACACCACATACAACCGCACCTGCAGTTCCGCGTCCGCCCCAAACAACCTCAGCGCATGTCGCGGCCATCCCTCCGGGGCCAGCAGTATCTGCTCCACTTCGAAAAACGATAAGGCCCCGGGCGCCAGGGAGCCCGAGGCGCGGATTACGAAGTGACTGCCCGCGTCCCGCCAACCTGCAGGTGGTAACAAACGACCCTATGCATCCTGGTGCCAAGTGCGCTGATAACATCATGCAGTCACTCGTTTTTTTCCAACGAACGAAGCATCACAGCATCGAACACACAGTTCCATGAACTCAGCTCGTAATCAACACATTTTCCACCCTGACCGACCTGACCGGGTCCCGGTCGGCTCCTGGCCACCCCACCTCGCAGCACCAACCGGTCCCTCAGCATCAGTCCCCCAGCCTGTTGCCGCTCCCCTCGAGTGATCAGCAGGTCTTGAGCCGCTGCGCTGTCGAGCACCCCGCCTTCTGGCTGCAGGTGGGGAAGACTGCCGGTGAGCTGAAAGGATAATAGTAGACGGGGCAAAGGACGCCGAAAAGAGTTCCCACTTCTAAATGCTTCCCACGGGCCTCCCGCTAAAGACTGACTATTGCTGCCCTCGGAGCTGCCCTCTCCCTCGCCACTCTGCTAGCTCATACCTGTAATAGTCCTACCTCCCCGCCACTCAACCTGAGGGGAGGGAACAAGGCGGACAGCTCATCCCCGCGGAGTGTGCCCAACCGGACGCCCGCGGCCTATGTGGCGGCAGCGACACGGGGTAGGCGGCCGGAGTAGGCGAATAGAGGGATTAAAGTTGTCAAGGTTGAGGTGAAGCGGGCAGGGGGGCACGCAAGATGTCAGTAGGTGTATATAAGCGAGAAGCTCTGTACACCGAGCAGGCCAGACATGAACCCAACGGTAGAGCACTGCATCATCACCACCACCATCATCACCCAAGTATGTGCGCTAAGCATCGACCCGAAGCGGGCTGCCTCTCGCTCCAAAGAACGCAAAACAGTTCACCAGACTTGATCCCATGGCGCCCCACCTTGCAGGCGTCTTGCAGGCGCCCCAGCACTTCCTCCACCCCTTCCAGCAGTTGCGTCGCTCCCTCTCCCTTTTTCACTGCTCCCACTGTCCTCCGCAGCGGACTCACGTCCAGAGAACGAGTCTCCGAAACCACTTGTCGCCCGCTGCCTGCTGCCTGGGCCTGCAACCCTCGCCAGTAGGCCGCGGCCTCTGCAGACAGACTGCGAAGAGAGGTTGTGCGGGGCGAGTGTGCACGTGTTCAGAGGGGGCGAACACGAGTATCAATTTGCAATGATGCCGACGACCTAAGCCAAGGCAGGTACCGGAATGAACACACACCTAATCAATGAGCGCCCCTTTCCACACCGTAACGCACCTGACCATGGCGTCATCTGGGTGGGGCAGGTGCAGAGGCCGGTACACATCACCCGCAGAGTAGGCGGCTGTGATGCCGAGGTCGGGGATCAGGACCACCTGGCGAGGGGCGATCAGGGGTGAGGGGACGATGTAACGCAGGAGAGGACAAGGGTGTGTGTTTCAAGAATTGAGCCACCGGAGAGGATACGATGTGCATTTTTACATCGTATTTGACGCTAAGTTCCTGGAACAGTTTCCATCCAAGATTGTTACTAAATATCCAAGTATCATTAAAGTTCTTTTTTTATCATACGCCGCCGCTGCCCTGTATGTGTGTGCTACTTGCGAAATGGAAAGACCACCAGGTAACCCCGCCAGGTATAAGCTTGTTACAATTGAATGACAGGTAGTCTGCGGGGTACCCAATGGGGATCTGAAGGTGGCATCTGAAGGTGGGGATAAGGACTACCGCCGTACCGCCCTACACATCATATTCCTATGCAGCTATCGAGGCCGCGCACCTTCTTGCCACGCCGGGCAAGTGAGTACGCCGCTGCGAAGGCGATGCAGCTGCTTCCGAGTACGGCCACGTCCGCCGCCCGCCGCTCCAAAACAGTACTGGTTGCCGACGATAAGCTTAGATCGCCAACATTGCGACCTCCTGCCGCATTCGCCACCTGGGCCCGCGGCGCAAACGAGCTGGTGCTGGTATGGAGGGGTATAGAAGTGTTGCGTGAGAGCATCCAGACCTTTCGGCAGCTTCGCACCAACTGACCGCAGCCCGAATGCACCTGCCGCACACCGTTACTCGATGGACGAAGGCGAGACATGAGATGAAACCCAAACGTCGCTAAACGCTGAATTAAGATACACTGAGTTTGGTCCTTATAAAAGAAGCCAGTGAGACGATACGGGTTGTCGTGAGTGTACTGTGCCACTCTATAACTGAGCTTCAGACAGGAGAGCTGTCACACTATCAACTCACCGAGAGTGCGATATGGGTGACGGTATATGGTCGAGAGTAATTGGTGCCCGATGATGCGCTAGAATCCTAGAAAGTTCAATGCTCGTCCTTCGCGGTTGGCTGGATCCATGAACAGGACCAAATAGGAACATTTCCTCGCAAATTTTCTTTGCAGCATTATAATAATAAGTTTTGGACATCGGATCGGGGCATGAATGGAAGATGCCTTCCATCGCTAATCATAACAGTTCCGGTACTCACCACCCGCTTATCGCAAGCCAACTTCCATCATGGTACCCGCAACACAGTGGACATGCCTTGAGGAGCATTATTATACCGTTACCAATACAATTTTTAGAATATCTACAGGAGGATGGCCTGCTTTTGCCTGACGACACGGCGGCGGTAAGAGCTGCCGTCGAATGCCTGCCTGGACGTAATTTGTCCTGAAAGGCTTACAGTTTGTAAGTAAACAAACATACAGGACTTACCATTACCCATTGCGCATGCCCTTTCCCTTTTCCCCCATCACCCGGTGCACCGTACAGATCCCCCAGCTAGCCCAACTTGACGCAGGGCTGCTCACGGAAGGGGACTACCGCCGAGATGACTGGTACCGCCCCGGCACTAGCTTTGATGACGCAGCAGCTGCGGCGCTGGCCGCCATACCTCAGCCCAGCCCCAGCGGCCCGTTACACAGCGGCGTACTGAGCGGCAGCCCCCGGGCCTCCGACCTCCAGGAACCCCCGGTGGGGGAGGCCTTGCACAACAGAGATGACGACGGCGACGACGACAGCGCCAGCAGTGGAGCTGCTGGAGGCGGAACGGATTGGACCGTGCGGTTCCCACAACTGCGTGCAGCTGTGGACTCGGCCATCGCCCACTTGGGAGGTCGAGTAGTGCCAAAGCTGAACTGGTCGTGTCCCAGTGATGCGCTGTGGGTGAGCTCCAGTGGTTCCCTGGCGTGCCGTAATGCGGATCAGGTGCGCGGGACAGATCAGGGTTGTGGTTTCCGGACCCGTGAGGGCGGTGGACGGGGGGAAGGGCTGCAGGTCGGACAGGGCCATGGAGCTAGCGCTCGGGGGAGTGCAAAGCCCCAATGCAGGAGCGGCAGGAATATGCACAGAAGCACACATACGCATTTTGCCTTCGCGGCACTTAGACACGTCAACCGATATCACCATTCAGGTTGTGCTGCTGCTTAAGAGCTCAGACCGCGTGGTGCACGACGTGACGCTGCTGGCAGCTGCGGCAGAAGCCGCCACCAACGCATCCGCCGCCGCAGCGGCAGAAGCCGCTGCCGCTGCCACAAGTGCAGGTCCTTCGGGCTCAGGGGTATCGGATGTCAAAAGTGGGGAGTTGGAGGCTGCAGCCCCCAGCACCCCGGAGGAGACTGCGTCGGGTTGCAGCGGGGGCGGAGGTTGCGCAGCCAGGAGGGATGTATTGCCAACCAGGGGCACCTCCGCTCCCGAGCCGAGTGACCAATGCTCCGCCGGACAGCCCCATGAGGAAGCTTCTGCTCTGACGCATGACGCAGTATCCATTCCGCAACAGCAACTGAATGGTCAACAGCATCAGCAACATCGGCTAACGGATTTAGATGATGCAACGGGGTCCGGAGGCGCAGGTAGTGTCAGTGTGGGCGTCAGTACGGCGGCGGCGGGGGCGAAGGAGCCGAAAGAGGAAGAAGGAACCGGACTCACCTCTTGCTACCGCCGCAGTGGATTACCAAGTGGATCTCTGACTTTGAAGCCCGTGTTGGTGTTGAAGAAATGGTACGACATGCGGCGGGAGCGGGAGTTCAGGTGGGTAAGGGAAGAGGGGAGAAAGGGGATGAGGAGGGGGTCCATCAGGGAATACAACTGGCTGTTCGTCCTCGCACTCGCATCTATAACAGATGGGGGAGGTCCTCCATCGTCATCCCCCTTTGGCACGATGCCGTGCAGCAGCATGATGTTTAGTCGCTGTACGTCTTTTCTTTCCCCTTTCTTTTCCGCACCTCGTAGGTGCTTCGTTCGTGGCGGGGAGCTGGTGGCGGTCAGCCAGAGAGATGTGAGCCAGATGTTCGCCGCCCTCACGATGGAGGTCCTGGCGGAGATACGACAACGATTGTGGCGTTTTTGGAAGGAAAAGATGCAGGGCAGCCTGCCGTTGACTGACTGTGAGTTTGGGGTTTATCTTCCCGCACCTCCCATTCCGCAAACGGCGGCCCAGAAGGGGCAAGGACTGACGCACCGGGCCACCGGACCTCCCTCGTGAGGCACTTATGAACAAGTCATAAGCGTATGGTCTTATCGTGGAGGATATAGAACACACACGTTTCTTTCAGTTGGTTCGCTGCTTCTTTTCGCCGACGCTGTTTTACCCCGACGGACACCCAATTCCTCGCGGCTCCATTGTTGTTACGAACGCACGAGCGCCCCACCCGTCCGCGTGCGTGAAGCAAAATATACATCGCCCTCCCCCTTCCCTTCCCCCATCCTGCCCGGAAGTTACTTTCGACGTGTACGTACCCACGGACGTCTCCACCACTGTACGCCTCGTGGACGTAAACCCGTTGACCGACACCACCTCTCCACTGCTGTACGACTGGGCCGAGCTGGGCTTCGGACCGGATGCAGTTCCGCCCGCTGACGTGTTGCTACAGCAGTTGCTACAGGCTGACATTTACAACGGCCGAAGGGAGGAGCGAGGCGGAGGGCGTATAGGGGTGGCAGCAACTGACCGGATGCAGCTGGCGGATGCGGCTGTGGCATCTGAGCGGGGGTCCCAAGTGGACGACCCCTGGATGGGGGAGGCGGTGGGAGGCGTCGCGCTGCCACTTCCTCGTAGAGCGGAGGAGCTGCAGGTGGGCTGTTGTACTTGGAGATAAGTGGCGAGAGGGATGCAGGAGATATGGAAGTTCCGCACGAGGTGAAGGCGGTTCGACGAGTTTGCGAATTAGGTTGGGCACTGGGCACTGGGCACTGGGCAGGCTGAAACCTCCCTATTTGGTGGTGGAGGAGGCTCCGGCTAGTTTTGGGCGCTTCTTAGGGTTATGGCTTTGTGGGTTGTGTGCGTTGCCTTATTACCTGTCTCATAGAAAGGCCCTATGGGGAAATCTAACTAGAGGTGTGTGTACGGCACTATTTACCCCAGTGGATAACCCGAAACTCCCTCCAGGTTCGCATCACGCGAGTGGCGGCGGGGTCTGATGAGCTTAGAAGTGGTGACGGCGGGACCGGACTGGCAGGTCTGGTGGGCCCTATGCTGCTTGGCTCGCGCGCCGCGCTGGCCATGCCTTATGACATGCTGGGCATCGCGGACACGGTTGACAAGATGATTGAAGTGATGCAGCGGCATCAGCACCAGCGAGTGACCTGGAATTCACAGGGGGAGGGCGCTTCCTCTGAAGGGCGCGGGGTCGGCGAGGAAGGTGTGGCGCAAAGCCTGGAGGCGGATGTGGCGTCGCTTGCTGGCATGGTGGTGTGGCCCAGCCATCCCCTGCCCTCCACCCGTGTGCCGGTGGGAGGCTATGAAGCTGAGGTGCTTCCCGGCGGCGATGATGGTGACGGGGAGGGTGATGGTGCCAGCCTGGCTATGGAATTGCAGGAGCCGTCAGTGTATGATAATGCAGCCGACTTCCCGGTAGCGGACTTCATTATACCCGGTTTTAATCCAGAAAGTACAAAAAATGCTTAACCCCAGGGATCGCGTGGGGACTGTACAACGCAGTACATGGTTACTGTACATTGTGAAATGCGGTAAACGAGTGTTACATAATTGTACATTCCTAACTAGCAACAATGGTATTGCTGCAGGCCCTTTCTTGTGAAAGACGAGGATTTGTGGGACTCTGTTACAGTTAAAACCGATTACGTTCGGCAGTCCTTGCACAGCGATATACCGTATACATGGACATGGAATGTGGGGGCTGAGGAGGTTATAAGATGGAATGATCACATCAGTTTTAGGAGCTGTATGGTGAATGCGGAGCTTAGCAGTTTACGTTTTCGGTTGCTGCTTAGGGCTGCTTGAGGCTCCTTAAGTCGCAAGGACGGAGCAGCACTAAACTTTGTGATGGATGGGAATTGATTTGATGGATTTGTAGCCGCATCACTACCTGCGTGCCTTATCATGAGGCGCTGGGCCTCAGTAGTGTACAAACAGAGCGCAAACAAACAATAGAAGATCCGAAGCGGCAAACTGGCGCTGCATGAAAGAATAAGCAAAAAGGCGAATTGTTTTAATAAAGCCAGTTATGAAGTATATTGCCGATTAGTTGACATTCTTATCATAAGGAAACAGCTTTTCTGGATTCGAGTACCGAACTTTGGGACGAAGGTAAAACTGCTAAGCGGCCATCGTGCCATCATGCCTTACCATGCGGTGTCTGAGGTGAACCTACTTGCATATATGAAATATTTATTAAGGACATTATTTCGATTGCCTGCCAGACAGCTGCAAAGGTATCGACCATGGTATCGACGCGGTCGCGGCGAAATGGCATCAAAGAGGAAATTAAACCGGCAAAGGTAGTTGTTCCTGTCAAGGCAAGGGGTATCGTTAAAAATGCAGCGCTGCGGCCAGAAGATAATGCCGCTGCCCCAGTCAATGACCTTGATGCTGAGCGGGCGAAGTGTATGGCGAGGAACGCCGAAGCTCTTCGTGAGTCATGATTTACGGTTCCGCTGCGCATCGATGTGCATTTGCCCCGAAACACCCATTTTACAACTTTTCCAACACAGAGAAATTCGGTATTACAGCTGCCCTGCAAGCGTTGGGCCAAGCTGCCGCGGCAAAGAAGGAGGCGAAGACCGCAAAAACGAAGGTAAAAGCTGATTTGCTAATAACTGCATATTTGAACCTGGTGAGCTTCCCTTCGCCCATTCTTCCTATACGCGCATGCCGTCTCCCATGGGCACCAGGCAAAGGGTGCCAAGAAGTCGCTCGCCCTTGAGAGGCAAGTCCCCGTGCGGCGAAGTAACCGGCTCGCCGGCGAACCAGCCCCGGGCATGGTGGAATTCGACGACAACGGCAACCTGGTGCAGCAGGGCGAGTCATGTGCTGGGCTGCTTGACCTAATGGGTAAGCCCCTGCCTGCACATTATCCTTTACACACGCGACGTGGCACTCCTTTACTACGCGGTTGAGCTCTGTGGCGTAATTTGATAGTTTCATTTCCGTTTTTTACCCTTAGAGACTCAGAAGACTCCTTATCTTTCCCTTGGAATGGTAGCGATGTTGTGATCAACAAAAAGCTCTAGAAGCCCTGCTATCTTCCTTTAGCAGGGTTTCTAGAGCTCATAGTCCCCGTTAACATCTTGAAGATTAATGCCCACATCTGCTTGTAAATCATATCCTGCAGATACCGGTGACGCCCGTATTAAGCCGGGCATCAAGGTCGAGGAACTGACCGACGAGCAGCGGACTGCCATTAACGTGCAGCGGTGCTCGTCCAAGAGCCGCGGTGGAATTTACCACCAACGGGGTCAGTATGACGTTGCGTGTCAGATGATTGGGCTTCAATCCTGCGTATGTGCGTCCATCTACGTGGCCTTCCTTGCAGCTTAGGTATATATGTGCCTGCTACGCATGGTGAGTCGCTGAAGCCCACACGACTGCAATTTTCTTTCCACGCTTCATATGTTCCTTTCATCCTAACTTGTGTCACCACTTCCCTCCTGGTGGTGGCACCTGGACACGCAGGCTTGACGTGCCATTTCTGTCGCCAGAAGAAGCTGTGCGGCGAGGATGACTGCCCCCGCTGCAGCACGCAAAATTGGGAGGCAGACTGTATTGGGAAGACGTTCTGCCGTGCATGCTACTCCGCAAATGGTATTTTTTGCCGCGGCTGCCTGGCTGTCAGGTGAGCTGTGATTTTAGGTGACAACCTTGGGGGCGTAGAACCACCGGCGTAACCCGCAACTTATGCAATGTTGCTCGTCCTTCAAAGTACTAGTAAGTTTTTAGCACGGCGTTCTTTCACATAACATCGTTAATGCATATGAGAAGCCTGATGCGGTCTCACTAGCGTGAATGGCGCATGTGACCTCAAACCCGTTTGGCTTTCCACTTATCACTGTCCTTAGGTATGGCCAAGACCTGGACGAGGTGCGGGCGGACCCGACCTGGCTCTGCCCCCACTGCTACGTGGAGAAGCACGGTCACTACAACACACACGGATGGTTATGCAATAGGTGGGTGTAACACAGGCTGCAATAGCACTCGATGCTGGACTGCAAGGTCCTCCCTTACATTCCTCCTGCAGTGAACGTCCTCAGGTGCACCCAGCACCCCGGAAGTAGGTGCACATTGCAGGTAAAGGACCTGGATCTTTTTTATACCTTACATTATCAAAATTATGTCAGTGGGTTGTAACCCTGACTCTGAACTTGCCCCGGCATCAACCATAGGGTCATCGGGAATCATGTACATTCCGTTGGGCTTGTATTGACATGTTTGCATTGGTCAGGATTCGACCCCGATATGTCTGGGTTAGTACTGGGATCTCGGACTACTGTAATACAGGATGCAACCAATGCTGGCGTTTTCGCCATAAATCACAGTAGAATGATTAGCATATCTATTTGAATTTTCACGTACTGGAATGAAAACGGATACTACGTGGATACTACCTTCCCAGCAGGCCACCAAAGAGTTCAATTGTGTATTGCACTGCGTGTGTGTGGGCTCGGGTGACGTTCAAAAAGGAATGGCTTATCCGCCTAACTACAGCTCCAATCCAGATATAATGCTTTTGCAAGTCTCAGCCATCCAGTCTCAGCCATCCATTCAGAGTGTATGGGTAATTGTTTTTTGCCTCTAGCTAGCCATCTTGTATGAAACGTGTCCATGGACCCATGCCTTCAAAATTCCTGCTTGCCACCTCAGCTCCATCTGCCTACGGCGGGAAAAGATTGCACCGACTGGTATTGCGATCCATGAGGCCATCAAGCAGGGCTACCCCAGTGTAGCCCACATGCTGCAGGTAAGGATTGGAACTGGTGGGCAGACGTTTGGGAGGTAACGTATGGATACTGTTTGTTTGCAGCACATATGCCTAAAAGCAATTGGTCAAGGGCCTCCATTTACGTAGGTGTCTTCCTGTATGATCGGTGGGTGTACGGAAAGGTGCTCTCCCGGTGTCTTATGAGTCCGTATGGGATACGACTTGTAGCTGCGCTCCAACAGTGGTTGCCCCGTTCATCACCCTCTTCCCATTCGCACGGACGATCTCCCTGGCCGTGCAACCCTTCCCAGTCAGCTAGCTTGTCCGAGCATTTGCCTATCATCTGCTTTGTGCCAACATCCTTTATCCCTTGCCCACATATAGGCCAGGCTACTGAAGAAGGTGAAAGAGGCGGCTGACACCGGGGTTGGACATTCCACGGTCCAAACGGGTACCGGCACATACGCAAAAAACCAATCTCAGGGCCCCACGACAACCGCAGTGGAGGTAGAGCTAGATGACAACTGATTGAGATGTGAGTGGTCCATGCATGCAGTGTACATGGTCTCACTACTGGTCATTGTCAGATATAAGCACTGGCACCATGTGTTGGTGATCAGTTACTTATTATCGGTTGCGTGCATATGCCTAGCTGTTTAAGTAGTGACAGGCGCATGCAGCACGTGCATGGCTTCGGAGTTTATGTTGGCGCCATGTGTGGGATGGGTTGAACTCCGGTACCAGGCGGAGACAGAGACGGCGTAAAGGTAGTAAAGGAGGGAACCACGCATGGCCAGCTAATTAGTATCAGGTGGCTGCATGGGTTGGTGACAATTGGGAATCCAAAACTGGGGGTATCCGTGAAACCTTACTGTCAGGAAGGCATAGCATTATGAATGATTCTATGGACTGCTGCTATGTGTTTAGGTCTTGGTAGCTCGATATCTATTATACCAGCGAACTGCTGCAGATACTTGCTTGAGCCCGCAAGTGACTTGAGCCCAAATCACTTTCAGCAGACAGTGACGTTATGCTGCAACATCTATTCGGTTGTGGCTCACAGTAAGGAATGTAGATGTTTTGACCAGTGGTAGCCATGCACGGCGTATCTATTCTCGTATCCTGTGTGCAAGCCGATGCTAAATGTGGAGGCACTTAAACCCTGTATTCCGGGAGCACAGTTGCTGATTTCCTGCTTTAATTTGTAGCCAGATTGGGTTCAACTATCGGTGGCCTTAGAGAGGGAGGGTGGGAAAGTATTGAATCTCACCTTCCTAAAAGGTCATATTGTACGTATGATGTGTGAACTCTTATTATTGCATTCACGTGGTCTGCTGCAAGTTCATTGGTGAAAGTTTTCGTGTGTTTTTGGAAGTTTTCGGACCCCAGCATGTGCGCTATCACCGGAACAAGACCTCCAAATCTGTGCATGTTAGCACCACGCACTGGAAATGTGTTACCCTATGGTCTATCAGCAAGTCCATCAGTTTATATGTACGCCTGAGGTTGTCGAGTCATGCTTAGACAGGTTTGGGGGAGGAGAAGAGGTGGTATGGTGTCGGCTTTTTGGAAGCCGGAAAAAGAATGGAGCCCCCAACATACACACATGACGGTTACTGATTGCAAACGTGATGCGGGTGCTAGACTCGTAGGGGTATGCAGCACCACTGAAGCTGCCTTATGCACACGGAAAGCTGGGCCCTAGGAAACGTGAAAGAAAGTCTGTCGCATATTTGTGCATGTCGTAAGTCGACATTTTCCGCCCCATTCATGTGTGTTGCTCATACAAAGAAATTTGCAAAATAAATAGGAGAGGTCGACACTGCATTCCCCTGCAGAAGACAGTGTGTCGACCTTGCTCCTGGATCTCGAAATGAAAATTTGAAGGTTGCTGCCTTACAACATTAGTTTATATTTTGTAACATGATAAGTGGAATCAATTGTGGTGATAATTGCACTTTTAGGATTGGGTGGCCTTGGCGCGTTTTATTCAGACCGGAGAAGGTATGCAGGCTACAACTCATCCCGCTTTAAAATGGCGCTGGCTTTCTCCAAATGGAATTCAGGCCGTTGTGGTTGCTGCTTCACCGGCCTTCATAAGGGCTGTTTCCACCCCTGCGTCCGTTGGGCACCTTGCGGCTCGCGTTGCCTGGTCTGGCAACGTCGCTAATCCCGTTGTTGTAAGCGGGAAATCAACTTCCGGCGGTCAGACCGTGCACAGCCTGCCGCTTCAGCATCCACTGTCCAGCCAACTGTACTAGCGATTGCAAGCACGGCAATGCACGGCGAAGTGCCGTCGGTACACGAAAGCTCACCCTCTTGTTTAGCGTTAGCAGACTCTTACCCCACAGCTATCATCAATAACCCAGTAGCAGTGACGCAAGCTCGCAGGACAGCTGCTGGGAGCGACGGAATGACTCAACCCCCGCGAGCATACCTGCTGCACAGGTCGTTCTGGATCACGGTGAAAAGCACCATTTTGGTGCACACTGCCAGCAAGGGAACCGCATACGGGCTTTACCAGCACTCCATTGCGGCCTACTCGATGCAGCACCGGAATTGGATCTGGCACCAGGGATTTGACCAGGTCTGTTGCGAGAATGCCGTCCATGCAGCACCAGCGCCAGAAAGCTTCCGCGCTGGATTAGCACCGCCAGCAGAGGCGGTTCGTCGGCTTACCGTCTCGGCTGCATCCACGACGCGAAGTTATAATAGCGCCACATCTGCTTACTACGGCCACGCAGCCGCATCATTGCCGACACAGCACATCGTGGCCGCGGTGGACCCTGATCTCAATGGTGCACTGGCGCTGATCTTTTTGGACGAGAATCTTTCACCTGCCACTTTACTGCGGGCGCCGTTACCGTCGCCACAATTTACACCCCCTGCCTCCCCTGCCACTCCCGGTGCCGCTGCCGACTGCGGTGTTGGTGGAACGCGGATGAAAAGGGGATAACGGCAAGAAGCTGTTCGGCTTCAGTTGTGGCGCCAACGTCGCAGCTGCAGTACGGACGCATGAGCGGCGCCGCCAGCACCACCGGCGGATCCGTCACTGTCCGCATGTGGGATATGCCAGTTAGCCAAAAAGCCGACTGCCATGGGGGAAATCTCGCGGCGCAGGTAGGGGTGATTGGGGGGGTTACGAAGTGGCACAAGGCAGTCAGTATTGTGTTGCGAGGGCAGGGCCGGATATGGCCGGGAAGGGGGTCTTGGCAACACGGACGCTTCGATGCAGCGATAATTCATGGCGTGGTTTGGGTGTGCCGGGCGTTAGTGACTTCAGCAGGTCACTGGCCCATGGATGTCACGATCAGCCTCGCGCGCCGCGACGATTGGGTGCTATTGCTAAGTGCCATCGCTGGCCTGCAGGAGGAAGAGGGGAGCGGCGGATTTTTAGAAGCGGAGGTTGCACAGGACCAGGGCTTCATAGGATTGAGTCCACACGCCGCGGAACGGAGCACATCGCTCCTCTTCCATTTCCCCCTTTCCCTGCCAATATCTGTCAATTCTTACGTGCCCTCCAGCCGCCTCCTACCCATTCAGCCGGCAGTACGGGGCCTGCATACTGGCGCACCTAGCGTGCGTCCCCCGTTTTTGGCATCCGTCCGCGCTCCCTGTGTTATCTGCGATTGTAGTATATACGTTCCCGTCATCCTGCCTTCTGTGTTTGTCCGCTCCCGGCACTTAAGAATTTATGTACCTCCCTTACCACCTCTGTATGGACCTAGCTGCCTTCCAACTAAAGTCGATTACTTTTCTTTCCCTAAAATAAACTATTTCGTTCTTTTCATTACTAAAGTCGATTACTTTTCTTTCCTCCCTTTTATCCTCTTGCAAACCTCAGCGGCACGGTTTCCTCTGGTGTATGCTTTTCGGCCTTGTTTTGGCTGCCTTGATCTTGTTGTAATTGCGTCTTCTCTTGCGTTTGCTCATTATCATCCTGTCACCTGAAGCGAACTTGACATTGTAGCTGTTACCGCCGCCGTTGTCTAAGGAGAGTTCACGTGGGACGCTTCGGTTCGGTCGGTCCGCGCGCGTGATCATCGAGTTGGCCCGGGTTGGGTTGGTCGGGTCAATGCGCGCTTTTAAAGGAAGGGGGGATCCGGGAGGTACACATGCGTGAGCAGCGTCAGCAGTCACCAGTCAGACATCACTTTAATTCTCGCAGTCAACGGTTTCGTTCACGGCACCGCCGCCGCCAGCAACGAGGCCGATAGGATACACCATCACGACTTTCGTTGCTTTCTGCGTTTATTCACGGCCTCAGCGGTGACCTAGTTTACCTTCCATTTTTCACCATACCGTCTATCTCACCCGCCACTGGTCCGTTCATTGTACCCAGTCCACCGAGATTCCCTTCTCGGTCCAGAGTCTCTTTTGCTTTGTCCGGGGACTGACAATCTCCGTTTTGCATTGTGCTCGACAGGAAAACGCGGTGCGGGGCCTTCATTTTCGACACTTCCTTTTTTGAGGGACTTTTCATTTCCGGCGTTTTTAAACACCCCGCTCCTCCTCAACGCGACGCGCTGCCGAGTAATGCACGTAGCGGGGCATCGGGCTGTCCTGGTGAATGTACTAGCGTGCGCGCTGCCGCCGCCGGAGGAGCACCGTCGTGTAGCCCTGTACGGGACGCATACACATAAGTGCATATAATTTTATCGTATTCGTTTATCTCGTCTTTTATCTCTGGATATCCAGCTTCTTGCTGGTTAACGCCCCCAAAAAACTATTGTGCTACCCGCTGTAGGCTGGTAGCGAAGCAGCTTTAGCGAGCATGGACTCAGCCAACTCAGTTGACCTGATCAATTTCGGCGCGCCGGATAGCGAAACTTCGTCCGTGGGGTCTGGAACGGTGGTTTGCCGGCCAGCGGCTGGGAACGATTTGATGAATGCACCCACGGACGATTGAGTCGGTATGTGTATTTCTGAGGGCTTCGCAGCCGACTACGGCGCGCATAACGCGTTATGCATGTGAGAACGTGACGGCGGAAAGTGGTTTTTATCGGACGGGTCTTCACCACGCTACATACAGGTCGTAATGGACCGCAGCGCCGGTGACGCCTGCATGCCTCCTAATGGGTCCGGCCTCGGCGGCACAGTCGGCGACGGCACCGCGTTGAGCCCCATTGGTGGGGGCACTGCAGCAGGGATTTCACCGATTCAGCCCAGTTCACTGGCCGTCGGGTTCAGCAATTGGGCCCACTTTGATGATAGTCTCCTAACGATAGCGGCACGACAGCCTGGTGGTCCGCCGGCAGTTCTCAAACAAACTCTGAAGGAGTCGGCCGCAGTGCAATCAGGCTCGCAAAGTGTCACTGTGGATCCCCTGGCGTCCCTGTTAACAACGGACTCCTTAATGTAAGCGCTTTGACTCTGTCACGCTGCGGAGCTCTGGGATGTGTATTTGGTCAGTGGCTAGGGGGAAACCTTGGAAATCGCGAATGTTTGTGCATGGCTGCAGGCGCCTTCGGGTTGTGGCATGCCTCAACAGCCACAGTGGTACTTCATAGCAGCATTTCCATGTACGTCGGTGCAGTTCCTGTCCTGTTTGCCAGAACAGGTAGAGTGTGCCGTGGTGATTGCTGAGAAGGTCCGTGCACGACATCCGACCATGGGATTGTAAACATATAGTCAGTACGACTGAAAAATTCCAACGAGTGCCACGCCGCATTCACCTTTTTCGCAATCTGTGACAGTGCCTGCCACTGCGGGAGTTAAGCAGGAGTTACACGTCTTGGGCCAATTAGGGTTCAATGACAGTTGAAGTAGTTGATGTGCGCGTATGCTATGTCACTACTTTTACGGGCTGGTGCGGTCATGTTTCTAAACTGTAGGCGTTGGAGAGCTTCCTTCAATTCTGTTAGCGTCCGAGTGAGTGAGATTGCTCCGATGACTTCGGTGGTGGCCATGGACTCTTGACTCTATCTGCACCTTGCCCTAGTGTGCGGGGCATTGCCTTAGATATCAGAAAGCAACTTAACCTTACCCTTATGAGCCATACGATCTATTTGGATTGGTACAGGGCGCCAGTTCGTGTGCAGCTGGCTTGAACGAACGCTCGAGGTGATGACTAAGGATTGTGTAATTACGCCCGGAGGCAAACACGACTTGTTGCATTTCACATGACGCAGCGTGTTGTACACCACATTATTTACGTTCCGGCGCACGGTGTGATGGTAAGATGTATGGAGCTGACATTGCCCATGTAACCTATGACCGATGCATTGCGTTCAATGCCACCGTAAAAGAAAAGCACAGTTACCAAGGTACTCTGCCATGCCTTGATCCGTACAAAGCTTCCATATGACAACCAACCCTACACGTTTCGTGTACGTGTCCAACGCAAGTCCACGAGACACTATTAATAACACGCACAAGATATGCCTAAGCATGCTGCATGCACGGAGTAATTTTTCCTAAGATTGCCATCGGGCCACTATCTCCGTACTTTTGGCAACCGACCTACAACTGCCAAAACGCTCGCGCGTCTCGCAAGTCTTGGAAAAGCGTTTCAGTTAATCAACTTGCCCGTTCGCCTTCTGCCTTATCATTCCGTTACCTACAGTTTTGCACGAGCCTAATACATTATCTTTCCTCCTCCCTGGTAGCAATGTCAGACGCATGCCGCATTTATCAGCCACACAAAAAGTTCACACTGCTGACCGAAGCCCTGCGCATACGGGCCCTGCAACTAATGCGCATGATCCATGCCTGCATCATCCTTGCTGCACCGCGTTACACGCGATTGCTGCCATTCTCTCTGCTGACCAGCCAGCAGCGCATTGCAGGTGTAACGGAATGCGAGCAACTGCACATGCCCAGACAGCCAGATCAAGGGCACCAAAAATATCATTGCGAACAGAATGGAGACATTAACGGAAAACACCTTGAATCAATGTCACGCGTCGCCTCATTGCTTGCACCTAGGCCATGGCAGTACACCATGTACCAACCACTACAGTACTGGCCGCACCTGGTCTGGCCGCACCTGGACCGGTGACTGGCCTTGAACGTGTGCCGACTCCTCATCGTCCCCCTCCACATACTCAGCGTACTCGTCATCCTCTACATCGTACCGATCGGCGTAGTATGGCTGGTCTCCTTGCCCGGGATAGTAATGGTTGACTGCGCTCCCGTAAGCACCTTGCCCCGCTGCACCGGGGGTACCCATCACCATCTGGGAATAACCCCCGCTCGCGGGACTGTAGCCCTGCGGCGAGCCTCTCAGGCCCGGTCCGGTTGCTGAAAACCCCGTTTGACTAGTGAACGTTCCTGTGGCTTTAACCTGAGGCTCATTACCGGATGCCCACCCTGTGCCTGCGTCGTGATATGTGTTGCTGCGCGGCTCGCCATGGCGATTCGTCTGTCCCACGCTCCCCTCGTACCGCGGGTGATATCCTCCATATGACATTCCGTAAGACTGGCCAAGCGCTGCTGGATCATACGACGCGCCACTCGCGCCAGCAACGTGGCAATACCCGTACCCGCCACCAAGCGCACCCATGCCTACTCTGCATGATAGCAGTTCCTGGCGGCTGCGTAGAGGGACCAGCCTCTATGGGGTACGCGCCACCGCCACCGTTGCCGCCGCTTTGTTCCTGACCTGTACCCTCGGGCCCGTTTAGGTACGGAGAGTACGGCTGTCCAGTTGGTGGTTTAAACTCATCTACATATGTCCGGAACTGTACCTTCGAAGGCGGAACAGCTGTGCACCAAGCAAGTGTTTCATTATTGTGCGAGACATGCATTATGAATGTTTGGTACTGGATGGCGTATGTGATGTCTGCTGTTTGTGCATCAGCACCCGAGGCATACCGGCCTGCAAGGAGCTTACAGGGCTGCGCTGCAGACGGGAAGAATGCTTGAACTCCGCTTCGATGCCACCTAACCCCCGCTACAAACTGATGGTTAAAACTCCGGAAGCGTGGCCGACTTCGCAATTAGGGCTGTTATAAATCCAGAGCCTTCAGTGTCACAACACACATTTTTTGGCAGAAATTATCCTGTTTAATAATACGTGTATGTTCTCTTA
Source organism: Volvox reticuliferus (assembly GCA_019650235.1). NCBI lineage: Eukaryota > Viridiplantae > Chlorophyta > Chlorophyceae > Chlamydomonadales > Volvocaceae > Volvox > Volvox reticuliferus. The sequence goes on along the minus strand of BNCP01000072.1, from coordinate 95,003 downwards.
AAATTGTGCTTTTCTGTGACCCAAGCAGCGTTGAGCGACCCTAAAACTTCACAGTCCCTTCTTTGACCAGCTAGAAAACCAATTTCTGTACACTTAGATAAATGTAAAAGTTATACAAATTGTGAGTTAGGAATGCCTTTCAATGTCATGCCCATGGTATCTTTCATCCTTATGGCAACACGCAAGTGGCGGTCGACGACAATTGACCGCGCTTTTTGTGATTTCTTTATTTCTTTTGGGAAATTTGTGATAATAGACTTTCAGAATAGTGTTGGCCAACACTAGACGCTAGAAGACGCTACTATGCTGCTGGGTTCGCCGACACATTGCTTTGCTGAAACATTTTGCAATCGTTTTGTATTTCGATCCTTACATCACTAATGAGCATCAGAGAATGCATCTCCGGAGCATGTTTCGGTTTCGGCACATTTCCACAACGCACTTAGCTCTACATGAGCCTTTGACTAGCAATGCTAAACCATAGGATTGAAACAAACAAATACATATTGAAACAAATAAAGATGGCTTAACTGACGAGTCGGGGTGTGGGAAGTTAGATGCGCGGTGGACTTCAGTCTCACGCTTGACGCGAGAAGGACCGGACGGCCTTAATCATGATAGGAATGTGCCAAGGCGAGATAGGAAGCGAGATCAAGAGCACACTGCTTGAAGCCTGGTGCGTGCGCGCAGACCGGGCGCGGCCGGTCCGGGCGAGTCGGTTGGGCCCGGTCCGCCCGGCCGCCGTACCCGGTCCACGCGGCTGCTATACTGAGGCGTGAAGTACACCATTCACGCGGGTACAGCTTCTGCTTCTGCTACGCCAGAAGATCGTGCGATAATTGCTTTGAATCATACGGGTCTGTTCCTGCGTGCTTTAGATCGCATGCAGAAGCAAGCCAACGAAATTCTCGGGTAGGCAGATTTTCGTTTAACCAAAAGTCCAATATTATGCAATTAGTCTCTATATATGAATTGTCTGTCCCGTTGGCGTAGTGGATTAACGCACTGGACTTCTATTGACAGGGAAATCCAGGGATCATGGGTTCGAATCCCATACGGGACGTTCTTTTATATCTCGTCAACTGCGTGGAGAGCCATCTTGTAAGTACAATTGGCACTTACCTGTCGCTTTCGGCCGGATTTGCAACAAATTGCAGTCTGTTTCCTTTCATATCAGCTAAGACGGCCAACGGCAATCGAGCCAAGTGGTATGGAGGGGTAGGGGTACCTGTACATGCCCATCTCGACAAAGGCTCAATTTTGCCCACGATGGCCACAATGCATAAGTAATGAACGGGAAACACGTGGAATTCAGATAACGTGGTGCGACTCACGTATAAACAAGGTTGCCGCCTTCATGAAAGCAACCTGGTGCTCGTGAACAGGGCCACGAATCGCAAATCCATAACAACCTGTACGTAAGCACATATGCTTGTCCGCACAGCACTAAACTTTTCTATGATACGGTCCGCCTCTGGGCAGATTGAAGCTTTTCCTGTATGTGTGCATCTCCATGCATCTCCGTCCCTGTGTGCAATTTTTGCGTTGTGCGCATGGTTTGACATCTTGCATCGCATCGCACAGCAACAGATTGCAAATGAGCTCATCGCACTTGTAAGTTACAGGTCTGTCCAGTATAAAATTGGCCAATGGATTACGTGTGCATTAGTTAGGCAGACATCATAAAGATCCGCATCGGTTGGAACCACCATAGTTGAAACATAGATAGGGGGTTACATCCGTGCAGACCCGGGCAGAATACATAAATGTTACCAAGAGGATATTGTTACTTATACATGTTATACATGAGGGCTTCTGTGTGTCTTTTTCAGGCTCTTGCTAGTTCAGTTTTGTGTTGGAGGAGAGTGGTCCCTTTCTTTGTGCAGTTAGTCGCCCCCTGTTTTCTTTTGTTCCCTCCTCGTTTTCGTGGTGCTCCTCAGTGCTCTGTTAGTGGCCAGGCTAGAGCCTCTGAGTCTTTCTTTGCTCTAGCTGGAATTAGTGAGAGGGGGAGCACGTGGCAGGACAGACAGACAAAGCCACGTGCCCCTCCCCTGCGCTGTGGCTCGGTCCGGTCAGGCCCCTTGGTGCTCGCCCTTGTAGGGCGAGTCGCCCACAGTGTAACACCCCAATATACATGCTCAAGCCACGGTATGGTCGCGTACAGTGCAGCTGCTGAGTGTCCGTACTTTTTTCAAAGGTGTACGCTGTTGTACCCCTCCTGCCTTTCAAGCATGATTCTGCACGTGTTGGCGTTAAGTGCTAGGGCACAAGCACAGCAAGCCAAGCGTACCGTGATGAGAGTCAGGGACAGCGGAAGTCTTCAGAGGCCAGGGGTTACAACGTATGATCCAGAATGCAGAGTACCAATGTAGGCTATCAGAGTCGAAGATGCTCCTTCATCATCTAGCCGCTCCTAGCAATACTCAGGCTTAGCTCAGGCCAGATAGAGCGCATCAGGCTCAGAATATCAATGTTGAGGATAGTCTGATCAAAGGAGATCGAAGGCAAGTTGTGTTCGATACAAACAAGGCCGTCATCGCACGTCTTATACTCGCGACGTCGGTCTGCGGTACATATCACACAGATCCCTGATCCCTATGGCACCAGAAGGGGGGTAACCCCCCCGTAAATGTTACACAGGCCAGTAAGGGAGAGGGTAGCAGTTACTGACCCCCCCTCGTTACAAGGGGGGGTCAGTAACCGTACCCCGGGGTAGGGGTAACCTTAACTGGGGTGGGCAACTGGAGGGGTAACCCTGACATTAGAGGGGGGGGTCAATAACCCTACCCTGGGGTAGGGGTAATGTTATACAGGGGGGTAACTGGAGGGGTAACCCTGACATTAGAGGGGGGGGTCAATAACCTTACCCCGGGGTAGGGGTGATGTTATACAGGGGGGTAACTGGAGGGGTAACCCTGACATTAGAGGGGGGGGTCAATAACCTTACCCCGGGGTAGGGGTGATGTTATACAGGGGGGTAACTGGAGGGGTAACCCTGACATTAGAGGGGGGGGTCAATAACCTTACCCCGGGGTAGGGGTAATGTTATATGGGGGGGGTAAAGGGATGGGGAACCCAGGAATTCACATAGACTTATGTAAGGCTTACTTAGGCTTACTTAGGCCTAATTGCCATGGCTACAAAATTGCTATCAGAAAAAAGCAGGATGGTGTTACTGTTGTGCAACTTACCATCGCATTACTTACAGCAGTCCTAGCGACCCGCCGGATCCAGCATATACCAGCATCAGCCTGGCCATGCACATACAAATATGTTTAGGCTGATAGCTGCTGATGTAGACATGCTCGCTCCATCCACCCGCTATCAACCTCGCTCCGCCGCTTCGGTTGCTGACGGGCAAGTGAGTGTCAAAAGCTCGCTGCAATTTCTGCTAGATACGCTTAATTTATATCTATTTGCAGCTGCTAGTGCATGAGCCTCGGTTGTAGGTGCATGTTTTCCTCCTTGGCCAAGATAGTATTTAAATATATGCAACCGTGAGGGTCTCACAAAAACTTTCAATATTAATATTATACTTCATGAAATCTGGGACCGTTCTGCATGTTGTGCACGTGTGTCCAAAAAATGAGATTTGGTTCTGATTATTGTTAGATAGCTCACCCTGCATAGACTCCAGTCTATTTCTTATAGTATGATTGCTCATTTTTTGTGTTAAGCGCGTTCGGTTCACCTCATAATAGTTTTGCCGTAGTCAGTTGCAGAGACAAGGCATTTTCCCCAGTCGTTTTACTTGCTTAAAGGGAAGCACTTATCTAATAGGCAGGCTAACCGATGGGTTACCCCTCCACAAGGTTACCCGCCCACCCCGCCCACCCCAATAGCGCCGCTACCCATGGGTTACCCACCCAGTACCCACCCAGTACCCACCCAGTACCCTCCCAACCAATGCCATAGGGGATCCGCATGTGTGACATGTTCGTGGTTGTGGCGCAGATGATATCTTATCGTACTTAAGCCCTCACAGTATTAAAGCAGTGCATTTGCGGCAATTGGCATTGTTCGTTATGCTGCCTAACCGCCATGTGAGTCGATGCAGATATCACTCACTCAGTCGCGTTCCGCACGCGCACGTGTGGTGGATATTGCATTATAAATCAGTATATGTTAATGCACGCTCTTAGATAATCATTCTAGTGCGCGAGCGCGGACTTGCTCTGGTCGTATGACTAAAGCTTCCTCGCGGCGTCGCGCGCTCCGGGCCGCATTCTCACACTTGTGAGTCGCGCAGTCGAGCCATTTGTGCAATAATAATAGGAATATTAATGCTTAATATATTATGCCAATAGAATGCTAAATCCCTCATGTGCTCGCGTCGCTCGCACAATGTTGGTTGTTGCATTGTCGGTCACATTGCCAGAACGCATGTGTAAGACCGATCTATTGGTGCATAATCATAAAGCTCAGTGCTAGTATCACAATGCACTTAATTGCGGGTTGCCTGGTGCCTTACCGGGTCACATGGTCCGGTGCATGGGCGTGAGGCGAACCGTGATACAACAACTATCCCCCCTCCCATGTGCAGCGTCCTCGCTGCCACATGCAGCATCAGCTACACCGGTCACTGAGACTGCGTGGCACGCAATCTAGCCTCTTCAAGGATGGGTTTCATCTCAGGGGAGAAGTTACGTGCAGGCTCCCAAGAGTTATGCTCACTAGAGTACCCAGTCCACTTGACCAAGTACTCGTGCATGGTGCGTTTGCGTTTGTGCTTACCCACACGCCGAGTGCGGTAATCCAAAACATGCTCCACGTCATACACCTTCTGCTTGCCTGCAGCCCAGGTCTCAGGACCCGCTTCGACTGCCGCAGGGGTGTCAGTGGTATCAGGCGTGGGCTCCGTGCCACGATATGGGCGAACAAGTGAAACATGGAACGTTGGGTGGATGTTCATGTCAGGGGGCAAAGTGAGCTCGACAGCCACGTTCCCCACCATGCGCACAACAGGGTATGGACCAATCCAATGGGGCAGAAGCTTACGGGATCCCTCGGCAAAGGAACGGAGGTTCTTAGTGCTCAGCAGAACCATCTGCCCTTCCGAAAAGACCACGTCCCGCTTGGACTTGTTGTAGTAATCCGTTGCCCGTTGCTGTGCCGCTTCCAAGCATGACTTAGCGTCTGCCACTCGGGATAAAAACGACTTAGCAAAGGTCTTAGCCGCAGGGACATACACCTCCACCTCACGCCACACAGGTAGCGCGGGGTGAAACCTATAAGTCAGAAAGAAAGGGCTTTGACCTGTTGACCGATTAACAGCATTGTTAATCGCAAACTCTGCCGCAGTCAGATAGGTATCCCAAACAAGAGACCAGCAAAATTGCGCAACATATCCCCCAGTGTGCGGTTTGTGCGTTCGGTCTGGCCATCAGACTGCGGGTGGTATGCCGTGCTCAGGTTAACCCGCATGCCGACTAGCTTGCAGAGCGCTTCCCAAAACTTAGACGTGAACTGACCCCCACGGTCCGAGATCATGTTCTTAGGGACGCCGTGCAACTGAACCACATTGTCGAAAAACAGGCGTGCAGTCTGCTCAGCAGTGCAGGTCAACGTGGTGGGTGCAAGGTGGACCATCTTAGTCAAACGATCAACCATGACGAGCACCGAGTCGTATCCCCCCTCAGTTTTGGGCAGCGCGACCACAAAGTCCATGGAAACACTTTCCCAAGGCACATCAGGGACAGGCAAAGGTTGCAACAACCCGTGGCCCTTACCAGACAAAGCCTTGTTGCGATGGCACAAACTGCATGTCTGCACGAAGTTCTCAGCGTCTCTTGCCAGATGAGACCACCAGAATGAGCGTCGCACCAGCTCGACCAGCCGTGTGCTACCTGGGTCTCCTGCCAATGGATCCTCATGGAAACGGGCAAGGATATCACGACGAAGGGTATCATCGTTAGGCATGACAATCTGAGTCGTCGATCCTTCAGTCCGTAGCCAAAGACCATTCTGCTTGCGTAGGTGTCCCACATTGCTAGGTGAAGCGAACCAGGAGTCGCCAGCATAGGCAGCCTTCAAGCGAGCTGCAAGGTCTGAGGACAAAGGCACGTCCGTAGTTCGTGGACGCAGGACAGGAGCCGCCAAAATCGCAGCATGTAGCGATGGGTGTCGGCTGAGAGCATTGGTGATATTAATCCGACCGGCAATGTGCTCCCAGGTGCAGTCAAAACGAGCAAGGTACTCCATCCACCTGGCTTGACGTCGGTTCAACGTAAGGACGCTTTGCAAAAACGTCAGGGGCTTGTGGTCAGTCTTAAGCGTGAATGGCCGTCCCTCTAGGTAACAACGCCACTCCTTAAGTGCATGCAAGACCGCTAACAGCTCCTGTTCCCCAGCAGTGTAACGGGTTTCAGCGCCCGTGAACTTCTTACTCGTGAAGGTGATCGGTCACCCTTCCTGCAACAATACAGTGCCACTCCCATACAACGAAGCATCTGTGAACACTTCGACACGAAATGGCAACGAGTAGTCGGGGAATGCAAGGGTAACGTCGTCGGCAACGACACGTTTCAGCTCCTCAAACGCCTCCTGACACTCAGGTGTCCAAGCATCAAGCGAAGCAAAAGCACCCTTACGAGTCAAATTATGAGCGGGGCCGTGAGGACAGAGTACTGCTTGATGAACTTACGGAAGTAGTTGGTCAAACCAAGGAACTTACGCAGCTCCTGGAGGTTCTGAGGCGCAGGCCACTCCTGAACCACAGCTACCTTCCGTGGGTCCATCCTGACACCAGTGGCTGACACAATGTGCGTGGCCCAAGTACTCCACCTGAGGCTGTGCCCAGAAGCATTTGGCACGCTTAGCAAACAACTGCTCCCACCTCAACACCTCAAGCACAAGCTTAAGATGCTCCAGGTGCTCCTCGCGCATCTTGGAGTAGACCAGGATGTCATCCAAGTAGCAAACGACGAACCTGTTGATATACGGCCTAAACATGCGGTCCATGACCGACTGGAACATCGCAGGGGCATTGGTCAACCCGAACGACAAGACCGTGTACTCGAAGTGACCAAAGGGGGTCCGAAAAGCAGTTTTCGGCACGTCAGAAGCAGCAATGCGAATCTGATTGTACCCCTGTTGCAAGTCAATCGAGCTGAAATAAGCCGAGTCCTTTAGCTTATCGAGCAGGTCATCCATGCGCGGCAAAGGGTAATGGTTTTTGACCGTGGTAGCATTCAACCCCCTGTAGTCAATACACATGCGCAGGCTCCCATCCTTCTTACCGACAAACAAAATCAGCGCAGAGTAAGGGGACGTGCTGGGGCGAATCATACCCTTCGCGAGCAGATCAGTAACCTGGCGCTTCACCTCCAGAGGACTTAACCTGTACATAGGTCGTGAAACAGGCTGTGCGCCGGGTACAAGTGGGATGGTATGGTCAACGGGACACAAAGGAGGAAGCCCAGGTATGTCACAAAAAACGTCTGTGTACTCTGTTAGCAAGGCCTCAACCTCAGGATCCAACGAAGTCTGAGCGGTGGCCGCATTCAAATGCAACCTAGGCCTCGCAAGCAGTCCGTGGGCACCCTTCCGGATCATCCGGATGGCCTCTTTACGCCCGACTGGCTTGGGTTCAGCACGCTGCCCCATGGCGGCCACAGCGTAGTTAACCACAGGCTCCGCTTCAGTCTTACCCCCCTCTGGCTGAACACTTGCAAACGGCACGAAGGGTATTTTGCATGCCAGAGTCCCCTTACGTAGGTGAAGGGTTCCAGACTCTAGGTCAATGCCAGCCCCATACTGCCGTAATGTTGAGGACCCCAGTATATATGTTGCAGCATCGGTGAGCTCACGCAACACATAAGGATGGGTCATGATACACAGAGGACCTATACGCAGGCGAAGGGTGACCCTGCCCAATATGGGTTGCTTACCCCCATCCGCGAGGGTAACCTGTGACCATTCCGACGACTGTGGGGTCAACCCCAACGCATTCACCTCTGCTGATGAGATGAAGTCGTCACTGGCGCCGGTATCGACGAGCGCCTTCAGGGTACGACCAGCAAGATCGACCTGAATCAAGGGAACCCGATTGTCTGCCGGTACCGACTCTGTGGACGAAAGCAAGACGCTCAGGGCGGGTTCAGAACATTCGGCAGAACCCTCAGGATGGGGTGCAGGAGATTCGTACCAAACGTCAACGGTGTAGGCCTGGACCGGCAACGGAACAGGTGCACCTGCTACATCCACACCATTAAACAGGACGGTGCCCGGCTCGAACCGGGAGACAGGCCGCATACCCGCTAGCAACGCCATAGCTTTACGCCGGCAATAAGCAGGTAGAAGGACACATGCGGCCGCGTCTGGACGATGACGCCTACATCTCCTATAGAAGGCCAGCTGCGCTTGCAACTCACGCAAAGATGAGGGGAGGAACAAAACGGTGTGGCCCGACAGATCAATAGACGCCAGGGGTCTTCTCGGTGCAAACAAATTACACCATGAATCAAAACCCACACGTCCTGAGCGACCGTCGAGTGACAATCAACGTCCAATCGCACACTCAATCTGTTCAAGGACCGAAGGCAACAATGCCTTCACGGCTTGCCGCATAGACGACAACCGCCCACCCGCTAGTTCCACATTCCCAGGTGGAGTCCCCTCTGAACCGTCCTGGGCAATCCCCTACTTCGGCTGCTGAGCCAAAGGCGGCAACATGGGACAATCCCTCGTGGGATGATCCCCCGCACATCTCTGGCAAACCTTCATTTTCCTCCGACGCTCAAGCTCGGATTGCGTGCAGCCCCATTTCTTCAGCCAACTGTCGTTGGTGCGTTGACGCTTGGCCTCGTTCTTAGCCTCGTGTTCCACTGCAGCAGACGGTGTACCTCCCTTCCTCTTGCCCTTGGCCGTATCCGAGCTCTGACCTGCACCAGCCGCCCCCCTCAGGGTACCCGAGCCGGAAGCACCACGAATGCCATGACCTCTATCCGTATGAACGGTGGTCACTGCTGCCGTCGGCGTTCTGCGCTCCATTTCGGTCCCTTGGTCGTTGGCTGCAGCGTCGAGAGTCGGACCCTGCACTCGCATGGCATGAACACGAGGAACAGGTTTAACAGCACGTTGCCCGGCTAAGAGACGCTTCTCTACCCCGCGTGCAAAGCGCACCAAGTCCCCATAGGACTCAAAGTCCTTCCCCGCCAAGTCCGTGGCACATTGCGTAGCCAGGACCTCAGACAATCCACGCTGAAACCAAAAGATGCGATCATCCTCCGTAAGGTTACCGATATGCGTGATCAGGGCCTCGAAGCGCGACTGGTACGCAGGTACAGTCTCATCATGGCGCATTCGATACGTGCCAGAAGCTAATGTACTGCGGGCCTCAGCACTAAGCGGTTGAACCTCAGGGGCAAAGCGTGCAAGCAGAGCGTCAGTCAACTCATCAAACGTGTATGTTCGCCTTGCTATTGTCCACTGATCGTACCATGTCTTCGCCACACCCCCGAGGGTGTTCCCAACGAGCAGACACTTAGCAGGATCACGATCACCCCCATGGACCAGTTACATGCGAATGTCACGCAGATATGCACGAGTTGTGTCAGCAATGCTACGCTCAGCATTCTTCTGTTTCATGTCATGCGGGATGTCTAATTTCGGGACAGGAATCAACAGCTTCATCACCTCTCCATCGTCGTTGAATCGACCTTGATGAGGCGGTGCAGCATACGGACCCCTCTGCTCCTCACGTCCAACGGGGCCTGCTTCGGCTGCCGTGACAGGAACAGTCGGATGGATAGGGGTTCGTGGGTCAAGTAGTACATGGGGATCTCGGACACCATCAAGAACATGCATGTATGGGCCCCTCCGAGATGTCTCAGGCACGACGGATGTGTCAGCATGTCCGTCCCCCACTACTAGCCCTACATCACCGCTACCAGATGCCATGGTAAGTCGGCGACTGACTGGTCACAACCTGTGTGCTAAAGGCACTCTACACACAGGTATCAGTCGAGCACAGATCAGACGGTTTCAATCCTACCGACGGATAGTGCTCCCTGCAGATACAGCAAGTATCTGTCCAAGAAGTCCCGTGTTGTATCCCTCCTGCCAATCGCCCATTGATTCTGCGGAGAACCAGGCTTAGTGCATCATGCTCGATTATATCAGAACGTACCAATCGAGGCAGTGGAAGTCTTTGATGCAAGGAGTTACAACATTTATTCCAAGACAGGCGTAGATGACGTGATAGGCTATCAGTGCCTAGCTGAGGCAATCATCATCTAACCGATGCAAATCGGTGCTCGGGCTTATCCAAGAAATACGACCATAAGCGATATATAAGGCGTAAGCTCAACCAAAGCACGGTTAGCTTGTTCCAACGTCAATCGTTATGATTGCGTGTAAATTCATACTTAGGCCGTCAATGAGCATAGCAGATATACTCGCAGCGACGGCTCGCGGTACAGGAGATCTGCAAGTAGTAAGTGTACTACCGTGATCCCGCGTACGGATATTGCTATATAAGCCGTCATAGCAATAATGCAATGTTCTTTACTTGTGTAAAGGTGCCGACTACACCATCGCGCGTAGTATTGCATTCGATGCGCCGCATCGCTCGAGCCATTGCCTTGTCACGCCCGATTACCGCCCAGCAAACATACTACATGCGAAACACTCACAAGCGCTAGGCTAGGTTCCAGAGACCCAGAGCTCTAGCGTCAACGTGTAGGTCCCTCCTAGACTGACTTACTGCTACGTGGCAGTGTCGTCACTTGGCTATGGGTTGGGCTAGGGCCTTGAAAGGTACTCGACTTGGTTCCGCGATAGGTCCAGTCCAGCTTGTAGCTCGTCCGCGGGTTGTAGGAAGGGATCCTACCAACCAAAGGGCTTGAATGGCTGATCAAGGCTCCAGTACACGGCTCGGCAAAGGGCTTGGCAGGACTAATCCGTTACAAGTCGGTAGAAGAAAACGAAAGAAAGTTTGATTCAAAGTTCGGTCGATTACGCTCAAGAAGTACTAAACGCTTCTAGAGCCAAGTGACAAAGTTCACTTGCTCTGCTAGCCATAATATACCTATTCGACTGCTGATGCCGTACACGTCATCGCGAGGCGTTCCACTATTTACCATTCAGTCGGTAAATAGCCCAATCCAGACAGGTTCTGGACTTCTGTCAAGTACGGACACTTGGAAGGGTTGGTTAGTAAATGGTGGGCGGCGGTTAACTAATCCATAATCCTGGTTACGAATTGGTTACCGTCAGTTAGTAAGTTAGTTAAACAGGTATTAACAACGGTTAACAGAGTGCTAAATATCTCTTAAGCATGCACGGAAATGCTTAAGGATACAACAACTGTTCCCCCTCTAGATGCAGCGTCCCCGATGCATAAGACAGAAGCCACAGGCAAGTAGTATAGGGCAATGGATCAGAGAGAGCCCTGCTTAGCTTGTGCCCGTTGCTTAGCTTCGTCCAGCATGGGTTTCATGTCAGAGGTGAAGTTGCGTGCAGGTTCCCAGCTATTATGCTCAGAGGAATACCCAGACCACTTGACTAGATACTCGTGCATGATGCGCTTGTCTACCCTTGCCAACACGGCGTGCCCTGTGGTCTAATATGCGTTCCACAGCATACAGGGTCTGTTTGCCTGACAGCCAAGTGGTAGGGCTGGCCTCCGTGACGGGGGGAGTGCTTTTGTCAGTTTCAGGCAGGTTACCCCGGTATGGGCGTATGAGGGAGACATGGAACGTGGGGTGAATGCGCAGATCAGATGGCAGTTGCAGCTCTACGGCTACTGAGCCTACCATGCACACTACAGGGTATGGCCCCACGAAGCGTGGTAATAGCTTACGGGAACCATCAGCCAGGGAGTGTAAGTTCTTAGTGCTCAACATGACCAATTGACCCTTGGTGAAGATGATGTCCTTCTTGGACTTGTTGTAATAGTCCGTAGCCCGTTGCTGTGCAGCTTCCAGGCAAGCCTTAGCATCAGTTAGTCGGGACACAAAGGACTTGGCAAAGGTCTTTGCAGCGGGTACATTAACATCCAGCTCCCGCCAGACAGGTAAGGCAGGGTTATACCCGTAGTTCAGGAAGAACGGACTGTTGCCAACTGAACGGTTGGTGGCATTGTTAATGGCAAACTCAGCAGCGGTAAGGTATGTATCCCATGCATTGGGTGTACGGCCAGTAAAGTTACGCAGCATATCACCCAGGACACGGTTTACCCGCTCTGTCTGCCCATCAGACTGGGGGTGGTAGGCGGTGGACAGGTTCACCCGCATTCCTACCAGTGTTCCCAGGGCGCCCCAAAACTTACTTGCAAACTGAGTACCGCGATCAGACACCACGGACTTGGGGACCCCATGCAAACGTACCACGTTATCAAAGAACAGACGGGCCGTTTGCTCAGCTGTGCAGGATGATGTCGTGGGGGCCAGGTGGACCATCTTTGTGAAGCGGTCGACAAGGACCAGCACGGCGTCGTATCCTCCCTCAGTTTTGGGCAGCGCAACTACAAAGTCCATGGAAACACTCTCCCAGGGGGCGTCAGGAATAGGTAAAGGTTGGAGGTGCCCGTGAGGTTTCCCAGATTGGGCCTTATTGCGCTGGCACAGGTCACAGGAGAGGACGTAATTCTCAGCGTCCTTAGCCATGCGAGGCCACCAGAATTGGCGACGCAAAAGCTCCAGAAGTCGCGTGCAGCCAGGGTGCCCAGCCAGAGGACCATCATGCAAACGTGACAACAGCTCACGGCGCAGGGAGTCGTCATTAGGAATGACAATTTGGCGGTTGGAACCTTCCTGTCGGATCCATAACCCATGCTCGTTTACCAAGTGCCCCGTGTTACTAGGATCAGAGAACGACGGGTCAGATGCATAAGCAGTTTTTAAGCGCTTGGCAAAGTCAGAGGGCACAACAGACTGTGGCACCTGAGACTTACTGCGTGTGGTTACCGCCAGGATGGCTGCATGCAACGAAGGGTGCCTGCTGAGAGCATCGGTGATGTTCAGTGAGCCGCTCAGGTATTCCCAGTCAAAGTTGAACCGGGCCAAGTACTCCATCCAGCGGGTCTGGCGACGGTTAAGGGATGGCACACCTTGCAGAAAGGTAAGGGGTTTGTGATCAGTCTTAAGGGCGAATGGGCGACCCTCAAGATAACACCGCCATTCCTTCAAGGCATGTAAGACCGCCAACAACTCCTGCTCCCCTGTAGTATAACGGGTTTCTGCTCCCGAGAACTTCTTACTCGTGAATGCAATAGGGCGTCCCTGTTGCAACAGTACAGCCCCCGTGCCGTGTAGAGATGCATCAGTTATGACCTCAACACGAAACGGCAATGAGTAATCAGGGAAGTGCAGGATGATGTCATCAGAGACAGCATGCTTCAGGGCATTGAATGCTTCTTGGCATGCAGGGGTCCAGGCCTCAGGTGAAGAGAATGCTCCCTTACGTGTCAGATTTGTCAGAGGCGCAGCTATGACTGAGTAGCGCTCTATGAACTTACGGAAGTAGTTGGTCAGGCCCAAAAACTTACGAAGTTCCTGCAGGTTGGAGGGCACAGGCCAATCCCGTACAACCGAAGTTTTCCGGGGGTCCATCCGAACGCCATCCTGAGACACTATATGCCCCAGGTACTCCACCTGTGGTTGTGCCCAGTGGCACTTAGTGCGCTTAGCATACAGCTGCTCACGCCGCAGTATCTCAAAGACCTGGCGAAGGTGCTGCAGACTCCTCGCGGGTCTTTGAAAACACCAGGATGTCATCCAGATAACAGATGATGAACTTGTCGATGTATGGCCTGAAGATACGGTCCATGACAGCTTGGAACGTTGCCGGAGCATTAGTTAGTCCGAAGCTCAGGACGGTATACTCATAATGGCCAAACGGCGTACGGAAAGCCGTTTTAGGGATATCAGACTCAGATATCCGGATCTGATTATACCCCTGCTGGAGATCAATGGAGCTAAAGTACGCAGAACCCTTCAGCTTATCCAGCAAATCATCGACATGCGGAAGGGGGTAACGGTTCTTGACCGTAGCAGCATTCAGCCCCCTATAGTCGATGCACATTCTCAGGGTCCCATCCTTCTTACCCACGAACAGAATAGGGGCGGAGTATGGGGATGTGCTCGGCCGTATCATACCTTTCTTCATCAGATCAGTGACCTGTCGCTTAACCTCATCCAGCTCCAAGGGGCTTAGCCGGTACATGGGCCGGGAGATGGGGTGCGAGCCAGGTGCAAGAGGTATGGTGTGATCCACAGGCCGCATTGGAGGTTTGCCAGGGACCTCCTGGAATATATCTGCATATTCCTGTAACAGGGCCTCAAGCTCAGGGTCAGTAGTATCAGATGGGATGGAAGTTGCATTCAGGTGCAACTTGGGCCGTACTAATAAGGCATGGGCCCCCTTGCGGATCATGCGTACCGCAGCCTTTCGGCCAATAGCTTCAGGTTCAGCATGTTGGCAGATAGCAGCAGTGGCAGCATAATTAAAGCAAGGCTCAGGTTTCATCTGCTCTGATGGCTGTCCGGCAGTAGTAAAGGGAACCTTGTAAACTAGAGTCCCCTTACGCAGGCGCAAGGTCTTAGACTCATAGTCCAGGGCAGCCCCATACTGCGCTAGGGTGGATGATCCCAGGATATACGTGGCAGCATCTGTGAGCTCAGGCAACACGTATGGACGGACATTTAACCTCAAAGGACCTGCAGAAAGACGGAGATTGACCTGCCCCAAAATACTTTGCTTACCCCCATCGGCGAGAGTAACTTGTGACCAGGAGCATGGGCTTGGCTTGAGTCCGAGCTGCGAGACCACTGATACTGATATGAAGTCATCACTGGCTCCAGAATCAGCGAGGGCGGTGAATGTGCGACCAGCCGTACTTACGGGGATCAAAGGTACACCAGCGCCTATCAGGGCAGCAGCTTCAGGACACAGGAGGGCTGAAATACAGGGTTCAGCCTCAGGTATCCCCTCCTTAGCCATTCCAGGGGCAGCAAACCAGACGTCAACAGAGTATGGGCTCCCAGGAATCTGGACGGCCTCACCTGCCATATCTATGCTATGGAAGAGAGCCGTACCTGGGGAAAACCTTAGAACCCGTTGCATCCCAGCCAAGAAGGAAGGGCTACGTCGGGACACATACTCAGGCAATAGGAGACAACCTGAAGTCTCAGGGCGTTGACGTTTGCATGCCCTAAAGTGAGCCAACTGCTTCTGAAGCTCACACAGTGAAGAGGGGGTGAACAAGACAGTATGCCCGCCCAAATTAACAGCAGAGAGGGGACGACCTTGAGGCTCAAACAGGTTACACAGGGCATCAAAGCCAGCACGGACCGTTCGAGCGTCAAAAGAAAAACGTCGCCCTATTGCTTGCTCAATCTGACTCAGGACGGCAGGTAGTAGTGCCCGTACTGCACGGCACTTAGCAACTGTCTTGCACATGACAGAGATCCCAGGTGGTGACCCCTCTATCCCAGCCTGGGCAAGGTCCTAGTGACCCTTGCCCTTCGGGTCCTCTGCCAACATAATGGGGCAGGTATCTACCCGGTGCTGGTCGGACCCACAGCGGAGACAGATCCCCTTCTGCTTGCGGTGCAAGAACTCCCGGCGAGTGCACTTAAAGGTGCCGAGGAACTCCATAGGGTCCTTTCCCTTATGGCCCTTCTGCACTTGGCCTTCCTTGGGGGCCAAGTTCTTCCCCTTCTGCCCTCCACGCTTAGACTTACCGGCGCCCTTGCCCTCACGCGGCTGCCCTTCCTGCCCGTTGGTATCTGTTCGAGCGGATGCAGTCCGCGGCCTCTTGGGTGGGGGCGCCGGGGTCTCATCCAAGGGATCCTCATCAGCTCCCATATCCTGAATGGACAAAGCGTTAAGTTTGGGGCGGGCCTGCTTTTCAGCAATCCTACGAGCAGTGAACCTGGTTTCAGCTCCCAGGGCGAACCGAACCAAGTCCTTGTAGGACTAAAGGTGCTACCCGTCAGATCCGTGGCACATTCCCCACTAAGGTCAGCAGAAAGACCTTGCTGGAACCAAAACACACGTTCACTATCAGACAGTCCTGCAATGGGGGTGACAAGGACCTCAAAGCGGCTCTGATAGGAGGAGACAGATTCCCCAGGGCGCATGCGGTATTTGCCAGCAGACAGTTTGTGGCGTGCCTCTGTAGCACGTGACTGGATCTGGGGTGCAAAACGGGCAAGCAGTGCTTCCAGCAGTTCCTCAGATGTATAGGTATCCCTCGCATTAGTCCACTGATCATGCCATGTCTTCGCCGCACCCTCAAGGGCATTGGCCAGGAAAAGACAGCGCATAGAGTCCTGGTGACCCCCACGGACTAAGGTGAAGTACTTCCTAACATCACGGACAAAGGACCTGGTGCGCGGTGCAGTCACTCGCCCTAAATCAGATAGCTTAACATCTGCAGCAATATTAAGCTTAGGCACCGGAATCGTCATTTTCATCACCTCATCCTCATGTCCAGTATGAGGGGGCGCAGATGGCCCAGCAGAGGTGCCCGCAGCAGCAGCATCAGTGGTAGCAGCAGCAGCGGCCATCCCAGCAGCTTCAGTGGCATTAGGCACCAGGTAATTTTGCACTACAGGGCCACGAGCATAAAAAGGGGATGGGAGATAAGCTGGGGACGTTGGTGCCTCAGGGGTTGCTATGCCGCCTGATGCCAAAGGTGGTGGGGCTCTAGCCTGCAGAGTTGGACAGCCTGCCACAGGAGCACTTGATGGCTGTGTCAACCAGGAGAAGCGTTCCCACCTATTAGCCTGGCTAACATTCGTGGCAACCCGGCCAACATACTGAAATGCGTTGGCGACAGCAGCAGATACAGCATTTGCAAAGTTCGCGGCTTGCATAATCTATGCCTGAAAGCCTAACAGAGCGAACAGCAAACGTCTGCTAAAGTTGAAGGCAAAGGCTAGGGCCAGGGCCTACCCAAAACTTCGACGCCCTCAACGAAACTCAAATATTCAGCAGTCCGCGAACGGAGCTTGCTGAGAAGAGCTCGGAGCGACGGTGCAGAAATGTCGCTCTGGCTGGCCGAACCTGCAAACGCACTTGCAGCAAGCGAAACAGGCGCAATACCTTTCAAGAAAATACAAGGTATAATTATTGCAAAACCGCGAAGTAAATCTGCGAGATTGGCTCCTGAGTTCGGTCAGGCACAATGGTACAGACGAAGCTGCGACCTCACAGAATTGCAAAGCGAACTGCAAAACAGGTTCTAATTATAAACCTATATTGCAGGCAATTTTTCGGATGCAGGAAAAACAGCGCGTCTGCAAAGCGAGTTCCGGTCGTCGCACCAACTAATAAGTGCGACCTAGCAAAAGCAGAACCGAAATCACAGAAAACAGATTCTAATTATCGCCTATTTATTGCCAAATTTACAGACCAGTATTGGCAGCGGCAGCAAGGATAGCGGCTCCCAATTCGTCGTCCATTTCCATAGCGAGTTCGGGAGGGGGGAGGTCTTGGTCGACGTCCATTGCTTGGGAGATGTACTAAGCTATTCCAGCCAGATAATTGCAGGCAATCAGGGAGACTTGAGCGGAAGACTTGAACGGAAGGCTTTCGAGACGTCCCAGGGAGGAACAGTCTCGATACCAGCTTGTTGTATTAGAAACCAATTGATGGTGGCATCGAAAGATACAGGTTGTTGGGCCAGAGCCCGATTATATAGCATCACAGAGCCAGAGATCCAAGTCGTACTTGGGTGATGTCGTAGAGTCTCGAATCAGACGTGACGGCCAGAGGTCACTCCAACAACCGGAAAATCAGTGAACCAGGAACCAGGCGTTCCACTATTTACCATTCAGTCGGTAAATAGCCCAATCCAGACAGGTTCTGGACTTCTGTCAAGTACGGACACTTGGAAGGGTTGGTTAGTAAATGGTGGGCGGCGGTTAACTAATCCATAATCCTGGTTACGAATTGGTTACCGTCAGTTAGTAAGTTAGTTAAACAGGTATTAACAACGGTTAACAGAGTGCTAAATATCTCTTAAGCATGCACGGAAATGCTTAAGGATACAACACGACCAAGTCGCTGGGCCATGCGCACTATTCGCGATACCAATCACGCGATGTATGCTTGCAGCGTTGTGCACGATGCATTAGGCGTTATGCTGTTCGCGGGTTGCTTGTGCCCTTAGCCAGTGCGCCTAACGCGTGCGGTGTGACGTGCTGCGTGGCGTGCGTGCGGTCGCGTCGTGCCTGCTGCCGTACTGCTCCAAGCATCCACGTACGACAGGGGTGATGTCATCGCTGTCGTATCGCTCCGCACGTCCACGTACGACAGGTGACGTCATCAGTGCCGTACCACTACACGCGCCCACGTACGACAGGTGACGTCATCAGAGCCATATCGCTCCTCATGTCCATGTACAACAGGTGACGTCATCAGTGCCGTACCGCTCCGCGTGTCCACGTACGACAGGTGACGTCATCAGTGCCGTACCGCTCCGCGCGTCCACGTATGACAGGTGACGTCCGATGACGTGTTGCGCGATATAGCGATGGTGGGTGCAACCCTAGCAGAGCTTCGGCAAAGTGACGCGTGGTACAACAATTATTTCCCCCCCAATAGGCAGCATCCTCGCTGCCGCACAAGCGACAAAGGCTACTGAGATTGCGTGGCACGCAATCTAGCCTCTTCACGGATGGGCGCCATCTCCGGGGAGAAATTACGCGCAGGTTCCCACGAGTTGTGCTCACTTGCGTAGTCCATCCACTTGACCAAGTACTCGTGCACGGTGCGCTTGCGTCGATGTCTACCCACACGCCGGGTGCGGTAGTCCAAGATACGCTCCACATCGTATACCTTCTGCTTTCCTGCGACCCAAGTCTCAGGACCTGGTTCGACTGCTGCAGAGGTATCAGGGTTTAGGCGCGGGCTCCATGCCACGATACGGACGAACAAGTGACACATGGAACGTCGGGTGGATGTTCATGTTAGAGGGCAACGCAAGCTTGACGGCTATGTTCCCTACCATGCGCACAACGGGGTACGGACCAATCCAACAGGGCAAAAGCTTACGGGATCCTTCGGCAAAGGAACGCAAGTTCTTAGTGCTCAGTAGAACCATCTGTCCTTCCGAAAAGACCACGTCCCGCTTGGACTTGTTGTAGTACTCCGTTGCTCGTTGCTGTGCCGCGTCCAAACACGACTTCGCGTCTGTCATTCGGGATAAGAACGTCTTGGCAAAGGCCTTAGCCGCAGGGACATACACCTCCAGCTCACGCCACACAGGTAGCGCCGGGTGAAACCCATAAGTCAGGAAGAACGGGCTTTGACCTGTTGACCGATTAACAGCATTGTTAATCGCAAACTCTGCCACAGTCAGGTAAGTATCCCAAATGAGAGGCGTGCGACCAGCAAAGTTGCGCAACATATCCCCCAGTGTGCGATTCGTGCATTCGGTCTGGCCGTCAGACTGCGGGTGGTACGCCGTACTCAGGTTAACCCGCATGCCCACAAGCTTGCACAGCGCTTCCCAAAACTTAGACGTGAATTGACCGCCATGGTCCGAGACCACGTTCTTAGGGACGCCGTGCAACCGAACCACGTTATCGAAAAACAGGCGTGCAGTCTGCTCAGCAGTGCAGGTCAACGTGGTAGGTGCAAGGTGAACCATCTTAGTCAAACGGTCAACCATGACGAGCACCGAGTCGTATCCCCCTTCAGTTTTGGGCAGCGCGACCACGAAGTCCATGGAAACACTTTCCCAAGGTGCGTCAGGGATAGGCAATGGTTGCAGCAACCCGTGGCCCCTACCGGACAAAGCTTGTTGTGCTGGCACAAACTGCATGTCTGCACGAAGTTCTCGGCATCTCTCGCCAGACGAGACCACCAGAATGAGTGTCGCACCAACTCGACCAGCCGTGTGCTACCTGGGTGTCCTGCCAATGGATCCTCATGGAAACGGGAAAGGATATCACGACGAAGGGAATCGTCGTTAGGCATGACAATCTGAGTCATCGATCCTTCCGCCCGTAGCCAAAGACCATTCTGCTTGCGTAGGTGCTCAACATTGCCAGGCGAAGCAAACCAAGAGTCACCGGCATAGGCATCCTTCAGGCGAGCCGCGAGGTCTGAGGACAAAGGCACATCCGGGGTCTGTGGACGATGGACAGGCGCCGCCAAAATTGCAGCATGTAGCAATGGATGTCGACTGAGAGCGTCGGCGATGTTAATCCGACCAGCAACGTGCTCCCAGGTGCAGTCAAACCGCGCGAGGTACTCCATCCACCTTGCTTGTCGTCGGTTCAACGTAAGGACGCTTTGCAAAAACGTCAGGGGCTTGTGATCAGTCTTAAGGGTGAAGGGTCGTCCCTCTAGGTAACAACGCCACTCCTTAAGCGCGTGCAAGACCACTAGCAGCTCCTGTTCCCCTGTGGTATAACGGGTTTCTGCGCCCGTAAACTTCTTACTCGTGAAGGCAATCGGTCGTCCTTCCTGCAACAGTACAGCGCCGCTCCCATACAACGAAGCATCCGAAAATACTTCGACACGAAACGGCAACAAGTAGTTGGGGAATGCAAGGGTAATGTCGTCGGCAACGACACGTTTAAGCTCTTCGAACGCCAGCTGACACTCGGGCGTCCAGGCACTAGGCAAATCGAAAGCTCCCTTGCGAGTCAAATCAGTGAGTGGGGCCGCAAGGACAGAGTACTGCTTGATGAACTTACGGAAGTAATTGGTCAAGCCGAGGAAGCTACGAAGCTCCTGAAGGTTCTGAGGCGCTGGCCACTCCCAAACCACAGCTACCTTCCGTGGGTCCATCCTGACACCAGTGGCCGACACAATGTCCCATACTGCCGTAATGTTGAGGACCCCAGTATATATGTCGCAGCATCAGTCAGCTCACGCAACACATAAGGTTGGGTCGTAATACGCAGAGGACCTATACACAGGCGAAGGGTGACCCTGCCGAATATGGGTTGCTTACCCCCATCCGCGAGGGTAACCTGCGACCATTCCGACGACTGTGGGCACAGACCCAATGCATTCACCTCTGCCAATGAGATGAAGTCGTCACTGGCGCCAGTATCGACGAGCGCCTTCAGGGTGCGACCAGCAAGATCGACCTGAATCAAGGGAACCCAATTGTCTGCCGGTACCGACTCTGCGGACGAAAGCAAGACGCTCAGGGCGGGTTCGAAACATTCGGCAGAACCCTCAGAATGAGGTGCAGGAGATTCATACCAAACGTCAACGGCGTAGGCCTGGACCGACAACAGAACAGGTGCACCTGCTAAATCAACACCGTTATACAGAACGGTGCCCGGCTCGAACCGGCAGACTTTCCGCATACCCACTAGCAAAGTTGAGGCTTTTCGCCGACTATATGCAGGTAGAAGGACGCAAGCGGCAGTGTCTGGACGTTGATGCCTACATCTCCTATAGAAGGCCAGCTGCGCTTGCAGCTCATGCAGAGATGAGGGGAGGAACAAGACGGTGTGACCCAACAAATCGATAGACGCCAGCGGCTTGCTCGGTGCAAACAGGTTACACAGCGAGTCAAAACCTACACGTCCTGAGCGACCGTCGAGCGACAATCGACGTCCAATCGCGCGCTCGATTTGTTCAAGGACCGAAGGCAACAATGCCCTCACGGCTTGCCGCACTGACGACAACCGCCCACCCTCTAGTTCCGTCTTCCCAGGTGGAGTCCCCTCCGAACCATCCTGGGCAATCCCCTACATCGGCCACTGATCCAAAGGCGGTAGCATCGGGCAATCCTTCGTAGGATGTTCCGCAGACGCACATCTCAGGCAAACCTTCATGCTCTTCCGACGCTTAAGCTCGGAATGCGTGCAACCCCATTTATCCAGCCAACCGTCGTTGGTGCGTTGTCACTTCGTCTCGTTCTTAGCTTCGTGCGCAGCCGCAGCAGACGGCGAACCTCCCTTCCTCTTGCCTTTGGCCGGATCCGCGCGTTGACCTGCGCCGGTTGACCCTTTGCGGTTACCCGATCCGGAAGTGCCGCGAACACTGTGACCGCGATCCGTGCGAACGGTGGTCACTGCTGCCGTTGGCGTTCGACGCTCCGTTTTGGCCCCCTGGTCCATGGCAGCAGCGTCGAACGTCGGATCCTGCACTCGCATGGCATGAACACGAGGAACAGGTTTAACAGCACGCTGACCAGCCAAGAGACGCTTCTTGACCCCGCGCGCAAAGCGCACCGAATCCCCATAGGACTCAAAGTCCTTCCCCGCCAAGTCCGTGGCACATTGCGTAGCCAGGACCTCAGACAATCCACGCTGAAACCAAAAGATGCGATCGTCCTCCGTCAGGTTACCGATAGGCGTGATCAGGGCCTCGAAGCGCGACTGGTACGCTGGTACAGTCTCATCGTGGCGCATTCGATACAAGCCAGAGGCCAACGTACTGCGAGCCTTAGCACTCAACGATTGAACCTCGGGAGCAAAGCGTGCAAGCAGAGCGTCAGACAACTCTTCAAACGTGTATGTCCGCCTTGCCATTGTCCACTGATCGTACCATGCCTTCGCCACACCCACGAGGGTGTTCCCGACGAACAGATATTTCACAGGTTCACGATCACCACCACGGACCAGTTGCAAGTACATGCGAACATCACGCAGGTATGCACGAGTTGTATCAGCAATGCTATGCTCAGCATTCTTATGTTTCGCGTCATGTGGGATGTCTAATTTTGGGACAGGAATCGACAGTTTTATCACCTCTCCATCGTCGTCGAATCGACCTTGACGAGGCGGTGCAGCAGACGGACCCCTCTGCTCCTCGCGTCCAACGGGGCCTGCTTCGGCTGCCGTGACAGGAACAGTCGGATGGATAAGAGTCCGTGGGTCTAGTAGCGCAGGGGGATCTCGGACACCGTCAAGGGCATGCGTATATGGGCCCCTCAGAGATGTCTGCAGCTCATGCAGAGATGAGGGGAGGAACAAGACGGTGTGACCCAACAAATCGATAGACGCCAGCGGCTTGCTCGGTGCAAACAGGTTACACAGTGTTTATTACACAGATGTCTTAGGAACGACGGACGTGTCAGCACGACCGTCCCCCACCACTAGCCCTACATCACCGCTACCAGATGCCATGGTAAATCGGCGACTGACTGGTCACAACCTCGTGCGATAAAGGCACTCTCACACAGGTATCGGTCGAGCGCAAATCAGACGGTTTTTAAGCCTACCGATGGATACACTATAACAAAGGATTCGTGCGTTAGTTCGCGTAAGGCTCGCGTTAGGGTCCCCTAACGCGAGCCTAACACGAACTAACGCGAACTAAAGCAAGATTTACGCACTGCAAACGCATTAAAAACGCACTGCGTTATTTGTCGCGTCTGTCCTAACGCGACCTAAAGCAAACGCAAACAACTTTTTTGTCTTCGCACGAAATGTTTTGCGTATGGTGTGCGTTAACATTAGCATACTTACGTGACGTTTACGCTGTACGATTCGCACTTATATGACTTTTAAGGTAAGCGTTAGGCTCTAACGCGCACTTGCGTTAGGCAAACCCAACCGCGTGTGAATAAGCACCACTTGCGATACTGAAAGCACACGAAAAGCACTCTTACGCACTAATTTGCTCATAAACGCATGAATATGTAAGGCTGCAAATATGGGTCTTTGCGTATGTACTGTAACGCAGCATTCACATGGCGTTAAGCTTGCGTACAGCATAGCGAGCGGTTTTTTTTCAATCCATAACCGTCATTCAGCATCCTGTTTATTTGTTTACTGTTATTGGTTTCAGTTTATATTTGTCGTTATGATTTGCACCTGCTACTGGATATTTAGTTCGGTACTGAAAGAATGCTTTTTTCGTACTCTAGGCAGCCATACCCGAGAAAACGCATAGAACCGAAATTCGGCAATGATTGTTAACCATGATTTACAGGGTTGCTTGCGAGTCCATATCCACGTATCACAGCAGAGCTTCCAAGCGAGCTTCATCATTGTAATCACCATGCAACATTGACAGTAACTGTTCCGAGAATGATGCACCTATTTTATGCAATCCTTTCATTAAAAATTCCCTTCTCCTTTCGAGATTTCATCAACCAGTCTACCCGTACGTGCACTGGTATGAATTATCTGCCATCTATGAATTAGTACCGTCAATAATACATGCGAATCCTATCTATTCATCATCACTATCATCCTCTTCTGCAATCTCATCATCGTCCTCTGAAGTGCTGTCTGCCTCATCCTGCTCGTCCTCACTCTTGTCGTTCTGACTTGCGCCTCGACGGCCATGTCGTGCCCTGGAAGATGGCATTTCTTCGGTTTTCTTCACCTGTTATGTCAATAAAGCAACAAATAAAAAATAATATTAACACATGCCACCAATCATGACAACGCTGTAAAGTGCAGAACTTTACCTTCTGTCGCTTCGGGTCGCGATTCTCTTCGTCCTCGTCCTCGTCCTCATCCTCTATCACCTACGGATACATAGAGGCCATGGCTAACAAAAATATAAAAGATAATATTAATTAAATAAAATATACTCGCAGATTGGTTGTTATGCTTCTTCGTACCTTTGCCTTCAATAATGAGCAATAATGAGCAGGTACATACTGCTGTTCCTATTACTTCGCGAGCTGAACACCCTCACAACATTGAGATGCTAAATGCACCAGCCATGCATCCTCTTCATCCTCAGTAAGGTCTTCTGCCACTGCCACCCAATAACAAGCACAACCAATTGAATATAAGAACAAGAAATACATGAAGAAGCACAGAATAATATGAAATTTTAACTTCATGGTCAGTATATTTTTCCCGTACCTTTGCTTGGCCTCTTGCCCTAGTAGCGGCACCTTGCCGCACCTCGCTCACTCGCCATCATTCGCACCTCGCTCTCTCGCCTTCATTCATGGCCTTCAATGGGCTGGAAATATATGTCCAAGACTATAACTTAAAACATTATTAGTCCTAAACAACATTTATGGTCAAGCAAGTGCTTAGGAGCCTAGGATGTTATGGTCTCTATTTCTCTGGCTTGGTAAGCTGCGATGTGTTGTACCACGCGTCACTTTTCCTAAGCTCTGCTAGAGTTGCACCCACCATCGCTCGGTCGCGCACGACACCGTGTCACCCTGTCGTACGTGGATGCGCGGAGCGATACGGCACCGTCGTACGTGGACGCGCGGAGCGATACGGCACCGTCGTACACGGAATGGTACGGCACCGTCGTACGTGGACGCGCGGAGTGATACGGCACTATCGTACGGTACGGCAGCACGGTACGACGGTACGGCACTATCGTACGGTATGGCAGCACGGTACGACGGTACGTCACTGTCGTACGTGGACGCGGGGAGCGGTACGGCACCGATGACGTCACTGTCGTACGTGGACGCGGGGAGCGGTACGGCACCGATGACGTCACTGTCGTACGTGGACGCGGGGAGCGGTACGGCACTGATGACGTCAGTTGTCGTACGTGGACACTGTGGAGCGATACGGCACTGATGACGTCACCCCTGTCGTACGTGGACACTGTGGAGCGATACAGCACTGATGACGTCACCCCTGTCGTACGTGGACACTTGGAGTAGTACGGCAGCGGGCGCGACGCGATCGCACGCATGTCACGCAGCACGTCGCACCGCACACGTTAGGCACACTGGCTAAGGGCACAAGCAACCCGCAATGAGCACATCGCCTAATGCACTGTGCACAACGCTGCAAGCATACATTGCGTGATCGGCATCGCGATAAGTGCGCATGGTCCGGCGACTTGGTCGCGGACGATCTAGAATGCATGAGGCATCGCATAGCAACGCGCACTAACGATAATACGTGCATTATGCATACGCGCGCGCACGAGCACGATAAGGTGAGCGCACCTTGAGGTCGCGAGGCAATGGCTCGAGCGATGCGGCGCGTCGAATGCAACACTACGCGCGATGGCGTAGTCAGCACCTTTACGCGAGTAAAGAACATTGCACTATTGCTATGACGGCTTATATAGCAATATCCGCACGCGGGATCACGGTAGTACATTTACTACTTGCAGATCTCTTGTACCGCGAGCCGTCGCTGCGAGTATATCTGCTAAGCGCATTGACGGCCTAAGTGGAGAATCACCACGCGAACATTGCGATTGACATTTATATAAGCTAACCGCGCTTTGGTTGAGCTTACGCCTTTTATATCGCTTATGGTCGTATTTCTTGGATAAGCCCGAGCACCGATTCGCATCGGTTAGATGATGATTGCCTCGGCTAGGCACTGATAGCCTATCACGTCATCTCCGCCTGTCTTGGAATATACGTTGTAACTCCTTGCATCGAAGACTTCCGCTGCCTCGATTGGTACGTTCCGGTATAATCGAGCATGATGCACTGAGCCTGGTTCTCCGCAGAATCAATGGGCGATTATGAGGAGTGATACAACAAATTTGGTATCGAGACGCAAGGTTCGTTCACGGCCTGCTGTCTCACCCTGATCTCTTCCGTAAGTAGGTCACTTATATGGCTGGAGTCTGCGATGGCAATCTGAGTCCTTTGGATACATTCGCGGAGGAGCTTGGCCGAGCTGTGATGGCCGCGGCCGCCTCTGGTCTGTAATTGCCTTGCTGCTCTTGCATTGTCATTCGTTTTGCCTGTTCGAAGTACGCGCTTCTGAGCCGCAGGTGAATCGAATCGAGTCTCACTCGCTGCTGCATCGATTGATTCGAATCCGAGTCCGGATCAGTTGCGGGCGCTTATTGCGCGCACACGCGAAGTGCGAGACTCTTCGGACGGATACTTGCTGTATCTGCAGGGAGCGCTTTCCGTCGGTAGGCTTAAAAACCGTCTGATTGTCGCTCGACCGATACCTGTGTGAGAGTGCCTTTATCGCACGAGGTTGCGGCCGGTCAGTCGCCGATTTACCATGGCATCTGGTAGCGGTGATGTAGGGCTAGTAGTGGGGGACGGTCGTGCCGACACGTCCGTCGTCCCTGAGACATCTCGGAGGGGCCCTTACACGCATGTTGTTGACGGTGTCCAAGATCCCCCTGCGCTACTAGACCCACGGACTCCCATCCATCCGACTGTTCCTGTCACGGCAGCCGAAGCAGGCCCCGTTGGACGCGAGGAGCAGAGGGGTCCATCTGCACCCCTTCGTCAAGGTCGATCTGACGACGAAGAAGAAGTGATGAAACTGTCGCTTCCTGTCCCGAAATTAGACATCCCGCATGATGCGAAACATAAGATTGCGGGGCGAAGCATTGCCGATACAACTCGTGCGTACCTGCGTGATGTCCGCGTGTACTTGCGACTGGTCCGTGGTGGTGATCGTGACCCTGTGAAATGCCTGTTCGTCGGGAACACCCTCGCGGGTGAGGCGAAGGCATGGTACGATCAATGGACAATGGCAAGGCAGACATACACGTTTGAGGAGTTGGCCCGTGCTTTGCTTGCGCGCTTTGCTCCCGAGGTTCAATCGTTGAGTGCTAAGGCTCGCAGTACGTTAGCATCTGGCACATATCGCATGCGCCCTGATGAAACAGTACCTGCGTACCAGTCGCGCTGCGAGGCCCTGATCACGCCCATCGGTAACCTGACGGAGGAGGACCGCATCTTTTGGTTTCAGCGTGGATTGTCTGAGGTCCTGGCGCAGCGATGTGCCACGGACTTGGCGGGAAAGGACTTTGGGTCCTATGAGGATTTGGTGCAATTTGCGCAAGGGGTCGAGAAGCGTCTCTTAGCTGGCCAGCGTGCTATTAAACCTGTCCCTCGTGCTCATGCCATGCGAGTGCAGGATCCGGCGTCTGACACTGCGGCCATGGACCAGGGCGCCAAAACGGAGCGTCGAACGCCAACGGCAGCAGTGACCACCGTTCGTAAGGATCGCGGTCACGGCGTTCGCGGCGCTTCCGGATCGGGTAACCGCAAAGGGTCAACCGGCGCAGGTCAACGCGCGGATCCAGCCAAGGGCAAGAGGAAAGGGGGTTCGCCGTCTGCAGCGGCTGCGCACGAAGCTAAGAACGAGACCAAGCGGCAACGCACCAGTGACGGTTGGTTGGAAAAATGGGGTTGCACGCACTCCGAGCTTGCGTGTCGGAAGAGCAAGAAGGTTTGCCTGAGATGCGCGTCGGCGGAACATCCCATGAGGGAGTGTCCGCACCTACCGCCTTTGGCTCAGCGGCCGAAGTAGGGGATTGCCCAGGATGGCTCGGAGGGGACTCCACCTGGGAAGCCGGAACTAGAGGGTGGGCGGTTGTCGTCAGTGCGGCAAGCCGTGAGGGCACCGTTGCCTTCGGTCATTGAACAAATCGAGCGCGCGATTGAACGTCGATTGTCGCTCGACGGTCGCTCAGGACGTGTAGGTTTTGACTCGCTGTGTAACTTGTATGCACTGAGTAAACCGCTGGCGTCTATCGATTTGTTAGGCCACACCGTCTTGTTCCTCCCCTCATCTCTGCGCGAGCTGTCCGTGCAGCTGACCTTCTATAGGAGAAGTAGGCGTCAACGTCCAGACACTGCCGCTTGCGTCCTTCTACCCGCTTATAGTCGGCGAAAAGCCTCAACTTTGCTAATGGGTATGCGGAAAGTCTGCCGGTTCGAGCCGGGCACCGTTCTGTATAACGGTGTTGATTTAGCAGGTGCACCTGTTCCGTTGTCAGTCCAGGCCTACGCCGTTGACGTTTGGTACGATGCTCCTGCACCTCATTCTGAGGGTTCTGTCGAACGTTTCGAACCCACCCTGAGCGTCTTGCTTTCGTCCGCAGAGTCGGTACCGGCAGACAATCGGGTTCCTTTGATTCAGGTCGATCTTGCTGGTCGCACCCTGAAGGCGCTCGTCGATACCGGCGCCAGTGACGACTTCATCTCATTGGCAGAGGTGAATGCATTGGGTCTGTGCCCACAGTCGTCGGAATGGTCGCAGGTTACCCTCGCGGATGGGGGTAAGCAACCCATATTGGGCAGGGTCACCCTTCGCCTGTGTATAGGTCCTCTGCGTATTACGACCCAACCTTATGTGTTGCGTGAGCTGACTGATGCTGCGACATATATACTGGGGTCCTCAACATTACGGCAGTATGGGGCCGGCATTGACCTAGAGTCTGGAACCCTTCGCCTTCGTAAGGGGACTCTGTCGTGCAAAGTACCCTTCGTGCCGTTTGTAAGTGTTGAGCCAGAGGGGGGTAAGTCTGAAGCGGAGCCTGTGGTTAACTACGCTGTGAAAGCCATGGGGCAGCGTGCTGAACCCAAGCCAGTCGGGCGTAAAGAGGCCATCCGGATGATCCGGAAGGGTGCCCACGGACTGCTTGTGAGGCCTAGGTTGCATTTGAATGCGACGACCGCTCAGTCTTCTTTGGATCCTGAGGTTGAAGCCTTGCTCACAGGGTACGCAGACGTTTTTCGTGACGTGCCTGGGCTTCCTCCTTTGCGTCCCGTGGACCATACCATCCCACTCGTACCCGGCGCTCAGCCTGTTTCAAGACCTATGTACAGGTTAAGTCCTCTGGAGTTGGACGAGGTGAAGCGCCAGGTAACTGATCTGCTCACAAAGGGTATGATTCGCCCCAGCACATCTCCGTATTCTGCGCCGATTCTGTTTGTCGGTAAGAAGGATGGGAGCTTGCGCATGTGCATCGATTACAGGGGGTTGAACGCAACGACGGTCAAAAACCGTTACCCATTACCGCGCGTGGACGACCTGCTCGATAAGCTAAAGGGCTCGGCCTACTTCAGCTCGATCGACTTGCAACAGGGATACAATCAGATTCGCATCGCTGCGTCTGATGTGCCGAAAACCGCTTTTCGGACGCCCTTTGGTCACTTCGAGTACACGGTCTTGTCGTTCGGGTTGACCAATGCCCCTGCGACGTTTCAGGCGGTCATGGATCGCATGTTTAGACCGTATATCGACAGGTTCGTCGTGTGCTACTTGGACGACATCCTGGTCTACTCCAAGACGCGCGAGGAGCATCTGGAGCATCTTAAGCTTGTGCTTGAGGTGTTGAGGCGGGAGCAATTGTTTGCGAAGCGTGCCAAATGCTCTTGGGCGCAGCCTCAGGTGGAGTACTTGGGCCACATCGTGTCGGCAACCGGCGTCAAGATGGACCCACGGAAGGTAGCTGTGGTTCGCGATTGGCCAGCGCCTTGGAACCTTCAGGAGCTTCGTAGCTTCCTCGGCTTGACCAACTATTTCCGTAAGTTCATCAAGCAGTACTCTGTCCTTTCGGCCCCACTCACTGATCTGACGCGTAAGGGAGCTTTCGATTCGCCTGGTGCATGGACGCCCGAGTGTCAGCTGGCGTTCGAGGAGCTAAAGCGTGTCGTTGCCGACGACGTTACCCTTGCGTTCCCCGACTACTCGTTGCCGTTTCGTGTCGAAGTGTTTTCGGATGCTTCGTTGTATGGGAGCGGCGCTGTTCTATTGCAGGAAGGGCGACCGATCGCCTTCACGAGTAAGAAGTTTACGGGCGCAGAAACCCGTTATACTACAGGGGAGCAGGAGCTGCTGGCGGTCTTGCACGCGCTTAAGGAGTGGCGTTGTTACCTAGAGGGACGACCCTTCACCCTTAAGACTGACCACAAGCCCCTGACGTTTTTGCAAAGCGTCCCCACGTTGAACCGGCGTCAAGCGAGGTGGATGGAGTACCTCGCACGGTTTGACTGCACCTGGGAGCACGTTGCCGGCCGGATTAACATCGCCGACGCTCTCAGTCGACATCCGTCGCTACATGCTGCGATTTTGGCGGCGCCTGTCCAACGTCCACCGACCCCGGACGTGCCTCTGTCCTCAGACCTTGCGGCTCGCCTGAAGGCTGCCTATGCGGGCGACTCTTGGTTTGCTTCGCCCGGCAACGTTGAGCACCTACGCAAGCAGAATGGTCTTTGGCTACGGACGGAAGGATCGACGACTCAGATTGTCGTGCCTAACGACGACTCCCTTCGTCGCGACATCCTTTCCCGTTTTCATGAGGACCCGTTGGCAGGACACCCAGGTAGCACACGGCTGGTCGAGTTGGTGCGACGCTCATTCTGGTGGTCTCGTCTGGCGAGAGATGCCGAGAACTTCGTACAGACATGCAGTCTGTGCCAGCGCAACAAGGCTTTGTCCGGTAGGGGCCACGGGTTGTTGCAACCGTTGCCTGTTCCTGACGCGCCTTGGGAAAGTGTTTCCATGGACTTTGTAGTCGCGCTGCCCAAAACTGAGGGAGGGTACGACTCGGTGCTTGTCATGGTTGACCGTTTGACTAAGATGGTTCACCTTGCACCTACCACGTCGACCTGCACTGCTGAGCAGACTGCACGCCTGTTTTTCGATAACGTGGTTCGGTTGCACGGCGTCCCTAAGAACGTGGTCTCGGACCGTGGCGGTCAGTTCACGTCTAGGTTTTGGGAAGCGCTCTGCAAGCTAGTCGGCATGCGGGTTAACCTGAGCACGGCATACCACCCGCAGTCTGACGGCCAGACCGAACGCACGAACCGCACATTGGGGGATATGTTGCGCAACTTTGCTGGTCGCACGCCTCTCGTTTGGGATACTTACCTGACTGCGGCAGAGTTCGCGATTAACAATGCTGTTAATCTGTTAATCGGTCGACAGGTCAAAGCCCGTTCTTTCTGACTTATGGGTTTCACCCGGCGCTACCTGTGTGGCGTGAGCTGGAGGTGTATGTCCCTGCGGCTAAGACCTTTGCCAAGACGTTCTTATCCCGAATCACAGACGCGAAGTCGTGTTTGGACGCGGCGCAGCAGCGAGCAACGGAGTACTACAACAAGTCCAAGTGGGACGTGGTCTTTTCGGAAGGACAGATGGTTCTGCTGAGCACTAAGAACCTGCGTTCCTTTGCCGAGGGGCCCCGAAAGCTGTTGCCCCGTTGGATTGGTCCGTACCCCGTTGTGCGCATGGTAGGGAACGCCGCTGTCGAGCTCGCGTTGCCCTCTAACATGAACATCCACCCTACGTTCCATGTGTCACTTGTTCGTCCGTACCGTGGCACGGAGCCCGCGCCTGTCACCACTGATACCCCTGCAGCAGTCGAACCAGGTCCTGAGACTTGGGCAGCAGGCAAGCAGAAGGTATACGACGTGGAACGCATCTTGGACTACCGCACTCGACGTGTGGGTAGACACCGGCGCAAGCGCACCGTGCACGAGTACCTGGTCAAGTGGACGGACTACTCAAGTGAGCACAACTCGTGGGAACCTGCGCGCAATTTCTCCCCGGAAATGGCGCCCATCCTTGAGGAGGCTAGGTTGCGTGCCACGCAATCTCAGTAGCTCTGGTCGCCCGAGCGGCAGCGAGGACGCTGCCTATGGGGGGGGGGAATAATTGTTGTACCACGCGTCACTTTTCCTAAGCTCTGCTAGAGTTGCACCCACCATCGCTCGGTCGCGCACGACACTGTGTCACCCTGTCGTACGTGGATGCTGTTGTATCACTCCTCATAATCGCCCATTGATTCTGCGGAGAACCAGGCTTAGTGCATCATGCTCGATTATATCGGAACGTACCAATCGAGGCAGCGGAAGTCTTTGATGCAAGGAGTTACAACGTATATTCCAAGACGGGTGTAGATGACGTGATAGGCTATCAGTGCCTAGCCGAGGCAATCATCATCTAACCGATGCAAATCGTTGCTCGGGCTTATCCAAGAAATACGACCATAAGCGATATAAAAGGCGTAAGCTCAACCAAAGCGCGGTTAGCTTGTACGAATGTCAATCGCAATGTTCGCGTGGTGATTCTCCACTTAGGCCGTCAATGCGCTTAGCAGATATACTCGCAGCGACGGCTCGCGGTACAAGAGATCTGCAAGTAGTAAATGTACTACCGTGATCCCGCGTGCGGATATTGCTATATAAGCCGTCATAGCAATAGTGCAATGTTCTTTACTCGCGTAAAGGTGCCGACTACGCCATCGCGCGTAGTGTTGCATTCGACGCGCCGCATCGCTCGAGCCATTGCCTCGCGACCTCAAGGTGCGCTCGCCTTATCGTGCTCGTGCGCGCGCGTATGCATAATGCACGTATTATCGTTAGTGCGCGTTGCTATGCGATGCCTTATGCATTCTAGATCGTCCGCGACCAAGTCGCCGGACCATGCGCACTTATCGCGATGCCGATCACGCAATGTATGCTTGCAGCGTTGTGCACAGTGCATTAGGCGATGTGCTCATTGCGGGTTGCTTGTGCCCTTAGCCAGTGCGCCTAACGTGTGCGGTGCGACGTGCTGCGTGACATGCGTGCGATCGCGTCGCGTCCGCTGCCGTACTACTCCAAGTGTCCACGTACGACAGGGGTGACGTCATCAGTGCCGTATCGCTCCACAGTGTCCACGTACGACAGGGGTGACGTCATCAGTGCCGTATCGCTCCACAGTGTCCACGTACGACAGGGGTGACGTCATCAGTGCCGTATCGCTCCACAGTGTCCACGTACGACAACTGACGTCATCAGTGCCGTACCGCTCCCCGCGTCCACATACGACAGTGACGTCATCGGTGCCGTACCGCTCCCCGCGTCCACGTACGACAGTGACGTCATCGGTGTCGTACCGCTCCCCGCGTCCACGTACGACAGTGACGTACCGTCGTACCGTGCTGCCGTACCGTACAATAGTGCCGTACCATCGTACTGTGCTGCCGTACCGTACGATAGTGCCGTATCGCTCCGCGCGTCCACGTACGACGGTGCCGTACCATTCCGTGTACGACGGTGCCGTATCGCTCCACGCGTCCACGTACGACAGGGTGACACGGTGTCGTGCGCGACCGAGCGATGGTGGGTGCAACTCTAGCAGAGCTTAGGAAAAGTGACGCGTGGTACAACAATTATTCCCCCCCCCATAGGCAGCGTCCTCGCTGCCGCTCGGGCGACCAGAGCTACTGAGATTGCGTGGCACGCAACCTAGCCTCCTCAAGGATGGGCGCCATTTCCGGGGAGAAATTGCGCGCAGGTTCCCACGAGTTGTGCTCACTTGAGTAGTCCGTCCACTTGACCAGGTACTCGTGCACGGTGCGCTTGCGCCGGTGTCTACCCACACGTCGAGTGCGGTAGTCCAAGATGCGTTCCACGTCGTATACCTTCTGCTTGCCTGCTGCCCAAGTCTCAGGACCTGGTTCGACTGCTGCAGGGGTATCAGTGGTGACAGGCGCGGGCTCCGTGCCACGGTACGGACGAACAAGTGACACAAGTGAACGTAGGGTGGATGTTCATGTTAGAGGGCAACGCGAGCTCGACAGCGGTGTTCCCTACCATGCGCACAACGGGGTACGGACCAATCCAACGGGGCAACAGCTTTCGGGGCCCCTCGGCAAAGGAACGCAGGTTCTTAGTGCTCAGCAGAACCATCTGTCCTTCCGAAAAGACCACGTCCCGCTTGGACTTGTTGTAGTACTCCGTTGCTCGCTGCTGCACCGCGTCCAAACACGACTTCGCGTCTGTGATTCGGGATAAGAACGTCTTGGCAAAGGTCTTAGCCGCAGGGACATACACCTCCAGCTCACGCCACACAGGTAGCGCCGGGTGAAACCCATAAGTCAGAAAGAACGGGCTTTGACCTGTCGACCGATTAACAGCATTGTTAATCGCGAACTCTGCCGCAGTCAGGTAAGTATCCCAAACGAGAGGCGTGCGACCAGCAAAGTTGCGCAACATATCCCCCAATGTGCGGTTCGTGCGTTCGGTCTGGCCATCAGACTGCGGGTGGTATGCCGTGCTCAGGTTAACCCGCATGCCGACTAGCTTGCAGAGCGCTTCCCAAAACCTAGACGTGAACTGACCGCCACGGTCCGAGACCATGTTCTTAGGGACGCCGTGCAACCGAACCACGTTATCGAAAAACAGGCGTGCAGTCTGCTCAGCAGTGCAGGTCGACGTGGTAGGTGCAAGGTGAACCATCTTAGTCAAACGGTCAACCATGACAAGCACCGAGTCGTACCCTCCCTCAGTTTTGGGCAGCGCGACTACAAAGTCCATGGAAACACTTTCCCAAGGCGCGTCAGGAACAGGCAACGGTTGCAACAACCCGTGGCCCCTACCGGACAAAGCCTTGTTGCGCTGGCACAGACTGCATGTCTGTACGAAGTTCTCGGCATCTCTCGCCAGACGAGACCACCAGAATGAGCGTCGCACCAACTCGACCAGCTGTGTGCTACCTGGGTGTCCTGCCAACGGATCCTCATGAAAACGGGAAAGGATGTCGCGACGAAGGGAGTCGTCGTTAGGTACGACGATCTGAGTCGTCGATCCTTCCGTCCGTAGCCAAAGGCCATTCTGCTTGCGTAGGTGCTCAACGTTGCCAGGCGAAGCAAACCAGGAGTCGCCCGCATAGGCAGCCTTCAGGCGAGCCGCGAGGTCTGAGGACAGAGGCACATCCGGGGTCGGTGGACGTTGGACAGGCGCCGCCAAAATCGCAGCATGTAGCGACGGATGTCGACTGAGAGCGTCGGCGATGTTAATCCGGCCGGCAACGTGCTCCCAGACGCAGTCAAACCGCGCGAGGTACTCCATCCACCTCGCTTGTCGTCGGTTCAACGTGGGGACGCTTTGCAAAAACGTCAGGGGCTTGTGGTCAGTCTTAAGGGTGAAAGGTCGTCCCTCTAGGTAACAACGCCACTCCTTAAGTGCGTGCAAGACCGCTAGCAGCTCCTGCTCCCCTGTAGTGTAACGGGTTTCTGCGCCCGTAAACTTCTTACTCGTGAAGGCGATCGGTCGCCCTTCCTGCAATAGAACAGCGCCGCTCCCATACAACGAAGCATCCAAAAACACTTCGACACGAAACGGCAATGAGTAGTCGGGGAACGCAAGGGTAACGTCGTCGGCAACGACACGCTTTAGCTCCTCAAACGCCAGCTGACACTCGGGCGTCCATGCACCAGGCGAATCGAAAGCTCCCTTACGCGTCAGATCAGTGAGCGGGGCCGAAAGGACAGAGTACTGCTTGATGAACTTACGGAAATAGTTGGTCAAGCCGAGGAAGCTACGAAGCTCCTGAAGGTTCCGAGGCGCTGGCCAATCGCGAACCACAGCTACCTTCCGTGGGTCCATCTTGACGCCGGTGGCCGACACGATGTGGCCCAAGTACTCCACCTGAGGCTGCGCCCAAAAGCATTTGGCACGCTTCGCAAACAATTGCTCCCGCCTCAACACCTCAAGCACAAGCTTAAGATGCTCCAGATGCTCCTCGCGCGTCTTGGAGTAGACCAGGATGTCGTCCAAGTAGCACACGACGAACCTGTCGATATACGGTCTAAACATGCGATCCATGACCGCCTGAAACGTCGCAGGGGCATTGGTCAACCCGAACGACAAGACCGTGTACTCGAAGTGACCAAAGGGCGTCCGAAAAGCGGTTTTCGGCACATCAGACGCAGCGATGCGAATCTGATTGTATCCCTGTTGCAAATCGATCGAGCTGAAGTAGGCCGAGCCCTTTAGCTTATCGAGCAGGTCGTCCACGCGCGGCAATGGGTAACGGTTTTTGACCGTCGTTGCGTTCAACCCCCTGTAATCGATGCACATGCGCAAGCTCCCATCCTTCTTACCGACAAACAGAATCGGTGCAGAATACGGAGATGTGCTGGAGCGAATCATACCCTTTGCGAGCAGATCAGTTACCTGGCGCTTCACCTCGTCCAACTCCAGAGGACTTAACCTGTACATAGGTCTTGACACAGGCTGAGCGCCGGGTATGAGTGGGATGGTATGGTCCACGGGACGCAAAGGAGGAAGCCCAGGCACGTCACGAAAAACGTCTGCGTACCCTGTGAGCAAGGCTTCAACCTCAGGATCCACAGAAGACTGAGCGGTCGTCGCATTCAAATGCAACCTAGGCCTCACAAGCAGTCCGTGGGCACCCTTCCGGATCATCCGGATGGCCTCTTTACGCCCGACTGGCTTGGGTTCAGCACGCTGCCCCATGGCTTTCACAGCGTAGTTAACCACAGGCTCCGCTTCAGACTTACCCCCCTCTGGCTCGACACTTACAAACGGCACGAAGGGTACTTTGCACGACAGAGTCCCCTTACGAAGGCGAAGGGTTCCAGACTCTAGGTCAATGCCGGCCCCATACTGCCGTAATGTTGAGGACCCCAGTATATATGTCGCAGCGTCAGTCAGCTCACGCAACACATAAGGTTGGGTCGTAATACGCAGAGGACCTATACACAGGCGAAGGGTGACCCTGCCCAATATGGGTTGCTTACCCCCATCCGCGAGGGTAACCTGTGACCATTCCGACGACTGTGGGGTCAACCCCAACGCATTCACCTCTGCTGATGAGATGAAGTCGTCACTGGCGCCGGTATCGACGAGCGCCTTCAGGGTGCGACCAGCAAGATCGACCTGAATCAAAGGAACCCGATTGTCTGCCGGTACCGACTCTGCGGATGAAAGCAAGACGCTCAGGGTGGGTTCGAAACGTTCGACAGAACCCTCAGAATGAGGTGCAGGAGCATCGTACCAAACGTCAACGGCGTAGGCCTGGACCGACAACGGAACAGGTGCACCTGCTAAATCAACACCGTTATACAGAACGGTGCCCGGCTCGAACCGGCAGACTTTCCGCATACCCGTTAGCAAAGTCGAGGCTTTTCGCCGACTATAAGCGGGTAGAAGGACGCAAGCGGCAGTGTCTGGACGTTGACGCCTACATCTCCTATAGAAGGTCAGCTGCACGGACAGCTCGCGCAGAGATGAGGGGAGGAACAAGACGGTGTGGCCTAACAAATCGATAGACGCCAGCGGCTTGCTCGGTGCATACAGATTACACAGCGAGTCAAAACCTATGCGTCCTGAGCGACCGTCGAGCGACAATCGACGTCCAATCGCGCGCTCGATTTGTTCAAGGACCGAAGGCAACGGTGCCCTCACGGCTTGCCGCACTGACGACAACCGCCCACCCTCTAGTTCCGGCTTCCCAGGTGGAGTCCCCTCCGAGCCATCCTGGGCAATCCCCTACTTCGGCCGCTGAGCCAAAGGCGGTAGGTGCGGACACTCCCTCGTGGGATGTTCCGCCGACGCGCATCTCAGGCAAACCTTCTTGCTCTTCCGACACGCAAGCTCGGAGTGCGTGCAACCCCATTTTTCCAACCAACCGTCACTGGTGCGTTGCCGCTTGGTCTCGTTCTTAGCTTCGTGCGCAGCCGCTGCAGACGGCGAACCCCCTTTCCTCTTGCCCTTGGCTGGATCCGCGCGTTGACCTGCGCCGGTTGACCCTTTGCGGTTACCCGATCCGGAAGCGCCGCGAACGCCGTGACCGCGATCCTTACGAACGGTGGTCACTGCTGCCGTTGGCGTTCGACGCTCCGTTTCGGCCCCCTGGTCCATGGCCGCAGTGTCAGACGCCGGATCCTGCACTCGCATGGCATTAGCACGAGGGACAGGTTTAATAGCACGCTGGCCAGCTAAGAGACGCTTCTCGACCCCTTGCGCAAATTGCACCAAATCCTCATAGGACCCAAAGTCCTTTCCCGCCAAGTCCATGGCACATCGCTGCGCCAGGACCTCAGACAATCCACGCTGAAACCAAAAGATGCGGTCCTCCTCCATCAGGTTACCGATGGGCGTGATCAGGGCCTCGTAGCGCGACTGGTACGCAGGTACTGTTTCATCAGGGCGCATGCGATATGTGCCAGATGCTAACGTACTGCGAGCCTTAGCACTCAACGATTGAACCTCGGGAGCAAAGCGCGCAAGCAAAGCACGGGCCAACTCCTCAAACGTGTATGTCTGCCTTGCCATTGTCCATTGATCGTACCATGCCTTCGCCTCACCCGCGAGGGTGTTCCCGACGAACAGGCATTTCACAGGGTCACGATCACCACCACGGACCAGTCGCAAGTACACGCGGACATCACGCAGGTACGCACGAGTTGTATCGGCAATGCTTCGCCCCGCAATCTTATGTTTCGCATCATGCGGGATGTCTAATTTCGGGACAGGAAGCGACAGTTTCATCACCTCTTCTTCGTCGTCAGATCGACCTTGACGAAGGGGTGCAGACGGACCCCTCTGCTCCTCGCGTCCAACGGGGCCTGCTTCGGCTGCCGTGACAGGAACAGTCGGATGGATGGGAGTCCGTGGGTCTAGTAGCGCAGGGGGATCTCGGACACCGTCAACAACATGCGTGTAAGGGCCCCTCCGAGATGTCTCAGGGACGACGGACGTGTCGGCACGACCGTCCCCCACTACTAGCCCTACATCACCGCTACCAGATGCCATGGTAAATCGGCGACTGACCGGCCGCAACCTCGTGCGATAAAGGCACTCTCACACAGGTATCGGTCGAGCGACAATCAGACGGTTTTTAAGCCTACCGACGGAAAGCGCTCCCTGCAGATACAGCAAGTATCCGTCCAAAGAGTCTCGCACTTCGCGTGTGCGCGCAATAAGCGCCCGCAACTGATCCGGACTCGGATTCGAATCAGTCGATGCAGCAGCGAGTGAGACTCGATTCGATTCACCTGCGGCTCAGAAGCACGTACTTTGAACAGGCAAAACGAATGACAATGCAAGAGCAGCAAGGCAATTACAGACCAGAGGCGGCCGCGGCCATCACAGCTCGGCCAAGCTCCTCCGCGAATGTATCCAAAGGACTCAGATTGCCATCGCAGACTCCAGCCATATAAGTGACCTACTTACGGAAGAGATCAGGGTGAGACAGCAGGCCGTGAACGAACCTTGCGTCTCGATACCAAATTTGTTGTATCACTCCTCATAATCGCCCATTGATTCTGCGGAGAACCAGGCTTAGTGCATCATGCTCGATTATATCGGAACGTACCAATCGAGGCAGCGGAAGTCTTCGATGCAAGGAGTTACAACGTATATTCCAAGACGGGCGTAGATGACGTGATAGGCTATCAGTGCCTAGCCAAGGCAATCATCATCTAACCGATGCAAATCGTTGCTCGGGCTTATCCAAGAAATACGACCATAAGCAATATAAAAGGCGTAAGCTCAACCAAAGCGCGGTTAGCTTGTATGAATGTCAATCGCAATGTTCGCGTGGTGATTCTCCACTTAGGCCGTCAATGCGCTTTTTTACGCGCGGAGCGATACGGCACCGTCGTACACGGAATGGTACGGCACCGTCGTACGTGGACGCGCGGAGCGATACGGCACTATCGTACGGTACGGCAGCACGGTACGACGGTACGGCACTATCGTATGGTACGGCAGCACGGTACGACGGTACGTCACTGTCGTATGTGGACGCGGGGAGCGGTACGGCACTGATGACGTCAGTTGTCGTACGTGGACACTGTGGAGCGATACGGCACTGATGACGTCACCCCTGTCGTACGTGGACACTGTGGAGCGATACGGCACTGATGACGTCACCCCTGTCGTACGTGGACACTGTGGAGCGATACGGCACTGATGACGTCACCCCTGTCGTACGTGGACACTTGGAGTAGTACGGCAGCGGACGCGACGCGATCGCACGCATGTCACGCAGCACGTCGCACCGCACACGTTAGGCGCACTGGCTAAGGGCACAAGCAACCCGCAATGAGCACATCGCCTAATGCACTGTGCACAACGCTGCAAGCATACATTGCGTGATCGGCATCGCGATAAGTGCGCATGGTCCGGCGACTTGGTCGCGGACGATCTAGAATGCATGAGGCATCGCATAGCAACGCGCACTAACGATAATACGTGCATTATGCATACGCGCGCGCACGAGCACGATAAGGTGAGCGCACCTTGAGGTCGCGAGGCAATGGCTCGAGCGATGCGGCGCGTCGAATGCAACACTACGCGCGATGGCGTAGTCGGCACCTTTACGCGAGTAAAGAACATTGCACTATTGCTATGACGGCTTATATAGCAATATCCGCACGCGGGATCACGGTAGTACATTTACTACTTGCAGATCTCTTGTACCGCGAGCCGTCGCTGCGAGTATATCTGCTAAGCGCATTGACGGCCTAAGTGGAGAATCACCACGCGAACATTGCGATTGACATTTATATAAGCTAACCGCGCTTTGGTTGAGCTTACGCCTTTTATATCGCTTATGGTCGTATTTCTTGGATAAGCCCGAGCACCGATTCGCATCGGTTAGATGATGATTGCCTCGGCTAGGCACTGATAGCCTATCACGTCATCTCCGCCTGTCTTGGAATATACGTTGTAACTCCTTGCATCGAAGACTTCCGCTGCCTCGATTGGTACGTTCCGGTATAATCGAGCATGATGCACTGAGCCTGGTTCTCCGCAGAATCAATGGGCGATTATGAGGAGTGATACAACATATCGGAGGCGGAGGGCTGTCCCTCCGGACGGTGGCGGAGGCGGACATCTCAAGCTGGCATGTTTACTTTGCAGCTGGCGGTACGCTTTACATTAGTTGGAAGCCATTGTTAGGGCGTTCAGTCACGAGAACAGGGTTCAGGAGAACACTAACATGCTGGCTGGACCGGATCCAAGCTCGTTCATGTGGTCGGGTGGACCTCGGGGCCTATATTGCAAACACAAACCCAGGAAACCCGAATGACGCCTGGAGGGTACCCGCGCACCCGCGTAGTCTTGCAACCTACAGACGAAGGGTGCTGGGAAGGTGGATGGCCTGGGACAGCGCGGATGAGTCCGCGGCATCTGCCCGTGCGCCTATCCGGCAACCAACCGTACGCACTTACGCACGTACGCACTTACGCCTCACGAACAAGCGCGCAATAACGCGTTTGCGTTTTAAAGTGCTGATCTGTATGACAATGTGGCACGATTGACGATGACATGTACCGATCGAGCCGGTCTGGACAAGTTCGCGATGGCGAGAAGCTTGCTTGAGGTGAACGAATCATGTGATGTAGGAGAGGTCATAGGAGCTAACTTGAAGGATTAGATTTGCGCGCTTTAGCCCGCTGGATCTGGTTGATTGCTGGCCTCTGCTCTTGTGGATCCTTTCGACGGCGGCGCCTTACTTTGCAAGTAGCACAGCGGAAGTTCCGTAGAAGGCTGACATTGTGTTATGGTTGTTGGTTTTCTCCGTGGTACCCAAGCCTACCCTCAGGCGTGCGCGCGCGCGCGCGTACACAGCCACCCATGCGAAAGCGTTTTGATGCCGACAGAGCGGAACCATTTCCTTGATGATGGCAACTGACGTCTGAACGTCAGTGTGAAATACGCAATTCGTTACGCAATTCGTTAAACACTATGCTCGGCTACGAACGAACGCGCGCGACGTGGGAGCAAACACGACCGCGGACGCGGTTGATTGTCGGGACTTCGGTTGGCGGGGCGATGATGCGCGCAGTTGATTGGCAGCTAGCGGACCGTCCGAGGCAGCAGCGGGCCGTCCGAGACGCATGGGAGATGGCGGAGAATCATCCGCGGACGCGGTTGATTGTCGGGACTTCGGTTGGCGGGGCGATGATGGGCGCAGTTGATTGGAGCTAGCGGACCGTCCGAGGCAGCAGCGGGCCGTCCGAGACGCATGGGAGTTGGCGGAGAATCATCCAAGGCAGCGTATTCCCAGCTCGGGTTAGTCATTACAGATTCATACGTATATATATGTGTGCGTAAATAGGGTAAAGGTATGGACATGTAGGACTAGCAATTAAGGTTTCACAAGGTTCCAACAAGGTTTCACCAAGGTTTGCAACCGTTTGCAACCACCCACCGACGTCATATATATATGTATAGAGAGAGGGGGTATCGTTGCCCATCGAGCCTCACAAAGAAGCTGTAGTTTGCTTTTGAAGCCTAGTCATCATGGCTGCTGATGAGGCACAGCCGCAGCGCTTGTACTCATTGCAGCAGGTTGTCGACTTTCGTCACTCCCTCAACACAACGCGAGGCTCTAGGGATCATACTTCAGTCTGTGGGATCGCGGTGGCGTTAGCAGTAGCAGATAGGCTTAGAGGCGAAATTGTGGAATGTGATGGGTACATTGGACCCGTGCCTGCCGATGCGTCACTGGCCACAATCTTCGACACGGAGCTTCGGAGGGGTGACGAGGTAAGCTACTGTTCTCTTGTAGGAATTATGCGGCATTGTGCGTCTCCGCACCCTGTTTCTCACCCTGTGAGCAGGTTCGCACTATCGGCACGCTGTTGGGCTATTCGCACCCATCCCATCGCCGCAATTTCTCAAAGTACATCAGCAAGGGCGCCCGACGGATGGTGCTGTTGTACCTGAGCCAACACCACGACATCAACCTTGAGAACAGCGTCTTGAAATTGGGCCTGAGGAGCCAGGCGGAGGCCCAACTGTTGGAGAGCGCGCTGGGGCCAGTGTGGAGGGCTGCGGCGGAAGCTGCCCTTCCCGATAACAGCGATAGGATAGGTGCAGCCCCTGGGACGCTGACCTATTACACCAACGACCAGGGCGAGCAGCTGCCTTCGTTTCGGTACCACTGGCGCCAAACCGCGTTCGTACGGTTTGCGTATGACGCACAGGCGGTGAGTCCATGCTGCAAGTTTGATGTCTCCTAATGCATGACCTAATGCTCACATGAACATGGCAATGCCCGCCGACAGGCTCTTGATCGTTGGCGTGCAAGGTCACTTCTAAGCTTCCAAGCTTCC
Source organism: Volvox reticuliferus (assembly GCA_019650235.1). Taxonomy (NCBI): domain Eukaryota; kingdom Viridiplantae; phylum Chlorophyta; class Chlorophyceae; order Chlamydomonadales; family Volvocaceae; genus Volvox; species Volvox reticuliferus. The sequence goes on along the minus strand of BNCP01000072.1, from coordinate 51,551 downwards.
CAGGTAATTATTCCCTACCCATTTTATTCAGAAACCTGTTATGCTTAACCACAATTAACCGCCTTACACCTCTTTGTAGGCAGCAGCGGCAGCAGCGACAGCCGCCGGCAGTCCCGCAGCACTCCCGGTGGGTTGTACGGGCATGTACTACGTACACAACACTGCCGCCTCAACTCTGCCGCCTTAACTGCCGCCACTCTGCCGCCTTAATAGTCACCCCGGCCCCGTTAAATCCGTGCAGACGCCGCCGGCGGCGCCTCTACGCTATGGCGGCTATGGCAGAGCTTCCCCACCACCGGTGAGTTGTTGGGGCAGTGTGAGACGGTCTAGGAGACATACTGTACTGAAAATAAGTGTTAAGTACTGAAATAAGACAGCGCCACCGGAAGGGATCTGTCTATTATCTGTCTGTCTACCCGTCCCATCCTAGCCCGTCCTTAACAGTCTTCCCGGCCCCCGTTCCATCCGCGTAGGCGACGACCGTATGGCAATCGGGCCTTCTCCCCTGGACGGAAGCGGTGAGGTCTAGTGATATTGGCCGAGTGCGTCTCGTGTGTGGAATATTATGACAGTCGATAATGTCGTACCACGTGCCACGTGCCTTGCCACGCCACCCTCACGTCTCCCGGCTTCTCCCTGTCCATGCAGCCGGCGTTCGGCGGCGAGGCTTTCGGCGGCGAGGCTTTTGGCGGCGAGCTACCGCCGCCGGGTCCGCCGCCGCCGGGTCCGCCGGGTCCGCCGCGTCCGCCGCCGCCTGTATTGTCGCCGCCGCCGGGTCCGCCGGGTCCGCCGCCGCCGGGTCCGCCGGGTCCGCCGCCGCCTGTATCGCCGCCGCCGCCGGGTCCGCCGCCGCCTGTATCGCCGCCGCCGCCGGGTCCGCCGCCGCCTGTATCGCCGCCGCCGCCGGGTCCGCCGGGACATCGCAGCCACAAGTGCCGCCGCCAGCGGGCCCAGGGACATCGCAGCCGCAAGTGCCGCCGCCAGCGGGCCCAGGGACATCGCAGCCGCAAGTGCCGCCGCCAGCGGGCCCAGGGACATCGCAGCCGCAAGTGCCACCGCCAGCGGGCCCAGGGACATCGCAGCCACAAGTGCCGTCGTCAACTGAGGTGAGTGGAAGCAGGGTTGGCAGAGCAGTGTCGGCAGTTATGACAGTGTGCCATTGATTGACGGAAGGTAATGGAGGTACACTACGACATGGGTGACGTCATCAGTGTCGTACCGCTCCACGCGTCCACGTATGACATGGGTGACGTCATCAGTGTCGTACCGCTCCACCCGTCCACGTACGACATGGGTGACATCATCAGTGTCGTACCGCTCCACCCGTCCACGTACGACATGGGTGACGTGGGCGCTATAGTGATGGTGGGTGCAACCCTAGCAGAGCTTGGGCAAAGTGAAGCGTGGTACGAAGCGTGGTACGAGTTGAAGTGATACGGCATTGAGGTGGTCATGTCGTGCCGGTCATCTCGTGCCTTAGCAGGACGCCACCCTTGAAGCCACCCTTCCGTCCTGCCCACAGGCCCTGCAGCCACAAGTGCCGCCGCCAGCGGGCCCAGGGACATCGCAGCCACAAGTGCCGCCGCCAGCGGGCCCAGGGACATCGCAGCCACAAGTGCCGCTGCCAGCGGGCCCAGGGACATCGCAGCCACAAGTGCCGTCGTCACGGTTTTTGTTGCGGCAACGCGAGATACCGGACACAGATGTGTCCAAGTTTCGATACTGGTCGGGCCGCCAGCGGAAGGCCAAGCACAGCGCTGCCGCAGCCGCAAGCATGCGGCTTACTAACCCTGCGACAGTTGTGGAGGCCGACGACTTCATCTGCGGTCTTGGTGATGCGGCACAATCGCTGGCATGCTTCGGGCTTGCCGTCGTGGAGGATACCGTGTTGGAGCAGCTCGCCATTGCAGCAGCTGGGGACGCGATACTGCACTTGACGAAATCACCACGCATCACGGCCATGTTCGAGTATCTCGAACGTGACGCAGTGGGTCACACCCGCAGAGTCTATGGGCGGCGGGTCGGCAGTGTCATAACGGCACAAGACGTGACATCATCGGTCAACGAGCTGCGGCAGCGAGCAGAGCTGCTTCTGCGGGACATCTTCCCAGAAGAAGAACGGACGATGCATGCAGTCTTGCATGGCAACATACCCGCCGCCGGCGCACAGGCAAGCGGGGTGCAGAGCCCATACACAGTGGCGCCACCAGGCGACACTGGCACCGTCATCGTTTTAGTGCCGATGGTGAACGACACGGAGCTGGTGACGCCGTTTAGCCATGTCATTGTCCAGGGCTGGGCAAGGCAAGTGCGACGGCTGCAGGCCAAGGCAGCGGCGGCGGTGGCGGCGGCGGCGGCGGGTTCAGAGGTCACCCTGCATATGACATGTTAGGCAATTTTCATGTAGATGGCAGCCTGCCTTGCCACATGTGCACCCTCGCCTTATACAGCACTTAGAAGAGAGGTCATTTTGGGGTTTTTGCCATATGTTAATATGTTTCCCACAGGATGGCCTGTTGGAGTAGTAAAATCAGTGGTGACTGGTTCATGGATGGAGGCTGCAGTCATATGTTTGCTGTTATAAAGTATGGTGAGTCAATAAATTTAGACTGCAGCAAAATGATATTCACATATTGAAGGGGAAGTATAAAATTGGGGTTATCCAAGCCTGGGCATAGGAAGTCAGTTGTGATAAGTATGATTACAGAAGCATCCATCCACCCATCCATCCACCCATCCATCCACCCATCTGTCCACCCATCTGTCCATCCAACCAACCATCCAACCAACCATCCATCCAAGCAACCATCCAAGCATCCATCCATTGGATGGACGAATTAGGTTGCTGAAGGAGTGAGAAGACTGCTAGCAGCCTGGACAGGTGTATTAGAGAAGTCCTTTGTTGGATCCCGACGTGCCAGTCCCATGCTGAATTGATGGAATATGCTGGAGTTTGCCACAATTCGTGTGTGTGCCTGAAGGCTGCATTGCACAGCCTTTGCATTATTGGAATGATCCCCGTAGAAAATATGCAGGGGGTTGATGCATGCTGGGTTGCTGCAGATGTGCATGGCAATCGGCTTATAGGTCAACGGGTCATGTACCGGTTGCTTGGCAGCTTTTCGTGGTCTTGGCTCCAGGTGTGTCGGGTACTGCATCCGGCCATTTTGAGGCCATCCATGCATTGCCCATAGGATGAAGTGGTGGGCTCCAATGTAGATCCCACTCCGCTGCGTTCCTGGTGAACACTTGACTCGCCTCCCCGCCAGGAAGTATATATATCCTTTCCTGTTCTGGAACAGTAACCTCTTTTTAAGCCTGACTCTTAAGCTGCCTGGTAAAGGAGGCACCATGTAATAGTCTGCTGCCCCATCATTGTCAGCAGCAGGGTGTCCAACAGCTGCTGCTGGTACCTGCTGGCCCTGTTGGGGCTGTTGGTACGGAAGACCCCCACTGGGGCCCCCACCAGTAGCACCCCCCTGCTGACCTGCTGTACCACCCCCATCAGCTGATGTGGCCACCACCATTGTCAGTTCCCGTAAACGTGGCTGTGCAGATGGTCTACAGAGGGAGAGTGTTATGCATGGAGAATCCATGGGTACATGAGGCACATGCCGTCCAGCTAAATGTTGAGCAAGTCTGTCTTTAGCTGCCTGTACCTGTGCTGCTGTTAAGGTGGGTGGGTGATGGTGGGGGTGATTATCGACAAGCTGTTGTACTGTAGCCACAGGATCAACAGCAGCAGTCATCGCAGGTGCGGGCTGCTGCTGCTGCTGCTGCGGTTGCTGCGGTTGCTGGGCAGCAGCCGCAGCATCAGTTTGACGGGCAAAATATTGGTGCGCGTCTGTGAAAAAATCAGCTATATCACTTGGTAAAAGGCCTTGACTTAGAGCTGAAGCCTGTTCCATCTGAAGTAATTCCAGCATTTTTTGTGCTAAGCACGCCCGTACTCCTCCTCCAGCAGATGGACGTACAGCGGTGGGGACGATGATGGGGGCAATGAAGACCAATGGAAACCACACAAGGAGTGCATTCTCCACCACCAGTCTTTCCGTCTGGTCCATGCCCAGGGCCATGGACATATTCCGTACTGCATCATCCCACTCCTCTCTCTGATGTGCGGGGACAATGCGCCATTTTGCTTGTAGGTGGTCTCCAAGGAAGGCCATGACCCTCAGGATACCCCTCATAAGAGTTTGCCACCCCTGTGGGCAGCTGCCCTGCTGCTGCTGCTGTGCTGATGATGGTGATGATGCCTGCGGCTGCTGCTGTGGCTGCGGCGGTGGTGGTGGCAGTAGTGGTGATGCTGGTGATGGCGGCGGCTGGTGCTGCAGCTGTAGGGTGGTCGGGTTATAGTGCTTACTCCATAGGCCACCATCCTTTTGGGTTTTCTCCTCACGCACAAGCTCCTTGTAGCGATCGTTTCTGTTGCTGTTGCTCCGTTGGTTAGCTGTGGGATGTTGGAAGACCCGTGGCGCCACCACTTTTCCCCGGGCAGTCTGCATGTGTTTGACAAATATCTGAGATTTTAGACTTACTCGTTAGCTAGTATCAACAGCGACATGTATGGCAGGCAGCTGACAATCAGGTGGGGGATCATGGTGCACCTAGCTGGGGTCGATCCTAGGACTTCCAAGGATACTACTCACAACTAAGACCAACATGTGTATGATAAAGCAGAAGATGAGATCATGGAGCTATTGTCATGCCTATATCCTATAATGTCCACACCACACCCATACATTAACATGCCCCAATATTGCAATACCCCGCCCCCATACCCCACTGTAATCCCACTGTACAGCATGCAGCATTCATCACTCCTGCCCCTGACTTAATTGCCTGCTGCCAGCACTTTGCTTGAGTACATTTATTTACTTGACTACATGTATGTGGACATGTGTATTTATATGGGGAACCAAAAGTGCATATATACCTTGACTTGTTGAAGTGTTGGGTGGAGCAAGCTTGCCATATTGTGGATGGATGGATTGACAGCTGCTGAAAGCCAGGGCAGGCAGGCTTGCCCCTGACGTTGGAGGCATGCCAATTGTTGGGGCAGCCAGGGGGTTTCTGGATCCAGGATGTTGCCTGCTGCTGCTACTTGCACAGCAGATGGTGTTGCCGGCATAGGTAGTGCAGGAGCTGCAGCAGTAGCAGCAGCAGCAGCTGGCACAGCATGTGTGCTATCATCATGGGCAGGTATATCTGCTGCTGGGGTGGTGGATGGTCCTGATGCTGATGCTGATGATCCTGCTGCCTGCGCTGCTGCAGTGGGGTCTGTATGTTGTGCTTGCTGCTTTCGTTGTCCTCCCCCCTGCTGGACTATTCTTCTTTTTCGTTGGTGCCGCTTACGCTGGTGTTCAAGGCGGCACTGGCGTTTGCTTGCTCGCTCCTCATCAGAGTAGTTGGAGTCCTCATCCTCCAAGTTATTGTCCTGATGATGACCCTCATCATTGACCATACTACTACTGTTCCTGCCATCAGCACCACTACAACTTCTGCCAAGACTGCTACTCCTTGCTGCTGATGTTGATGACGTGTATGAGGACATGTTTGCTTGATGGGTGGGTGGCTGGCAAGGACCCTTCCTACTTACTTATGACAGATGTGTCTACAGATGTGTCTAGGCAGTACATAGAAATAAAGAGGTATGCATGCTTTATGTCAGAGAGAAAGAAAGAGAGAGAGAGAGTATGTGTGTGAGGGGGGAAAGGGGACAGACAGACAGACAGACAGACAGACAGACAGACAGACAGACAGACAGACAGACAGACAGACAGACAGACAGACAGACAGACAGACAGCAATAGACAGGGAGGGTGTGAGTGTGGCACATATATGTGGCACATGCACACTAAGAAACCCTAGAGATAGACACAGTGAGTCAAAGACAGAAATGTCCCAACCTTCATAGTGCCCATCCCCTTATTATTTCCCTTATCCCCTCATCCCATGCCTCCCCTTGCTTATTATCCCATCCCCCCCCTGCTTTCTCCCATCTTATCCCTGCCATGTATGTAGTACATACATCCCCCCTTCCCCCCCTTATATATCTCCCCCATATCCTTCCTTCTCCTTATCCCTGCATGCCATAACTGCTGCCTCCATCCCCTCTGCATTATTTATATATTATCCCTGCTCCCCACCCCACCCCCACCCCTGCATATTATTATGTAGATTTCTTCTGATAAAGCTAGCTATCAAGCTAGAGCAGCCCATCCATGCATATGCATGCATGCCAGCCATCCAGCCACACACATCTATCTATACACATACCTGTATGTATATATATGCATGTGTATCTGCCACCATGCATATACACATGCTAACAGCAGCCCATCCAGCAACTTCTAAGCTCTGCTTGCATCTATTATTAAGCCCTGCATTACTTGATGATTGATGATGTACGGATGCTATATAGATACAGCAGCCATCTATCTAATTATGCATGTGATGAGTGGCTGGGTATACTATGTATGGAGATATCTATTAACTGTGGGAGGCAGCATAGCAGGGTTACATGCAGGGTTATATTGCTGGGATTTTTTGCTTTTGTGGGTACTCTAGCAAGCTATGTTATGGCAGCATGCTCTGCTGCTGATGGCTTATTAGAGCTGCTGCTGTCTATATTTGCCTGCCTCCTTGATTGCTCCTGCTGGGTTTCTCATCAGGGTTTGCTTGTCTTGGTTTCTTATTATACTGTTATTTATAGCTAGATAATAATGGCAGTATGTAATTATAAACATTGTGGCAGAGTAGTAATAATGCAGTTTGATTGGCATCGCGCACGGCTGTTGTTCGGTGGTTGTTGTTGTTGCTGTTGTGCGCCGGCGGGCCAGCCCGTAGTGTTTGTTGGGTTGTTGGGTTGGGTTGGTTGGTCTGGACTGCTTTTTCGTCGTCCGTGTGACTTTCCGCGATTTGAGCATAGCTTTGAGAAGCTGTTTCTTGGCCGAAGAATTCGGTGCGATTGTTTTGTCGTTTTGTGAGGTTGAAAAGAGCCATGTGTAGCAGTCCCTGGCTCTAGGCTCCTTTCGCGCGGCAATTTCGACGATTTGCTTCATTTTTTTCGCGCACTTTTGGCGTTATTTTGTTTTTATGTTTCAAGGATTAAATATTGCTTTTTGGTTGCGCGAATGGTGCCGTCTGGGCTTCAGGGTCAGCCTGGCCATGGTCGCAGCTGACTTGTTTGACCATGCTTTCGACTACTTTTTTTTGCAATGGCTGAATAATAACGCGAGTAATTTATTTGAGAAATTAGGCGGTCGTTTTGGTGTTGTTTTGTGTCCGGCTTTGGGCCAACTGCTTTTGGACGGACTGTTATAGTTACGACGAGTTATTGTTTTGCTAGAGCTATATATATATCCAAGTATAAAATATAGAGACGCACTTTGTTTGTTTGCTGCCATTTGTTTGTGGCTAGTTGGCTGGTTTCTAACTGTTTTGGTCGTAGCTGCCTCTGCTTTCCTTGCAAAAAGCACAAGAATGATCTATGATAAAATAGAATCGTTTCTGTTTCCTTGCTTTTGCATGCTGTGCGTTTGCTGGTGCGTTTGCTGTCTCCTACTACTCTGCCATTTTTGCAGTCCGGTTTGCTGTGCTTGCGTTGTTTTCTTTGCTGTCGTGGACATATCTAGTGTTCTTATTTCGTTACACATATCACTGTGCGTGTGCTTTTGGTTGCTGTCAAGTCTTTTGACTAAAGTTTGCTCTTTTTGAGGGGGTGGGGAGGATATATTATCAAGGCACAGCATCCATATAGGGAGGCAAAATATTAATTTCACATGTTTTGTTACATCGTTCAATGGCACCATATGGTGGCACAACGGCGGCACAATACTTTATTTTATAGCTGCACAGCATTGCGTGATGGCACCCCACGGCACCCCACGGCAACACCAATAAACCGCACAAAGGCACACAACGGCGGCACCATGCAAATAATCACGTGTCCATTGCCCCACCTCGATTGCCCCACTTCCATCGCCCCACCTTTGTTCCCCCCTCGCTCGTCGTCCCCCCGCATTCGCCTCCGTCACCCCACTTCCGTCGCCCCACGTTCATCGCCCCGCCTCTGTTGCCCCACACCTCTGTCGCCCCACCTCTGTCACCTCACTTCCATCACCCGCCTTTGTTTCCCACCTCCTCCTTCACCCCATGTTCGTTGCCCCACCTCCGCCACCCCGCCTCCGTCACCCCACCCCGCCTCCGTCACCCCGCCTCCGTCGCCCCGCCTCCGTCTCCGGCCCGGCTGCATCCGTCACCAGCCTGGCTGCGTCCGCCGCCAGCTCCACTGCCTTCGTCACCTGCCCTGCTGCCACCATCGCCAGCACCTGCGTGACGGCAGTGCAACTTAGCGGCGGTACAGCGCATGTGTCGTCGTCACAGCGTCGTGCGGTGTTGGCAGCGCACAATTGCAGTGCAGCATGGCGGCAGTGACGAAACCTAACCAAATATATCCCACACTAACACGTGCATGAAGCCCCCCCTGCCTCCCTTTCCTTCCTCTTACTGCACCCTTGCCAACCCCCAACCCCACCCTGGTCAACCCCCAGATTCCACCCCCAGCCGTACCAACATGTAGCGCCAGACAACATTATAGTGTGGACCATGCACCTGCAGGCACGTAGGAGGGGACAAACAGCACACAGCACAGTCATCAGAGTCTTTGCAACATGCGAAATAGTTTTTTCACCCCTCCCTTACAGTACCAGAATTCCCCCACAGCTTCGGCACAGCACTGCGGTAGCACAGTGGTGTGGCAGTTCACAGCTCGGTGGCAGCACAGCGCAATGGCAGGAAAACGCGGCGGCAGCACACACCATGGCGTCAATGCAGCATGGCGACAGCTCCGCTTGGTGGCAGCACAGCACGCCCACCACGCCTCCGTCGGCCCCCTTTCCCCGCCTCCGTCGCCCACTTTCCCCGCCTCCGTCGCCCCCTTTCCCCGCCTCCGTCGCCCCCCTTCCCCGCCTCCGTCGCCCCCCTTCCCCGCCTCCGTCGCCCCCCTTCCCCGCCTCCGTCGCCCCCCTTCCCCGCCTCCGTCGCCCCCCTTCCCCGCCTCCGTCGCCCCCCTTCCCCGCCTCCGTCGCCCCCCTTCCCCGCCTCCGTCGCCCCCCTTCCCCCTCCTCCGTCGCCCCTCTTCCCCCTCCTCCGTTGGCCCCCTTCCCCCGCCTCCGGCCTCCACCCCACTGCGGCCCTACCAGTCTCCTGCTGCCTGTGTCTCCTTCCCTTCTGCCTCCGTCACCAGCGTCAGCCTGATGGCAGTGCAACACGGTGGTGTGATACAGAGTGATGGCAGTGCAACATGGTGGCGGCACTATGTGCGGCGGCAGCACAGCACGGCGGCCATGCAGCACTGCAGCGGCACAGCATGGGAACTGCACAGTGCGAGGTGGCAGCACAGCCTGGCAGCGGTGCAGCGCAGCGACAGCACATCACATCACGATGGTGATGCCGCACGGCAGCAGCATAGCGCGAAGACTGTGCAGCATGGCAGCCGTGATGAAACCTTACCATATCCAATGCTACAGCATGCACGACCCCCCCCCCCTTCCCCTTCACTTTATCTTATTGCTCCCCGCCCAAACCCCAACCCTACCCTGGCCAGCCCCCCACCCAATTCCCCTCCCTGCCTTACCAGCATCCATCACCAGACAACATTGTCATGTGGGCCATGCACCTGCAAGCACAAAGGAGAGGACATATAGCACACAGCTCAGGCATCAGGGTCTTTGCAACATGCAAAAAAATGTCATCTCCCTCTTATGTTACCAGCTTTTCCCCCTCCACCTCCGGCACAGCACGGCAGCATCACAGTGTGGCAGTGCCGTCACCCCTCCCCCTTTGCCACCGTCACCCCTGCCCCGTGCCACCGTCACCCCTGCCCCGTGCCGCCGTCACCCCTGCCCCATGCCGCCATCACCCCTGCCCCGTGCCGCCGTCACCCCTGCCCCGTGCCGCCGTCACCCCTCCCCCTTTGCCACCGTCACCCCTGCCCCGTGCCGCCGTCACCCCTGCCCCATGCCGCCATCACCCCTGCCCCGTGCCGCCGTCACCCCTGCCCCATGCCGCCATCACCCCTGCCCCGTGCCGCCGTCACCCCTCCCCCTTTGCCACCGTCACCCCTGCCCCGTGCCGCCGTCACCCCTGCCCCGTGCCGCCGTCACCCCTGCCCCGTGCCGCTGTCACCCCTGCCCCATGCCGCCATCACCCCTGCCCCGTGCCGCCGTCACCCCTCCCCCTTTGCCACCGTCACCCCTGCCCCGTGCCGCCGTCACCCCTGCCCCGTGCCGCCGTCACCCCTGCCCCGTGCCGCCGTCACCCCTGCCCCGTGCCGCCGTCACCCCTGCCCCGTGCCGCCGTCACCCCTGCTCCTTGCAGCCGTCACCCCTCCCCCTTTGATGCCGTCACCCCTCCCCCTTTGCCGCCGCCACCCCTCCCCCTTGCCACCGGTTCCCCCCAAGTTTTGCCGCCGTTGCCCGCCCCCCATGCCGCCGTCACCCCTCCCCCTTTGCCACCTTTTTTGCAGCTGTCATCACCCCTATGCCGCCGTCACCCCTCCCACTTCATTCCACTGCGGCTCTACACCAGCCTCCACAACTTACCCTTGGTATCATCTTTTCAGCTTCCTTGCCAGTGTAGAAGCAGACTCCTGCATGTACCCAGTGGCGCCACAGCTGAGAACCTGCGGCAGCGGACGGGGCACGCACCCGGGCAGCAGACGTCAGGTGCATGACAGACATGGCAAAAGAAACACGAACCCAGCAGAATAGGAAAGGGCGCTTGCACAGATGTCGGGGGCAGCACAAACATCCGGGAAACACACGAAACACACATGTGAAGAGGTCACGATGGCGTCTGGACACCACAACGGCGGCATGGCGCCACAGCGGCACAGCAAGACAACCACGTAGAAAGACGACAGCTTCCCTGTGTCACCACCCCCTGCGCGTCCGGTGCCCCTCCCCCTTGGCTTCGTCGTCGCTCCAACCCCGCCTCTGTCACCCCTCCAACCCCGCCTCCGTCGCCCCTCCAACCCCGCCTAGGGTTTGTAGGTGACCCTGGGCAAAGCATGTTAGCTGATTTTGAGTGAGATGGCAGGCTACCCAGCAAAGCGCGCACCCCATGTGTGTAGAGCACTTCAAACAGCGGTCATTTTGATGAATTGCCCTTGCTGAAGTCTATTTGCCGAATGCTTGGCTATGTTTTGGGGAAAGGCAGTTGTGACAAGTGTGATTACAGTAGCATTATCCCCGCATCCATCCATTCATGTACATCCATCCATCCTATCTACGTCCATCCATCCATCTACATCCATCCCTCCATCAGATGGACTGTGTGAGGAGCCGGCTAGCAGCTTGGGCAGGTGTGTGAGAGAAGTCCTTTGTTGGATCCCTACGTGCCAGTCCCATGCTGAATTGATGGAATATGCTTGAGTTTGCCACAATCTGTGTATGTGCCTGAAGGCTGCGTTGTACAGCCTTTGCATTATGTGAATGATCCCCGTAGAAAATATGCAGGGGATTGATGCATGCTGGGTTGCTGCAAATGTGCATGGCAATCGGCTTATAGGTCAATGGGTCATGTGCCGGTTGCTTGGCAGCCTTTCGTGGTCTTGGCTCCAGGTGGGTTGGGTACTGCATCCTGCCATTTTGAGGCCATCCCTGCATTGCCCATAGAATGAAGTGGTGGGCTCCCATGTAGATCCCACTCCTCTGGGTTCCTGGTGAACGCTTGACTCGTCTCCCCGCAAGGAAGTAGATATATCCTGTCCTGTTCTGGAACAATAACCTTTTTTTTAGCCTGATTTTTAAGCTGCCTGGTAATGGAGGCACCTCGTAATAATAATGTTCGTCGGCCACCACTCCTCCTCCTCCTCCTGATGATGAAGTGGCGGAAGCCAGCAGCTGTTGTCGTTGTTGGTGCACCTCTCCACTTATGATGGCAGTAGTAGCAGGAGGAGGAGGCGGAGGAGGAGGAGGGTGATGAGATGGAATAATACTACCAGCAGCCCGCACACGTGGCTGTGCAGCTGGTCTGCAGAGCGAGAGGGTTATGCATGGAGAATCCATGGAAACATGAGGCACATGCCGTCCAGCTACATGTTCAGCAAGTGTGTCTTTGGCTGCCTGCACCTGTGCTGCTGTTATTAGGGTGGGTGGGTTGGGTTGCTGCTGGAAGGGTGATGATGGGTGATGATGAGCGGCGGCGACAATCTGTCGCTGCAGTGTATCCACGGGATCATCATCAGCAGCAGCAGCTTGCACCGTCATGACGACTGTGGGCGGCTGCTGCTGTTGCGCTTGCTCTTGCTCTTGCTGCGGCTGCTGCGGCTGTAATTGCTGTAATAATTGTGTACCCTCATCATCGCCAGCAGCCTGCTGCTGCAGCAGCTCGTCGCGGCGCATGGCAGCAGGTACATCCTTGTGGAACATGTCCTGGGTGATCCTGGAGAGCCGAGCTAAAGTGCCTGCAGAATATCCTTGATCTACAGCTGCAGTCTGTAGTACCGGTACCAGTGCTCCCTGCATCGCTTGCAGTAAGTCCTCTAGCGGCGGCTCCGCTCCTGCTGCTGCTGCGGCAGCTGCTGCTGCTGTTGCTGTTGCTGTTCCTGCTGTTGCTGCTCCCGGCGGGGAGCGGGGCGGCGCAGCAATGAACACCAGTGGAAACCACACAAGGAGTGCATTCTCCACGATCAGTCGTTCGGTCTGGTCCATGCCCAGTGCCGTGGAGATATTTCGCACTGCATCATCCCACTCTGCTCTCTGATGGGTGGGGACAATGCGCCATTTGGGTTGAAGGTGGTCTCCAAGGAAAGCCATGACCCTGAGGATTCCCCGAAAGATGCTCCTTTTATTATAATGCCTACTCCATAGACCGCCATCCTGTTGTTGTGCGTTCTCCCAGCTGCCGCTGCTGCTGCTGCTCGATGGTGCTGCTGCTGCGGTCGCCATGTCATCAACTGTTCTTCCCCTGGCAGTCTGCGTGCATGATGATATGCATGATGAAGAAGAGTTATTAGTACAAGGTAGGAGTAGATATATAGTTACTAGTAGTAGTACAAGGACCATACGTATTATATTAAGTTAATATATATATAGGTCTTGACGTACCTTGACTTGTTGAAGCCTGGGGTGGAGATAATGATGCTGGATGGTGTTGGCTGCTGCTGGTTGTGATGGCGATGACGATGAGGATGATGAGGACGACGATGAGGATGATGAGGATGAGGACGACGAGGAGGATGACAATAATGACACCACGAGCCGCGGTGGCATCAGTAGGCTGGCTTGCCCTTGACGTTGGAGGCATGCCAATTGTTGGGGGAGCCAGGGAATTCCTGGATCCAGGATGCTGCTGCCAGCGCCTTGATGAGGTGCTCCGCCGGCTGGGGCTGGGGCTGGGGCTGGGGCGGCTGGGACTACTGCCGCTGCCACGGCCGCTGCCAGTGCGTCTGCCCGTGCCTGTTCCTCTGCCGCTGCCGCTGCCCGTGCCGCTGCTGTTGCCCGTGCCGCTGGCGTCGCCCGCCGTGCCGCTGCCTGGGCCGCTGCCTGGGCCGCAGACTGGGCCGCTGCCTGGGCCGCTGCCTGGGCCGCTGCCTGGACCGCTGCCATCAGGGCCTGTGCCGTTGCCGCTGACGCTGCCTGTGCCTGTGCCTCTGCCTCTGCCTCTGCCCGTGCCGCAGCCCTGTTCTTCCTCCGTGTACTGGTATTATACCGCCGGCAGCATTCCAGGCGGCGCTGGCGTTTGGTTGCTCGCTCGGCGTCGGAGTAGCTGGCATCCTCATCAGGATCCTCATGATCATGATGATCATGAGAATCCTCTGCTGCTGCTGCTGATGCAGTAGTAGTAGTACGTGGCATCCTATTAAAGAGAGTCTGCTGGGGCGGCGTCTCTCTGCGTCGTATTATTACGTCGGCGGGGGGGGCGTACTAGTACGTGTACGTGTACGTGTACGTGTACGTGTACGTGGCTGTTGGCGTGGCTGTTGGACGCCGCGAGTCGAGCGATATCTATCTATCTATCCAGCGGCTTGTGTTTTTCCAAAGTTTTTACATAACATGATATCTGTAAAACACGATATTTGATTAAAGGATATGAATAACACGAGACGCGCTCGCTCGCTGTGCAGCTGTTGTTGTTGCCGTCGCTCGCGACGACGTACGATGACGCACGGTGGGTCCAATAAGAGTTGTCTGCTGGCGAGCTGATGGGTACAGGGTTAGGGTGATTTTGATTGTATGTGATTTATAGGCGACACAGGGAGTGAGTGATGACGACGACGATGATAGCAGCAAGAATAATAAGAGTAAATTGAGGGTCTATTCTCTATCTGCTGTATATCTACACGCACGCACTGTTTCGTTTCCTTTTTTATAACACGGTATTGTATAACAGGAAATATATTATCCGGATGAGCGATTTTTGTGGGTTGGGACGATGTAATAATAATCTTTCGCCGACAACAGATATATAGAAAGTGCCGTGACGGATAGTAAATAAGGTCCGTTTTTCAAGGAGGGAATGGTGATGATGCATTATTATGATCACGCACGATCATGACGATGATAGCTGTGCAATAACGAACGAACGACGCATAGCCATAGACATATATAGTCCTCATTTTGCAATTAACCGAGCTAGATAATAATAATGCTGCAGCATGTCGTGGGTAAAATGTGTGGTGTGTGATGGCAGCAGGTGGCAGGTGGTCGACGCTGCTGACGACGGTCGACAAAGTAAGACCGCGATCGTTGTCGTCGACCGTTGACGCCGGTTGTTGTCATCCGGTATTGTGGCCCGACCCGGCTGCGTTGCGTCGATTTGAGGCGAGGTTTTGGAAGCTGGTACTTGCGCGCGGCGTTTGGTGCTGTTTGTGGCGCGTTTGGCGGTGGTGAAGAATCACCAAGCGCACCAATGCCTGGCTCCAGGCCCCCGACCGGACATCCAATGTGCTGCTGCGGGGGCATTGGGTGTTGGTGTGGATGGATGTGAGAATGTGGAGCAAGCAGGGTTGCGTTTTGGGTTGCTGGACGCTGTTTGGCCTTGGGTTGTGGTAATTTCGGGATTCGGACGGACAGGAGCCATCGATAATGCGATGGACATACAACGATTGCTGCTGCTCATTTTCATTGCGAGCTCGCCTTTTTATAATAATATATTTTTATACGGGCTGGGGCTGTGTGTTTATTATTTATATATTATGAGTGGCAAGGAGCTGCTGAGCACAAGCAACCCTCATAAGTCATCATAAATATATCAATACAGATTATATATACAACGACAACATGTCAGATCAGGGGCAGTTATTTCGGGGGAGGTCACCTAATAATACCTATTAGGGTTAGTTGAGTGGGTTTGTTGCGACATGACTCATGCACGCGCCAACCAAAACAAAATCTCCTCTCTCCTCGACGTGTTCTTCTATGTCCTAGTACGTTTTTGATTGCTGCATCATCGGCAAAGATGCTATTGTTATGATGACTACTTCAACGTCAACGCGCTCTTTCTGAGTCTTTCTGAGTCGATATAGGCTGTGCTGCTGCT
This sequence comes from Volvox reticuliferus, assembly GCA_019650235.1. Taxonomy (NCBI): domain Eukaryota; kingdom Viridiplantae; phylum Chlorophyta; class Chlorophyceae; order Chlamydomonadales; family Volvocaceae; genus Volvox; species Volvox reticuliferus. The sequence continues at coordinate 36,002 of BNCP01000072.1, read as the reverse complement.
GCCTTATGTTGCTGCTCATGTTAGGGTTTGGGTTTAGGGTTGGCACACATTTGAAAAAAGATGGAACATCATCATGCATACGGCGGTTACATACTACTACTACGGTTGCTGTGCATCTTCATACGTACGTGCACATCCGCACACATTTTGTCTGTGCCGCATCATCATAACAACAACAACAACAACAACTACTCCGCTCTCCCCCCCAACATCTCGCCACCAACTCCTCCTCAGCCACAACGCCACGGTCCGCGTCTCCGTCCGCATAAGGCAACAACGTAGGGTCGGCCGAAATATTGTACACTCCTCCTGCACGCAAGCACGCCTGCGCATGGATGCAAAACAGTGGGAGGCGTATAGGACTGATTGAGTGATTGAGTGAGAACGATCAAGAGGAAAATTTATGGGGTCGTGCTGTCGTACGTGGACGCGCGGAGCTGCATGGCAACACGAGCGCGCTCGTCCGTTTGGCGGCAAACGGCGATGGCGGCAACAAAAAAACGCACAGCCCTTTTCGCGTTAGCTATGTGCGCACTCTTCGCTACGACTTGGTGCTGCTGGCAACGCGCTGTGCTCTTTGTCCTTGCAAAAGCATTCGGCATCATTGCTCGCGACCACCCTAACACACACAAGAGCATGCATGCACTACAGGGCGTTGGGCGTTTTTTTGTTTTATTTTATTGACGTGCGCGGCGGGGTCGTGCTGTCGTACGTGGACGCGCGGAGCTGCACGGCAACACGACACGAGCGCGCTCGTCCGTTTGGCGGCAAACGGCGATGGCGGCAACAACAAACGTGCTGTCGTACGTGGGCAAGTGGAGCTGTGCACGGCACTCGTCCTAAAAACATAACATAATAAAACGGCCAGCATATTTTCATGATGCGGGCCGCCTCATCGTGCGCTCTCATCGTGTGCGCGTGTTGGGGCGCGCCGCGCAGCATGCTAAGCTGCTAAAAGCAGCTGAGGTCGCCGCCCTTTCGCGCGACGGCTCACCGATGACGTCACCCCTGTCGTACGTGGACGCGCGGAGCGATACGACACCGATGACGTCACCCATGTCGTACGTGGACGCGCGGAGCGGTACGACAGCAGCGGACGCGTGAGCGACTGCTGCTAATAAGCTGAGCTGAGCTAATAAGCTGACGTCGCCGCCCTTTCGCGACGGCACGGATGACGTCACCTCTGTCGTACGTGGACGCCGCTTGGAGCAGTACGGCAGCGGACGCGTGACGCGACCGCACGCACGCCGCGCAGCACGTCGCACTGCACCACACGCGTAGGGCGCACTGGCTAAGGGCACAAGCGACCCCCCCCAACACACACAAACGCATATATATGCATGCACGACTACAGGGCGTTGGGCGTTTGTTTGTTTTATTTTATTGACGTGCGCGGCGGACGACCCCGCCGCACAGCAACACGAGCGCGCTCGTCCTCCGTTTGGCGGCAAACGGCGGCGGCGGCAACAAACGTCTGGCGCGCGCGCGATGTTAGTTGGCGCATAGCATGCTGCTCTAACCCTAAGAAAGGTCGCCTTTCTCGCGACCTTTCTCTAAAAGACACAAAAGCACACTCTATTAGAGGGCAAGGGTCGGGGTCGAGGTTTTCGGGGTCGTGTCGTATGTGAACAAGTGGAGTTGCACGGCGGCAACAACAGCGACGATGCTATTCCGTTTGGCAGCGCATGATTACTACCTTTTCTACTTTCATCGCTCCTATCATATTTGGCGACTTGGCGACTCTCTAAAAAAACGACGCATCATCATAGCCCTCGCGCGCGCGCGATGGCGGTGCATAGGCTTTGCGGTGCATCATATGGCGCACGGCGCAACACCAACAAAAGCTATCGTTTTGGGGGGTGGCGTGTGTCGTACGTGGACAAGGGGGAGTGGTACGGCGGGAAATGCGACATCCAATCCTTTCTTTGCTGGTAAACGCGGCACAAACGCAGCACCACACAGCGCACACACCACGTCCATGTCTCCTGTTATAATTTCGACGTTTGGCGACTCTCTTTATACAATAAAACAAAAAGCATGATGGCTCTGACGCGCGCGCAATGGCGGTGCATATAGAGAGATATGGTGCACGGCGCAACACCAACAAAAGCTATCGTTTTGGGGGGTGGCGGCGGCGGCGATGGGGGTGGCGTGTGTCGTACGTGGACAAGGGGGAGTGGTACGGCGGGAAATGCCACATCCAATCCTTTCTTTGCTGGTAAACGCGGCACAAACGCAGCGCACACAGCACACATGTTTTCCATGTCTCCTAATACATATACTTTCTCCTGTTATAATTTCGACGTTTGGCGACTCTCTTTATACAATAAAACAAAAAGCATGATGGCTCTGACGCGCGCGCAATGGCGGTGCATATATAGAGATATGGCGCACGGCGCAACACCAACAAAAGCTATCGTTTTGGGGGGTGGCGGCGGCGGCGATGGGGGTGGCGTGTGTCGTACGTGGACAAGGGGGAGTGGTACGGCGGGAAATGCCACATCCAATCCTTTCTTTGCTGGTAAACGCGGCACAAACGCAGCGCACACAGCACACATGTTTTCCATGTCTCCTAATACATATACTTTCTCCTGTTATAATTTCGACGTTTGGCGACTCTCTTTATACAATAAAACAAAAAGCATGATGGCTCTGACGCGCGCGCAATGGCGGTGCATATATAGAGATATGGCGCACGGCGCAACACCAACAAAAGCTATCGTTTTGGGGGGTGGCGGCGGCGGCGATGGGGGTGGCGTGTGTCTTAGGGTTTTAGGGTTTTAGGGTTTAAGGGTTTTAGGGTTTAGAGGTCACCCTGCATATGACATGTTAGGCAATTTTCATGTAGATGGCAGCCTGCCTTGCCACATGTGCACCCTCGCCTTATACAGCACTAAGAAGAGAGGTCATTTTGGGGTTTTTGCCATATGTTAATATGTTTCCCACAGGATGGCCTGTTGGAGTAGTAAAATCAGTGGTGACTGGTTCATGGATGGAGGCTGCAGTCATATGTTTGCTGTTATAAAGTATGGTGAGTCAATAAATTTAGACTGCAGCAAAATTATATTCACATATTGAAGGGGAAGTATAAAATTGGGGTTATCCAAGCCTGGGCATAGGAAGTCAGTTGTGATAAGTATGATTACAGAAGCATCCATCCACCCATCCATCCACCCATCCATCCACCCATCCATCCACCCATCCATCCACCCATCCATCCACCCATCCATCCACCCATCTGTCCACCCATCTGTCCATCCAAGCAACCATCCAACCAACCATCCATCCAAGCAACCATCCAAGCATCCATCCATTGGATGGACGAATTAGGTTGCTGAAGGAGTGAGAAGACTGCTAGCAGCCTGGACAGGTGTATTAGAGAAGTCCTTTGTTGGATCCCGACGTGCCAGTCCCATGCTGAATTGATGGAATATGCTGGAGTTTGCCACAATTCGTGTGTGTGCCTGAAGGCTGCATTGCACAGCCTTTGCATTATTGGAATGATCCCCGTAGAAAATATGCAGGGGGTTGATGCATGCTGGGTTGCTGCAGATGTGCATGGCAATCGGCTTATAGGTCAACGGGTCATGTACCGGTTGCTTGGCAGCTTTTCGTGGTCTTGGCTCCAGGTGTGTCGGGTACTGCATCCGGCCATTTTGAGGCCATCCATGCATTGCCCATAGGATGAAGTGGTGGGCTCCAATGTAGATCCCACTCCGCTGCGTTCCTGGTGAACACTTGACTCGCCTCCCCACCAGGAAGTATATATATCCTTTCCTGTTCTGGAACAGTAACCTCTTTTTAAGCCTGACTCTTAAGCTGCCTGGTAAAGGAGGCACCATGTAATAGTCTGCTGCCCCATCATTGTCAGCAGCAGGGTGTCCAACAGCTGCTGCTGGTACCTGCTGGCCCTGTTGGGGCTGTTGGTATGGAAGACCCCCACTGGGGCCCCCACCAGTAGCACCCCCCTGCTGACCTGCTGTACCACCCCCATCAGCTGATGTGGCCACCACCATTGTCAGTTCCCGTAAACGTGGCTGTGCAGATGGTCTACAGAGGGAGAGTGTTATGCATGGAGAATCCATGGGTACATGAGGCACATGCCGTCCAGCTAAATGTTGAGCAAGTCTGTCTTTAGCTGCCTGTACCTGTGCTGCTGTTAAGGTGGGTGGGTGATGGTGGGGGTGATTATCGACAAGCTGTTGTACTGTAGCCACAGGATCAACAGCAGCAGTCATCGCAGGTGCGGGCTGCTGCTGCTGCTGCTGCGGTTGCTGCGGTTGCTGGGCAGCAGCCGCAGCATCAGTTTGACGGGCAAAATATTGGTGCGCGTCTGTGAAAAAATCAGCTATATCACTTGGTAAAAGGCCTTGACTTAGAGCTGAAGCCTGTTCCATCTGAAGTAATTCCAGCATTTTTTGTGCTAAGCACGCCCGTACTCCTCCTCCAGCAGATGGACGTACAGCGGTGGGGACGATGATGGGGGCAATGAAGACCAATGGAAACCACACAAGGAGTGCATTCTCCACCACCAGTCTTTCCGTCTGGTCCATGCCCAGGGCCATGGACATATTCCGTACTGCATCATCCCACTCCTCTCTCTGATGTGCGGGGACAATGCGCCATTTTGCTTGTAGGTGGTCTCCAAGGAAGGCCATGACCCTCAGGATACCCCTCATAAGAGTTTGCCACCCCTGTGGGCAGCTGCCCTGCTGCTGCTGCTGTGCTGATGATGGTGATGATGCCTGCGGCTGCTGCTGTGGCTGCGGCGGTGGTGGTGGCAGTAGTGGTGATGCTGGTGATGGCGGCGGCTGGTGCTGCAGCTGTAGGGTGGTCGGGTTATAGTGCTTACTCCATAGGCCACCATCCTTTTGGGTTTTCTCCTCACGCACAAGCTCCTTGTAGCGATCGTTTCTGTTGCTGTTGCTCCGTTGGTTAGCTGTGGGATGTTGGAAGACCCGTGGCGCCACCACTGTTCCCCGGGCAGTCTGCATGTGTTTGACAAATATCTGAGATTTTAGATTTACTCGTTAGCTAGTATCAACAGCGACATGTATGGCAGCCAGCTGACAATCAGGTGGGGGATCATGGTGCACCTAGCTGGGGTCGATCCTAGGACCTCCAAGGATACTACTCGCAATTGAGACCAACATGTGTATGATAGAGCAGAAGATGAGATCATGGAGCTATTGTCATGCCTATATCCTATAATGTCCACACCACACCCATACATTAACATGCCCCAATATTGCAATACCCCGCCCCCATACCCCACTGTAACCCCACTGTACAGCATGCAGCATTCATCACTCCTGCCCCTGACTTAATTGCCTGCTGCCAGCACTTTGCTTGAGTACATTTATTTACTTGACTACATGTATGTGGACATGTGTATTTATATGGGGAACCAAACGTGCATATATACCTTGACTTGTTGAAGTGTTGGGTGGAGCAAGCTTGCCATATTGTGGATGGATGGATTGACAGCTGCTGAAAGCCAGGGCAGGCAGGCTTGCCCCTGACGTTGGAGGCATGCCAATTGTTGGGGCAGCCAGGGGGTTTCTGGATCCAGGATGTTGCCTGCTGCTGCTACTTGCACAGCAGATGGTGTTGCCGGCATAGGTAGTGCAGGAGCTGCAGCAGTAGCAGCAGCAGCAGCTGGCACAGCATGTGTGCTATCATCATGGGCAGGTATATCTGCTGCTGGGGTGGTGGATGGTCCTGATGCTGATGCTGATGATCCTGCTGCCTGCGCTGCTGCAGTGGGGTCTGTATGTTGTGCTTGCTGCTTTCGTTGTCCTCCCCCCTGCTGGACTATTCTTCTTTTTCGTTGGTGCCGCTTACGCCGGTGTTCAAGGCGGCACTGGCGTTTGCTTGCTCGCTCCTCATCAGAGTAGTTGGAGTCCTCATCCTCCAAGTTATTGTCCTGATGATGACCCTCATCATTGACCATACTACTACTGTTCCTGCCATCAGCACCACTACAACTTCTGCCAAGACTGCTACTCCTTGCTGCTGATGTTGATGACGTGTATGAGGACATGTTTGCTTGATGGGTGGGTGGCTGGCAAGGACCCTTCCTACTTACTTATGACAGATATGCCTACAGATGTGTCTAGGCAGTACATAGAAATAAAGAGGTATGCATGCTTTATGTCAGAGAGAAAGAAAGAGAGAGAGAGAGTATGTGTGTGAGGGGGGAAAGGGGACAGACAGACAGACAGACAGACAGACAGCAATAGACAGCAATAGACAGGGAGAGTGTGAGTGTGGCACATATATGTGGCACATGCACACCAAGAAACCCTAGAGATAGACACAGTAAGTCAAAGACAGAAATATCTCAACCTTCATAGTTCCCATCCCCTTATTATTTCCCTAATCCCCTCATCCCATGCCTCCCCTTGCTTCTTATCCCATCCCCCCCTGCTTTTTCCCATCTTATCCCTGCCATGTATGTAGTACATACATACCCCCTTCATTCCCCCCATTATATATCTCCCCCATATCCTTCCTTCTCCTTATCCCTGCATGCCATAACTGCTGCCTCTATCCCCACTGCATTATTTATATATTATCCCTGCTCCCCACCCCACCCCCACCCCTGCATATTATTATGTAGATTTCTTCTGATAAAGCTAGCTATCTAGCTAGAGCAGCCCATCCATGCATATGCATGCATGCCAGCCATCCAGCCACGCACATCTATCTATACACATACCTGTATGCATATATATGCATGTGTATCTGCCACCATGCATATACACATGCTAGCAGCAGCCCATCCAGCAACTTCTAAGCTCTGCTTGCATCTATTATTAAACCCTGCATTACTTGATGATTGATGATGTACAGATGATATAGATACAGCAGCTATCTATCTAATCATGCATGTGATGAGTGGCTGCTGGGTATACTATATATGGAGATATCTATTAATTGTGGGAGGCAGCAGGGTTGCATGCAGGGTTATATTGCTGGGTTTTTTTGCTCTTGTGGGTACTCTAGCAAGCTATGTTATGGTGGCAGCATGCTCTGCTAGATGACTTATTAGAGCTGCTGCTGTCTATATTTGCCTGCCTATTGCCTGCCTCCTTGATTGCTCCATCCTGCTGGGTTTCTCATCAGGGTTTGCTTGTCTTGGTTTCTTATTATACTGTTATTTATAGCTAGATAATAATGGCAGTATGTAATTATAAACATTGTGGCAGAGTAGTAATAATGCAGTTTGATTGGCATCGCGCACGGCTGTTGTTCGGTGGTTGTTGTTGTTGCTGTTGTGCGCCGGCGGGCCAGCCCGTAGTGTTTGTTGGGTTGTTGGGTTGGGTTGGTTGGTCTGGACTGCTTTTTCGTCGTCCGTGTGACTTTCCGCGATTTGAGCATAGCTTTGAGAAGCTGTTTCTTGGCCGAAGAATTCGGTGCGATTGTTTTGTCGTTTTGTGAGGTTGAAAAGAGCCATGTGTAGCCATGTCCCTGGCTCTAGGCTCCTTTCGCGCGGCAATTTCGACGATTTGCTTTGTTTTTTTCGCGCACTTTTTGCGTTATTTTGTTTTTATGTTTCAAGGATTAAATATTGCTTTTTGGTTGCGCGAATGGTGCCGTCTGGGCTTCAGGGTCAGCCTGGCCATGGTCGCAGCTGACTTGTTTGACCATGCTTTCGACTACTTTTTTTTGCAATGGCTGAATAATAACGCGAGTAATTTATTTGAGAAATTAGGCGGTCGTTCTGGTGTTGTTTTGTGTCCGGCTTTGGGCCAACTGCTTTTGGACGGACTGTTAGTATAGTTACGACGCGTTATATTGTTTTGCTAAAGCTATATATATGTGTCCAATTAATTATAAAATATATAAAGATATGCAGTTTGTTTCTTTGCTGCCCTTTGTTTGTGGCTAGTTGGCTGGTTTCTGACTGTTTTGGTCGTAGCTGCCTCTGCTTTCCTTGCAAAAAGCACAAGAATGCTGTATGATAAACTATAATCATCGTTTCTGTTTCCTTGCTTTTGCATGCTGTGCGTTTGCTGCTGGTGCATTTGCTGCTGTCTCTGCCATTTTTACAGTCCGGTTTGCTGTGCTTGTGTTGTTTTCTTTGCTGTCCTGGACATTTCTGGTGTTCTTATTTCGTTAAACAAAAATCATTCTGCGTGCTTTTGCTGTCGAGTCGTTTGACTACATAGTTTGCTTCTTTGTGAGGGGGTGGGGGAGAGAAACATCATAAAGAGGCACACAGCATCTATAGAGAGGCAATATTTTTTTCACATGTTTGGTTACATTGTTCAATGGCACCCTATGCAGGCACAACGGCGGCACAATAGTTTATTATATGGCACCCCACGGCACCCCACGGCAACACCAATAAAGCGCATAAAGGCACACAACGGCGGCACCATGCAAATAATCACGCGTCCATTGCCCCACCTCGATTGCCCCACTTCCATCGCCCCGCCTTTGTTCCCCCCGCGTTCGTCGCCCCCTGCATTCGCCACCCCGCCTTCGTCACCCCACTTCCGTTGCCCGCGTTCATCACCCCGCCTCCGTCGCCCCACACCTCTGTCACCTCACTTCCATCACCCGCCTTTGTTTCCCACCGCCTCCTTCCCCCCCTGTTCGTCGCCCCACCTCCGCCACCCCGTGTCCGTCACCCCACCTCCGCCACCCCGCGTCCGTCACCCCACCTCTGCCACCCCGCGTCCGTCACCCCACCTCGCCTCCATCAACCCACCTCGCCTCCATCAACCCACCCCGCCTCCGTCACCCCGCCGCCGTCACCCTGCCGCCGTCACCCCGCCACCATCACCCCGCCGCCGTCGCCCTGCCTCCGTCGCCCTGCCTCCGTCGCCCTGCCTCCGTCTCCGGCCCGGCTGCATCCGTTGCCAGCCTGGCTGCATCCGTTGCCAATCTGGCTGCGTCCGCCGCCAGCCCCACTGCCTTCGTCACCTGCCCTGCCGCCACCGTCGCCAGCACCAGCGTGACGGCAGTGCAACACAGCACATGGCGGCAGCACTGCACGATGGCGACACTGTCGTGCGGTGTTGGCAGCGCACAATTGCAGTGCAGCATGGCGGCAGTGACGAAACCTAACCATATATATCCCACACTAACACATGCATGATGAAGCCCCCCCCCGCCTCCCTTTCTTTCCTCTTACTGCACCCTTGCCAACCCCCAACCCCACCCTGGTCAACCCCCAGATTCCACCCCCTGCTGTACACCAGCATGTAGCGCCAGACAACATTATGGTGTGGACCATGCACCTGCAGGCACGTAGGAGGGGACAAACAGCGCACAGCGCAGTCATCAAAGTCTTTGCAACATGCGAAATAGTGTTATCACCCCTCACAGTACCAGAATTCCCCTACACCTTCAGCACAGCACTGCTGTCGCACAGCAGCACGGCAGTGCACAGCTCAGTGGCAGCACAGCGCAATGGCAGGAAAACGCGGCGGCAGCACAGAACAGGATTGCGACTTCCCCCGCCTCCGTCGCTCCCGTTCACCCGCCTCCGTCGCTCCCGTTCACCCGCCTCCGTCGCCCCCGTTCCCCCGCCCCTCCGTCGCCCCTGTTCCCCCGCCTCCGTCGCCCCCGTTCCCCCACCTCCGTCGCCCCCGTTCCCCCGCCTCCGTCGCCCCCGTTCCCCCGCCCCCGTCGCCCCCCTTCCCCTGCCTCCAGCCTCCGCCCCACTGCAGCCCTACCAGTTTCCTGCTGCCTCTGTCGCCAGCGTCAGCCTGATGGCAGTGCAGCACGGTGGTGTCATACAGAGTGACGGCAGTGCAACTTGGTGGCGGCACAATGTGCGACAGGCAGCACAGCACGGCGGCCATGCAGCACTGCAGCGGCACAGCATGGGAGCTGCACAGTGCGAGGTGGCGGCACAGCCTGGTGGTGGTGCAGCGCAGTGACAGCAGAGCACGATGGTGATGCCACACGTCAGCTGCACAGCACAACGACTGTGCATGGCAGCATGGCAGCGGCAACAAAACCTTACCATATCCCATGCTACAACATGCACGAGCCCGCCCTCCCCTTCACTTTATCTTATCACTCCCCTCCCAACCCCCAACCCCACCCTGCCCAGCCCCCCACCCAATTCCCCTCCCAGCCTTACCAGCATCCATCACCAGACAACATTGTCATGTAGGCCATGCACCTGCAAGCACAAAGGAGAGGGCATATAGCACACAGCTCAGGCATCAGGGTCTTTGCAACATGCCAAAACATGTCATCTCCCTCTTACCTACGTTGCCCCTCCCCCCAGTCGTCTGCGTCACCCCTTCTCCTGCCTATGTCGGCCCTCCCCCCGCCTGCATCACCCCTCCCCCCATCTGCATCGCCCTTCCCACTGCCTGTGTCGCCCGTACCCTGCCTCCGCCACCCCTTCCGCCCACCTCCGCCACCCCTTCTGCCCACCTCCGCCACCCCTTCCGCCCACCTCCGCCACCCCTTCCGCCACCCCTTCCGCCCACCTCCGCCACCCCTTCCGTTTCCCGCATATTCCCCCACTCCCCACCTGCCGTACCTGCGTTTGTGTCCTTCTGGCCCCGTCCTGCCAGCTGCTATGGTGTCCATCACACCACCCATCCAGAAGCCACCAATGACATATCAGCACCAGCAGCTAAACCTGCCATAAGGACAGCATAAAAACAGATGTATTCGTGACAAACCAAAGATCCAGAAAACAGGCAACAGACATGCAGGCAAACCATCTACTAACACTATCCATGGACAACAAGGACATAATGCATGTACACCCGTCCCGTCGCCCCTCTATCACCGCCTTCGTCGCCCCTCTCACCCCGCCCCCGTCGCCCCTCTATCCCCGCCCCCGTCGCCCCTCCAACCCCGCCGCCGTCGCCCCTCCAACCCCGCCCCCGTCGCCCCTCTAACCCCGCCCCCGTCGCCCCTCCACCCCTGCCGCCGTCACCCCTCTAACCCCGCCTCCGTCGCCCCTCCATCCCACTGCGGCCCTGCACCCGCCCCCACACCTTACCCTCGCTTATATCGTTCTAGCTTCCTCGCCAATGTAGCAAGCATTCGTACAGGTAGCCAGTGGCGCCACAGCTGAGAACCTGCGGCAGCGGACAAGGGACGCACCCGGGCAGCAGACGTCAGGTGCATGTCAGACACGGCAAAAGAAACACAAATCAAGCAGAATAGGAAAGGGCGCTTGCAGAGATGTGGGGGGCAGCACAAACATGCGGGAAACACACGAAACACACATGTGAAGAAGTCACGATGGCGTCTGGACACCACAACGGCGGCATGGTGCCGCGGTGGCAAAGCAAGACAACCACGTAGGAAGACGACAGCTTACCTGTGTCACCGCCTCCCCCGCCCCCGTCGCCCCTCCAACCCCGCCTCCGTGGCCCCTCCAACCCCGCCCCCGTCGCCCCTCTAACCCCCCCGCCGTCGCCCCTCTAACCCCGCCTCCGTCGCCCCTCTAACCCCGCCTCCGTCGCCCCTCTAACCCCGCCTCCGTCGCCCCTCTAACCCCGCCTCCGTCGCCCCTCTAACCCCGCCTCCGTCGCCCCTCTAACCCCCCCGCCGTCACCCCTCCAACCCTGCCTCCGTCGCCCCTCTAACCCCGCTCCGTCGCCCCTCTAACCCTGCCTCCGTCGCCCCTCCAACCCCGCCGCCGTCGCCCCTCCAACCCCGCCGCCGTCGCCCCTCCAACCCCCCCGCCGTCGCCCCTCCAACCCCCCCGCCGTCGCCCCTCCAACCCCCCCGCCGTCGCCCCTCTAACCCCGCCGCCGTCGCCCCTCTAACCCCGCTCCGTCGCCCCTCTAACCCTGCCTCCGTCGCCCCTCTAACCCCGCTCCGTCGCCCCTCCAACCCCGCCTCCGTCGCCCCTCCAACCCCGCCTCCGTCGCCCCTCCAACCCCGCCTCCGTCGCCCCTCTAACCCCGCTGCCGTCGCCCCTCTAACCCCGCCTCCATCGCCCCTCTAACCCCGTCTCTGTCGCCCCTCTATCCCCGCCCCCGTCACCTCTCTATCCCCGCCCCCGTCGCCTCTCTATCCCCGCCCCCGTCGCCCCTCTATCCCCGCCTCCGTCGCCCCTCTAACCCTGCCTCCGTCGCCCCTCTAACCCCGCCTCCGTCGCCTCTCTATCCCCGCCTCCGTCACCCCTCTAACTCCGCCCCCGTCGCCCCTCTAACCCCGCCTCCGTCGCCCCTCCAACCCCGCCCCCGTCGCCCCTCTAACCCCGCCCCCGTCGCCCCTCCAACCCCGCCGCCGTCACCCCTCCATCCCACTGCGGCCCTGCACCCGCCCCCACACCTTACCCTCGCTTATATCGTTCTAGCTTCCTCGCCAATGTAGCAAGCATTCGTACAGGTAGCCAGTGGCGCCACAGCTGAGAACCTGCGGCAGCGGACAAGGGACGCACCCGGGCAGCAGACGTCAGGTGCATGTCAGACACGGCAAAAGAAACACAAATCAAGCAGAATAGGAAAGGGCGCTTGCAGAGATGTGGGGGGCAGCACAAACATGCGGGAAACACACGAAACACACATGTGAAGAAGTCACGATGGCGTCTGGACACCACAACGGCGGCATGGCGCCGCGGTGGCAAAGCAAGACAACCACGTAGGAAGACGACAGCTTACCTGTGTCACCGCCTCCCCCGCCCCCGTCGCCCCTCTATCCCCGCCGCCGTCGCCCCTCCAACCCCGCCCCGTCGCCCCTCTATCCCCGCCCCCGTCGCCCCTCTATCCCCGCCCCCCTCGCCCCTCTAACCCCCCCGCCGTCGCCCCTCCAACCCCGCCTCCGTCGCCCCTCCAACCCCGCCCCCGTCAACCCTCCAACCCCGCCGCCGTCGCCCCTCCAACCCCGCCGCCGTCGCCCCTCCAACCCCGCCTCCGTCGCCCCTCCAACCCCGCCGCCGTCGCCCCTCCAACCCCGCCGCCGTCGCCCCTCCAACCCCGCCGCCGTCGCCCCTCCAACCCCGCCCCCGTCGCCCCTCTAACCCCCCCGCCGTCGCCCCTCTAACCCCGCCTCCGTCGCCCCTCTAACCCCGCCTCCGTCGCCCCTCTAACCCCGCCTCCGTCGCCCCTCTAACCCTGCCTCCGTCGCCCCTCTATCCCCGCCTCCGTCGCCCCTCTATCCCCGCCTCCGTCGCCCCTCTATCCCCGCCTCCGTCGCCCCTCCAACCCCGCCTCCGTCGCCCTGTGAAATAGTCTCATCACCCTTGACTCGCATTTCCAGACTTACCCCCCCACGCACACTGCTGGCACAGCATGGCCGCAGCACAGCGTGGCGGAGGCGCAGCATGGCGGTGATGCAGTGTTAAGGCGGCAAAGCATGGAGGGAGCACAGTATGGCGTCGGTGCAGCATGGCGGCAGTGCAGCGGTGCAGCAGCACCATGCGGCGGCAATGCAACGTGGCGGCAGCACAATGAGGCGGCATTCATGCAGCATGAGGGCATCACCGTGCATGGCGGTAGCGATGCAGAGCGGCAGTGAACTAGTGCGGAAGCCACGCAGCGCAGCAGCGGTGCAGCAGAGTAGCCACGCAACACGGCAGCGGTGCGGCACGGCGCGGAAGTCGCACAGCGTGGCTTCCGTGCTGCGCGACTAACGCGCTCCACGGCTGCCACGCTGTGCGACTTCCGCGCCGCATCGCTGCCGCGCTGCACGGCTGCCGTGCTGTGCGGCTAAAAATTTTATCCCCCGAAAATCGCCCCCATCGCGACTTTCGCCGCCATTTTTCACCCTGTCTTTGCGCCCTCCCCACTCAAAATATGCTGCTATTACTTACCGCTGTATTTCCATATGTATTGCTGCATCTCGCCACACTCGTTGAGCAGCGCCGCCTCATCCAGATGCATGGCGGCTTGTCTAACAGCGTCCTGTAGACATGAACCGTTGATCGCTGTAGTAAAAGGCAACATTATCTATAGGATTTCGTCCCTTAAAGATCTGCAACTAATCGTGTGCTAGTGGGACGCGATGTCGAGAAAACATGCTAGCCCTATTTAACATTGCCATTTTCGTTATCTCGTTACATATATTTGCCTTTCAAACTGAAATCTTTTTTTGGCACTGTTCTTGTAATGACTCATCATTTGGCCTTCGTGACAAGTCATTTGTGTCGGTTGGCGGTTGGCCGGATCCATGCATGGGCAGATGGGCGGACTCCTCTGCTATTTAACCATCATACGCCCGCCTATCCCTTAACCTTTCCACTAATATTTTAGTGCAATAATTGTATTTGTCACGGGCTGCTTCATGTATGTGTTTCCAGTAATAAGGCTGCAGCCAAGGATCCAACCCCATCACAGAATAGTGCTTAAATCATGTGAAACCTGCATGTTCGTGTGTTGCTGCATGTTTTGTGCTGGACCTTACACAAGAACAATATATTTCACAATGCAATTTCCATGCCTACAGCTACCAAACACCAGCACGGCTACTGTGACCCATGGGACGGTGCCATGACCCATGGGTTGGCTGCGACCAAAGATGCTAACGGTCCTGTTGTTTCCAATGTACCTCCAAGTCCGCCACCAGTAACTCCTCCAGTAGTTACGCTACATTTAGTTACACCATCAATTCCGCCACCTGTAACAAACCAGGTATTCCTCAGGTTCAGCCACAACCTTGGCCTTCGATGCCGCCAGCACGTTACCTCTGATTTCGCCACACTGTGGCCCTCTGATTTCGCCACACTGTGCCCTCGATGCCGCCAGCACGTTACCTCTGATTTCGCCACACTGTGGCCCTCGATGCCGCCAGCACGTTACCTCTGATTTCGCCACACTGTCGCCCTCGATGCCGCCAGCACGTTACCTCTGATTCCGCCACACTGTGGCCCTCGATGCCGCCAGCACGTTACCTCTGATTCCGCCACACTGTGGCCCTCGATGCCGCCAGCACGTTACCTCTGATTCCGCCACACTGTGGCCCTCGATGCCGCCAGCACGTTACCTCTGATTCCGCCACACTGTGGCCCTTGATGCCGCCAGCACGTTACCTCTGATTCCGCCACCAGTTACACCTCTGATGATTAGGACACACGGGTTACACCACCAGTTACACTTCTGGTTATTCAGCCACCACCATTTACATGAATGGTGAGTGTTCCTTTCAGGGGCATTGAATGTTTGGTGCAACAGGAACGGGGTGCAGCAGAGGGGGCCGACGGCGGCTGGGGAGGGGGGGTGACGGGGGCGGGCAGGCAAGTGCGGTTTCAAGGGTTGGGTGTGTTGCACAGGCGACGGCGTTGGGTGGCAACAGCGGCAGGGGAGGGGGGGTGACAGGGGTGGGCAGGCAAGTGCGGTTTCAAGGGTTGGGTGTGTTGCACAGGTGATGGCGTTGGGTGGCGACAGCGGCAGGGGAGGGGGGGTGACGGGGGCGGGCAGGCAAGTGCGGTTTCAAGGGTTGGGTGTGTTGCACAGGCGACGACGTTGGGTGGCGACAGCGGCAGGGGAGGGGGGGTGACAGGGGCGGGCAGGCAAGTGCGGTTTCAAGGGTTGGGTGTGTTGCACAGGCGACGGCGTTGGGTGGTGACAGCGGCAGGGGAGGGGGGGTGACAGGGGCGGGCAGGCAAGTGCGGTTTCAAGGGTTGGGTGTGTTGCACAGGTGACGGCGTTGGGTGGCGACAGCGGCAGGGGAGGGGGGGTGACGGGGGCGGGCAGATGAGTGCTACTGTTCGTTTGCACAACATTCACTGCACTTGATCCATTTGTTTTATCCTTGCTTGCTATGATCTGCCCGCAGGTGCACAGATGGCCAGTGCAATCTGGTGCGCTAGCTGGCCATGATGATTGTCCTGCTGTAGGCCTACCATTATCAGCAAGACATGTTCGGTGAGTGTGCATCCTGGGCTGGGTAGCTCAGGGGTCATGATGGACGGCTGCAGCATGGTTGGGGATGGGATGGGGTTGGCACTTACGGGAAAATGGTGGGGTGGTGTTGGCGACAGGAAGGGTGGCTATGGAAGATGTTGGTGATGGGGAGGGAAGGAGTGTAGTTGTAAGGGTGGGATGGGCGGGGAAGGGAATGCTTTAGGATAGCGACAGAGGTTAGCCCCTGCCATCATTCCTTCCCTCCCCTGTCGCCACCCCTCCCTGCTGCCATCACCACCACACGCCTTCCCTGTCACCGCCAAGTCCACCGTCACATTCGTGCTTACCTGCCTGCCCCCGTCGCCACCCCTCCCTGCCTCCATCGCCACCCCGCCCCTTCTCCGCCCCTGCCCACCCCACCCTTGCAGCTGTGTTTCCCTGCCCGCCCCCGTCGCCCACCCTCCCTGCCACCATCGCCACCCCGCCCCTTCTCCGCCCCTGCCCACCCCACCCTTGCAGCTGTGTTTCCCTGCCCGCCCCCGTCGCCACCCCTCCCTGCCTCCATCGCCACCACACTCATGTCCCTGTTGCCAGCCAGCCCACCCTTGCAGCTGTGTTTCCCTGCCTGCCTCCGTCGCCCACCCTCCCTGCCACCATCGCCACCCCGCCCCTTCTCCGCCCCTGCCCACCCCACCCTTGCAGCTGTGTTTCCCTGCCCGCCCCCGTCGCCCACCCTCCCTGCCACCATCGCCACCCCGCCCCTTCTCCGCCCCTGCCCACCCCACCCTTGCAGCTGTGTTTCCCTGCCTTCCCCCGTCGCCCACCCTCCCTGCCACCATCGCCACCCCGCCCCTTCTCCGCCCCTGCCCACCCCACCCTTGCAGCTGTGTTTCCCTGCCTGCCCCCGTCGCCCACCCTCCCTGCCCCCATCGCCACCCCGCCCCTTCTCCGCCCCTGCCCACCCCACCCTTGCAGCTGTGTTTCCCTGCCTTCCCCCGTCGCCCACCCTCCCTGCCACCATCGCCACCCCGCCCCTTCTCCGCCCCTGCCCACCCCACCCTTGCAGCTGTGTTTCCCTGCCCGCCCCCGTCGCCCACCCTCCCTGCCCCCATCGCCACCCCGCCCCTTCTCCGCCCCTGCCCACCCCACCCTTGCAGCTGTGTTTCCCTGCCTTCCCCCGTCGCCCACCCTCCCTGCCACCATCGCCACCCCGCCCCTTCTCCGCCCCTGCCCACCCCACCCTTGCAGCTGTGTTTCCCTGCCTGCCCCCGTCGCCCACCCTCCCTGCCCCCATCGCCACCCCGCCCCTTCTCCGCCCCTGCCCACCCCACCCTTGCAGCTGTGTTTCCCTGCCTGCCCCCGTCGCCCACCCTCCCTGCCACCATCGCCACCCCGCCCCTTCTCCGCCCCTGCCCACCCCACCCTTGCAGCTGTGTTTCCCTGCCTGCCCCCGTCGCCACCCCTCCCTGCCTCCATTGCCACCACACTCATGTCCCTGTTGCCAGCCAGCCCACCCTTGCAGCTGTGTTTCCCTGCCTGCCCCCGTCGCCCACCCTCCCTGCCACCATCGCCACCCCGCCCCTTCTCCGCCCCTGCCCACCCCACCCTTGCAGCAACGCTTACCTGCCTGCCCCCGTCGCCACCCCTCCCTGCCTCCATTGCCACCCCGCCCCTTCTCTGCCGCTGCCCACCCCACCCTTGCAGCAACCGTATGGTGATTGGTTTAGTCTGGTGGCAGGGGGGATGTAAGAGATTGCTATGAACGAGATAGGATCATGGCCTGTACTGCAACGTTCAGCAGCACATCACGCGATGTCAACACCTTTAGCACTAATTTAGCATTTTTAAATTTATTTACTCAGAACTCTCATAACTATATTCCTAGCTCTTTTACGCATTCTAGTTGTAGAGCTAGTACGTTTTCACGTTGTATGATCACCTTCCTAAGGTGCGAAATAATTTATTCTGTAGCTATATATCCTTTTTACTGAATAGATCCATAATCTCTATCCGCACAGGATGCTTCCCTGAAAGCGACAATGCACGCAGACAAGTCGATGCTCCTCGACATGGCGCGGCGAGGAGCAACAATTGATATGTCGTCACAACAGTAAGTAATGGTATTATGTTGCAAATGGGGAGAGGGAGAGAGCAAGGCGGCGGTGATCCGCGGCGGCGATCGGCGGTGGTGATCTGCGGCGGTGATGGGTGGCGATCGGCGGCGATCACTAGTGATCGGCGGTCATAAAGTGCGGGCATTGAAAATGATATTTCTGGGATCATAGCGCGCATTAGACACTCGTGATTTCTGTTTGGTTCATGTTGTCATGGCTCATGTCTTAATGTTTCTGCACCCAGGTGTGCTGCTCAGCTCACGACCTCCCTGGCAGCAGCAAGTTTCTGCCGACTGGAGGCTTGCCCAGGACAGCAACTAAGGCGCAATCGCACAGGTGGGTGTTCCTTTGGGGGCCGGTTGGTGCAGGGACGTGCAGCTTGATGGCGGTAAAAAGGGCGACGGAAAAAGGGGGGCAATGGAGGCGGGGGGAGGGGCGATGGGGGCGCGGGGAGGGGTGACAGCGGCGGGGGGAGGGGCAACGGAGGGGGGGGGCAGGGGCGACGGAAAAAGGGGCAGGGGCGATGGAAAAAGGGGCAGGGGCGACGGAACGGAGGGCAGGGGCGACGGAGGGGGGAGCAGGGGCGACGGCGGTGGGGGCAGGGGCGACGGCGGTGGGGGCAGCGGCGACGGCGGTGGGGGCAGGGGCGACGGCGGCGGGGGCAGGGGTGATGGCGGCGGGGGCAGGGGCGACGGCGGCGGGGGCAGGGGCGACGGCGGCGGGGGCAGGGGCGACGGCGGCGGGGGCAGGGGCGACGGCGGCGGGGGCAGGGGCGACGGCGGCGGGGGCAGGGGCGACGGCGGCGGGGGCAGGGGCGACGGAGGCAATGGGATATGGTGCATCTGTAATTGCCTCCGTCTGTTTGTCAATTAATCCTTCCGGTCATTTTCTATATGTCTGATATCTGTTTTTCCGGATCTTAACAAGGTGCCCTATGCGTCTGTGCATCTGTCCGCGCCTCTATTGGGTAATGGCTCGGTTCGTCCTTATGTGCGTGCATTCCATGTGTAACATTGCAGGTCTAGCTGCTAGCTGCGATAGGTAATGGGCGGCTCCTGGAGGGGCGGCCTGCAGGGCACCTTCATAGCTGGCAAGAGGGGACTGGAGGCGACACAAGCACAGGTACGCCTTGTGGCAAATGGAGGAATGTACGGTGACAGGGCTAATGAAGGTCGTCGCCTCCCAGCATCTGAACCTAATTTCCCAAACGAATTTCCGTGTGATCCCCCCGGACGCCTAATAATTATTCTGAGCCTCCCAGCATCCGAACCTATAGTCCACAACGATTTCTCTTTGTGTTTTGGGCACGATCAGGACTTGGCAGTGATCCCCCCCGACGCCTGGCAATCACTCCAAGCCTCCCAGCATACGAACCTAATGACCACAACGAATTTTCTGTGTGTTTTGGGCTCGATCTGGACGTGGCAGTGATCACCCCTGACGCCTGGCAATCATTCCGAGCCTCCCAGCATACGAACCTAATGTCCACGACGAATTATCTATGTGTTTTGGGCTTGATCTGTTTGTGGCAGTGATCCCCCCCGACGCCTGGCAATCACTCCAAGCCTCCCAGCATACGAACCTAATGACCACAACGAATTTTCTGTGTGTTCTGGACGTGGCAGTGATCACCCCTGACGCCTGGCAATCATTCCGAGCCTCCCAGCATACGAACCTAATGTCCACGACGAATTATCTATGTGTTTTGGGCTTGATCTGTTTGTGGCAGTGATCCCCCCCGACGCCTGGCAATCACTCCAAGCCTCCCAGCATACGAACCTAATGTCCACAACGAATTTTCTGTGTGTTTTGGGCTCGATCTGGACGTGGCAGTGATCACCCCCGACGCCTGGCAATCATTCCGAGCCTCCCAGCATACGAACCTAATGTCCACGACGAATTATCTATGTGTTTTGGGCTTGATCTGTTTGTGGCAGTGATCCCCCCCGACGCCTGGCAATCATTCCGAGCCTCCCAGCATACGAACCTAATGACCACAACGAATTATCTGTGTGTTTTGGGCTTGATCTGTTTGTGGCAGTGATCCCCCCCGACGCCTGGCAATCACTCCAAGCCTCCCAGCATACGAACCTAATGACCACAACGAATTTTCTGTGTGTTCTGGACGTGGCAGTGATCACCCCTGACGCCTGGCAATCATTCCGAGCCTCCCAGCATACGAACCTAATGTCCACGACGAATTATCTATGTGTTTTGGGCTTGATCTGTTTGTGGCAGTGATCCCCCCCGACGCCTGGCAATCACTCCAAGCCTCCCAGCATACGAACCTAATGTCCACAACGAATTTTCTGTGTGTTTTGGGCTCGATCTGGACGTGGCAGTGATCACCCCCGACGCCTGGCAATCATTCCGAGCCTCCCAGCATACGAACCTAATGTCCACGACGAATTATCTATGTGTTTTGGGCTTGATCTGTTTGTGGCAGTGATCCCCCCCGACGCCTGGCAATCATTCCGAGCCTCCCAGCATTAAAACCTATAGTCCACAACGATTTATCTTTGTGTTTTGGGCAAGATCAGGATGTGGCAGTGATCCCCCCCAACGCCTGGCAATCACTCCAAGCCTCCCAGCATACGAACTTAATGTCCACAACGAATTTTTGTGTGTTTTTGGCTCGATCTGTTCGTGGCAGTGATTCCCCCCGACGCCTGGCAATCATTCCGAGCCTCCCAGCATCCGAACCATATGTCAACACCAATTTTTCCATGTGTTTTGGGCATGATCAGGACGTGGCAGTGATCCCCCTCGACGCCTGGCAATTATTTCGAGCCTCCCAGCATCCGAACATGACATGCCAAACGATTTTTCCGTGTGTTTTTTGTTGTCAGAAGATAATTGTAATTCCCCTTTGACTTTGCTGTGTTGGTTTGCTGTGCCCCTGCCCTTTTATTGTCCCCTGCAGGTACGCATTACTCTTCAAGGAGCACATGAAAGCTCAACATACATTTAAGCAAACAGACAGGTAAGTAAGACGACATTTTGTTATTGCAGTGGGAAAAACGAAGTTCGAAATGGGGGGTACAGGTGTGTTTTTTTTACAAAACCACAGACATGTTAGTGATTCCCCTGATGCCAAACAAACATTGGGGGCCTCCCAGGAACCATAATAATTAAATAATCGCAGCAAAGTATGTGTTTTTTGTCAGATATGGACAAGTTCGTGGTCCCCCCGATGCCAGGCAAATATTCCGTACCTCCCACCATCCATCCAATCCGTCTCAAACAAAGATTGCAATGTGTTTTTGGCTCAATCAGGACTTGGCAGTGATCCTCCCCGACGCCTCACAATTATTCTGAGCCTCCCAGCATCCGAACCTTATGTCCACAACGAATTTTCCGTGTGTTTATGGCTTGATCATGACGTGGCAGTGGTCCCCCCCGACGCCTAACAATTATTCCGTGCCTTACACCATCCATACAGAATGTTTCAACGATTTTTCTGTGTGTTTTGGGTCGATCTGGACTTGGTTGTGCTTCCCCCCGACGCCTGGGAATTATTCCGTGCCTCCCACCATCCGTACAGAATGTCCCAACGATTTCTCTGTGTGTTTTTGGCTCGATCTGGACTTGGCTGTGATTACCCTTCGATGATTGAACAACATGCCATGTCTGTCAACCCCTGTTGGTCAGAAAACACTCGTTATTTCCCCTTGATTTTGCTGTGTTGATATACTGTTCCCCTCTCCTCATGTTGTCCCCTGCAGGCATCCGTGCTTGGTCGAGATGCACAATACAAGTTAAGGTGTAATCGGAGCAAGCATCAGACCGGTAAGTTAGGTAGGGAAAAACGGTGGTTGACATGGGTGCTCAAGGTGTGTGTTTCGTGTGTAACATAGACATGTTCGTGATTCCCCAGACGCCCAACAAACACTGGGAGGCTCCCAGGAACCATAATAATCGAATAATCAAACAAAGTACGTGTTGTTTGTCAGATATGGACAAGTAAGTGATTCCCCCCGACGCCTGGCAAAGGATCCGTGCCTCCCACCATCCATACAGAATGTCCCAACGAATTTTCTGTGTGTTTTTGGCTCGATCTGGACTTGGCTGTGCTTCCCCCCGACGCCTGGGAATTATTCCGTGCCTCCCACCATCCGTACAGAATGTTCCAACGATTTTCTGTGTGTGTTTTTGGCTCAATCTGGACTTGGCTGTGCTTTCCCCCGACGCCTGGGAATTATTCCGTGCCTCCCACCATCCGTACAGAATGTCCCAACGAATTTTCTGTGTGTTTTTGGCTCGATCTGGACTTGGCTGTGATTACCCTTTGATGATTGAACAACATGCCATGTCTGTCAACCCCTGTTGGTCAGAAACCACTCGTTATTTCCCCTTGATTTTGCTGTGTTGATATACTGTTCCCCTCTCCTCTTGTTGTCCCCTGCAGGCATCCGTGCTTGGTCGAGATGCACAATACAAGTTAAGGTGTAATCGGAGCAAGCATCAGACCGGTAAGTTAGATAGGGAAAAACGGTGGTTGACATGGGTGCTCAAGGTGTGTGTTTCGTGTGTAACATAGACATGTTCGTGATTCCCCAGACGCCCAACAAACACTGGGAGGCTCCCAGGAACCATAATAATCGAATAATCAAACAAAGTACGTGTTGTTTGTCAGATATGGACAAGTAAGTGATTCCCCCCGACGCCTGGCAAAGGATCCGTGCCTCCCACCATCCATACAGAATGTCCCAACGAATTTTCTGTGTGTTTTTGGCTCGACCTGGACTTGGCTGTGCTTCCCCCCGACGCCTGGGAATTATTCCGTGCCTCCCACCATCCGTACAGAATGTTCCAACGATTTTTCTGTGTGTGTTTTTGGCTCAATCTGGACTTGGCTGTGCTTTCCCCCGACGCCTGGGAATTATTCCTTGCCTCCCACCATCCGTACAGAATGTCCCAACGAATTCTCTGTGTGTTTTTGGCTCGATCTGGACTTGGCTGTGATTACCCTTCGATGATTGAACAACATGCCATGTCTGTCAACCCCTGTTGGTCAGAAAACACTCGTTATTTCCCCTTGATTTTGCTGTGTTGATATACTGTTCCCCTCTCCTCTTGTTGTCCCCTGCAGGCATCCGTGCTTGGTCGAGATGCACAATACAAGTTAAGGTGTAATCGGAGCAAGCATCAGACCGGTAAGTTAGGTAGGGAAAAACGGTGGTTGACATGGGTGCTCAAGGTGTGTGTTTTGTGTGTAACATAGACATGTTCGTGATTCCCCAGACGCCCAACAAACACTGGGAGGCTCCCAGGAACCATAATACTCGAATAATCAAAGCAAAGTACGTGTTGTTTGTCAGATATGGACAAGTAAGTGATTCCCCCCGACGCCTGGCAAAGGATCCGTGCCTCCCACCATCCATACAGAATGTCCCAACGAATTTTCTGTGTGTTTTTGGCTCGATCTGGACTTGGTTGTGCTTCCCCCCGACGCCTGGGAATTATTCCGTGCCTCCCACCATCCGTACAGAATGTCCGAACGATTTTTCTGTGTGTTTTTGGCTTGATCTGGACTTGGCTGTGCTTCCCCCCGACGCCTGGGAATTATTCCGTGCCTCCCACCATCCGTACAGAATGTCCCAACGAATTTTCTGTGTGTTTTTGGCTCGATCTGGACTTGGCTGTGCTTCCCCCCGACGCCTGGGAAATATTCCGTGCCTCCCACCATCCGTACAGAATGTCCCTACGAATTTTCTGTGTGTTTTTGGCTCAATCTGGACTTGGCTGTGCTTCCCCCTGACGCCTGGGAATTATTCCGTGCCTCCCACCATCCGTACAGAATGTCCCAACGAATTTTCTGTGTGTTTTTGGCTCGACCTGGACTTGGCTGTGCTTCCCCCCGACGCCTGGGAATTATTCCGTGCCTCCCACCATCCGTACAGAATGTCCCAACGAATTCTCTGTGTGTTTTTGGCTCGACCTGGACTTGGATGTGCTTCCCCCCGACGCCTGGGAATTATTCCGTGCCTCCCACCATCCGTACAGAATGTTCCAACGATTTTTCTGTGTGTGTTTTTGGCTCGATCTGGACTTGGCTGTGCTTCCCCCCGACGCCTGGGAATTATTCCTTGCCTCCCACCATCCGTACAGAATGTCCCAACGAATTCTCTGTGTGTTTTTGGCTCGATCTGGACTTGGCTGTGCTTCCCCCCGACGCCTGGGAATTATTCCGTGCCTCCCACCATCCGTACAGAATGTCCCAACGAATTCTCTGTGTGTTTTTGGCTCGACCTGGACTTGGCTGTGCTTCCCCCCGACGCCTGGGAATTATTCCGTGCCTCCCACCATCCGTACAGAATGTCCAAACGAATTTTCTGTGTGTTTTTGGCTCAATCTGGACTTGGCTGTGCTTCCCCCCGACGCCTGGGAATTATTCCGTGCCTCCCACCATCCGTACAGAATGTTCGAACGAATTTTCTGTGTGTTTTTGGCTCAATCTGGACTTGGCTGTGCTTCCCCCCGACGCCTGGGAATTATTCCGTGCCTCCCACCATCCGTACAGAATGTCCGAACGATTTTTCTGTGTGTTTTTGGCTCGATCTGGACTTGGCTGTGCTTCCCCCCGACGCCTGGGAATTATTCCGTGCCGCCCACCATCCGTACAGAATGTCCCAACGAATTTTCTGTGTGTTTTTGGCTCGACCTGGACTTGGCTGTGCTTCCCCCCGACGCCTGGGAAATATTCCGTGCCTCCCACCATCCGTACAGAATGTCCCTACGAATTTTCTGTGTGTTTTTGGCTTAATCTGGACTTGGCTGTGCTTCCCCCCGACGCCTGGGAATTATTCCGTGCCTCCCACCATCCGTACAGAATGTCCCAACGAATTTTCTGTGTGTGTTTGGCTCGACCTGGACTTGGCTGTGCTTCCCCCCGACGCCTGGGAATTATTCCGTGCCTCCCACCATCCGTACAGAATGTCCCAACGATTTTTCTGTGTGTGTTTTTGGCTCAATCTGGACTTGGCTGTGCTTTCCCCCGACGCCTGGGAATTATTCCTTGCCTCCCACCATCCGTACAGAATGTCCCAACGAATTCTCTGTGTGTTTTTGGCTCGATCTGGACTTGGCTGTCATTACCCTTCGATGATTGAACAACATGCCATGTCTGTCAACCCCTGTTGGTCAGAAAACACTCGTTATTTCCCCTTGATTTTGCTGTGTTGATATACTGTTCCCCTCTCCTCTTGTTGTCCCCTGCAGGCATCCGTGCTTGGTCGAGATGCACAATACAAGTTAAGATGTAATCGGAGCAAGCATCAGACCTGTAAGTTAGGTAGGGAAAAACGGTGGTTGACATGGGTGCTCAAGGTGTGTGTTTCGTGTGTAACATAGACATGTTCGTGATTCCCCAGACGCCCAACAAACACTGGGAGGCTCCCAGGAACCATAATACTCGAATAATCAAAGCAAAGTACGTGTTGTTTGTCAGATATGGACAAGTAAGTGATTCCCCCCGACGCCTGGCAAAGGATCCGTGCCTCCCACCATCCATACAGAATGTCCCAACGAATTTTCTGTGTGTTTTTGGCTCGATCTGGACTTGGCTGTGCTTCCCCCCGACGCCTGGGAAATATTCCGTGCCTCCCACCATCCGTACAGAATGTTCCAACGATTTTTCTGTGTGTTTTTGGCTCAATCTGGACTTGGCTGTGCTTCCCCCCGACGCCTGGGAATTATTCCGTGCCTCCCACCATCCATACAGAATGTCCCAACGATTTTTCTGTGTGTTTTTGGCTCAATCTGGACTTGGCTGTGCTTCCCCCCGACGCCTGGGAATTATTCCGTGCCTCCCACCATCCGTACAGAATGTCCCAACGATTTTTCTGTGTGTTTTTGGCTCAATCTGGACTTGGCTGTGCTTTCCCCCGACGCCTGGGAATTATTCCTTGCCTCCCACCATCCGTACAGAATGTCCCAACGAATTTTCTGTGTGTTTTTGGCTCGACCTGGACTTGGCTGTCATTACCCTTCGATGATTGAACAACATGCCATGTCTGTCAACCCCTGTTGGTCAGAAAACACTCGTTATTTCCCCTTGATTTTGCTGTGTTGATATACTGTTCCCCTCTCCTCTTGTTGTCCCCTGCAGGCATCCGTGCTTGGTCGAGATGCACAATACAAGTTAAGATGTAATCGGAGCAAGCATCAGACCTGTAAGTTAGGTAGGGAAAAACGGTGGTTGACATGGGTGCTCAAGGTGTGTGTTTCGTGTGTAACATAGACATGTTCGTGATTCCCCAGACGCCCAACAAACACTGGGAGGCTCCCAGGAACCATAATACTCGAATAATCAAAGCAAAGTACGTGTTGTTTGTCAGATATGGACAAGTAAGTGATTCCCCCCGACGCCTGGCAAAGGATCCGTGCCTCCCACCATCCATACAGAATGTCCCAACGAATTTTCTGTGTGTTTTTGGCTCGATCTGGACTTGGTTGTGCTTCCCCCCGACGCCTGGGAATTATTCCGTGCCTCCCACCATCCGTACAGAATGTCCGAACGAATTTTCTGTGTGTTTTTGGCTCGATCTGGACTTGGCTGTGCTTCCCCCCGACGCCTGGGAAATATTCCGTGCCTCCCACCATCCGTACAGAATGTCCCAACGATTTTTCTGTGTGTTTTTGGCTCAATCTGGACTTGGCTGTGCTTTCCCCCGACGCCTGGGAATTATTCCTTGCCTCCCACCATCCGTACAGAATGTCCCAACGAATTTTCTGTGTGTTTTTGGCTCGACCTGGACTTGGCTGTCATTACCCTTCGATGATTGAACAACATGCCATGTCTGTCAACCCCTGTTGGTCAGAAAACACTCGTTATTTCCCCTTGATTTTGCTGTGTTGATATACTGTTCCCCTCTCCTCTTGTTGTCCCCTGCAGGCATCCGTGCTTGGTCGAGATGCACAATACAAGTTAAGATGTAATCGGAGCAAGCATCAGACCTGTAAGTTAGGTAGGGAAAAACGGTGGTTGACATGGGTGCTCAAGGTGTGTGTTTCGTGTGTAACATAGACATGTTCGTGATTCCCCAGACGCCCAACAAACACTGGGAGGCTCCCAGGAACCATAATACTCGAATAATCAAAGCAAAGTACGTGTTGTTTGTCAGATATGGACAAGTAAGTGATTCCCCCCGACGCCTGGCAAAGGATCCGTGCCTCCCACCATCCATACAGAATGTCCCAACGAATTTTCTGTGTGTTTTTGGCTCGATCTGGACTTGGTTGTGCTTCCCCCCGACGCCTGGGAATTATTCCGTGCCTCCCACCATCCGTACAGAATGTCCGAACGAATTTTCTGTGTGTTTTTGGCTCGATCTGGACTTGGCTGTGCTTCCCCCCGACGCCTGGGAAATATTCCGTGCCTCCCACCATCCGTACAGAATGTCCCAACGATTTTTCTGTGTGTTTTTGGCTCAATCTGGACTTGGCTGTGCTTTCCCCCGACGCCTGGGAATTATTCCTTGCCTCCCACCATCCGTACAGAATGTCCCAACGAATTTTCTGTGTGTTTTTGGCTCGACCTGGACTTGGCTGTCATTACCCTTCGATGATTGAACAACATGCCATGTCTGTCAACCCCTGTTGGTCAGAAAACACTCGTTATTTCCCCTTGATTTTGCTGTGTTGATATACTGTTCCCCTCTCCTCTTGTTGTCCCCTGCAGGCATCCGTGCTTGGTCGAGATGCACAATACAAGTTAAGATGTAATCGGAGCAAGCATCAGACCTGTAAGTTAGGTAGGGAAAAACGGTGGTTGACATGGGTGCTCAAGGTGTGTGTTTCGTGTGTAACATAGACATGTTCGTGATTCCCCAGACGCCCAACAAACACTGGGAGGCTCCCAGGAACCATAATACTCGAATAATCAAAGCAAAGTACGTGTTGTTTGTCAGATATGGACAAGTAAGTGATTCCCCCCGACGCCTGGCAAAGGATCCGTGCCTCCCACCATCCATACAGAATGTCCCAACGAATTTTCTGTGTGTTTTTGGCTCGATCTGGACTTGGTTGTGCTTCCCCCCGACGCCTGGGAATTATTCCGTGCCTCCCACCATCCGTACAGAATGTCCGAACGAATTTTCTGTGTGTTTTTGGCTCGATCTGGACTTGGCTGTGCTTCCCCCCGACGCCTGGGAATTATTCCGTGCCTCCCACCATCCGTACAGAATGTCCCAACGAATTTTCTGTGTGTTTTTGGCTCGATCTGGACTTGGCTGTGCTTCCCCCCGACGCCTGGGAAATATTCCGTGCCTCCCACCATCCGTACAGAATGTCCCAACGAATTTTCTGTGTGTTTTTGGCTCGACCTGGACTTGGCTGTGCTTCCCCCCGACGCCTGGGAAATATTCCGTGCCTCCCACCATCCGTACAGAATGTCCCAACGAATTTTCTGTGTGTTTTTGGCTCGATCTGGACTTGGCTGTGATTACCCTTCGATGATTGAACAACATGCCATATCTGTCAACCCCTGTTGGTCAGAAAACACTCGTTATTTCCCCTTGATTTTGCTGTGTTGATATACTGTTCCCCTCTCCTCATGTTGTCCCCTGCAGGCATCCGTGCTTGGTCGAGATGCACAATACAAGTTAAGGTGTAATCGGAGCAAGCATCAGACCGGTAAGTTAGGTAGGGAAAAACGGTGGTTGACATGGGTGCTCAAGGTGTGTGTTTCGTGTGTAACATAGACATGTTCGTGATTCCCCAGACGCCCAACAAACACTGGGAGGCTCCCAGGAACCATAATAATCGAATAATCAAAGCAAAGTACGTGTTGTTTGTCAGATATGGACAAGTAAGTGATTCCCCCCGACGCCTGGCAAAGGATCCGTGCCTCCCACCATCCATACAGAATGTCCCAACGAATTTTCTGTGTGTTTTTGGCTCGATCTGGACTTGGCTGTGCTTCCCCCCGACGCCTGGGAATTATTCCGTGCCTCCCACCATCCGTACAGAATGTCCGAACGAATTTTCTGTGTGTTTTTGGCTCGATCTGGACTTGGCTGTGCTTCCCCCCGACGCCTGGGAATCATTCCGTGCCTCCCACCATCCATACAGAATGTCCCAACGAATTTTCTGTGTGTTTTTGGCTCGATCTGGACTTGGTTGTGCTTCCCCCCGACGCCTGGGAATTATTCCGTGCCTCCCAGAAACCCGTACAGAATGTCCCAACGATTTTTCTGTGTGTTTTTGGCTCGACCTGGACTTGGCTGTGCTTCCCCCCGACGCCTGGGAATTATTCCGTGCCTCCCACCATCCGTACAGAATGTTCGAACGAATTTTCTGTGTGTTTTTGGCTCAATCTGGACTTGGCTGTGCTTCCCCCCGACGCCTGGGAATTATTCCGTGCCTCCCACCATCCATACAGAATGTCCCAACGATTTTTCTGTGTGTTTTTGGCTCGATCTGGACTTGGCTGTGCTTCCCCCCGACGCCTGGGAAATATTCCGTGCCTCCCACCATCCGTACAGAATGTCCGAACGATTTTTCTGTGTGTTTTTGGCTCGATCTGGACTTGGCTGTGCTTCCCCCCGACGCCTGGGAAATATTCCGTGCCTCCCACCATCCGTACAGAATGTCCCAACGAATTTTCTGTGTGTTTTTGGCTCGACCTGGACTTGGCTGTGCTTCCCCCCGACGCCTGGGAATTATTCCGTGCCTCCCACCATCCGTACAGAATGTCCCAACGAATTTTCTGTGTGTTTTTGGCTCGACCTGGACTTGGCTGTGCTTCCCCCCGACGCCTGGGAAATATTCCGTGCCTCCCACCATCCGTACAGAATGTCCCAACGAATTTTCTGTGTGTTTTTGGCTCGATCTGGACTTGGCTGTGATTACCCTTCGATGATTGAACAACATGCCATGTCTGTCAACCCCTGTTGGTCAGAAAACACTCGTTATTTCCCCTTGATTTTGCTGTGTTGATATACTGTTCCCCTCTCCTCATGTTGTCCCCTGCAGGCATCCGTGCTTGGTCGAGATGCACAATACAAGTTAAGGTGTAATCGGAGCAAGCATCAGACCGGTAAGTTAGGTAGGGAAAAACGGTGGTTGACATGGGTGCTCAAGGTGTGTGTTTCGTGTGTAACATAGACATGTTCGTGATTCCCCAGACGCCCAACAAACACTGGGAGGCTCCCAGGAACCATAATAATCGAATAATCAAAGCAAAGTACGTGTTGTTTGTCAGATATGGACAAGTAAGTGATTCCCCCCGACGCCTGGCAAAGGATCCGTGCCTCCCACCATCCATACAGAATGTCCCAACGAATTTTCTGTGTGTTTTTGGCTCGATCTGGACTTGGCTGTGCTTCCCCCCGACGCCTGGGAATTATTCCGTGCCTCCCACCATCCGTACAGAATGTCCGAACGAATTTTCTGTGTGTTTTTGGCTCGATCTGGA
The DNA here is from genome assembly GCA_019650235.1 of Volvox reticuliferus. Classification (NCBI taxonomy): domain Eukaryota; kingdom Viridiplantae; phylum Chlorophyta; class Chlorophyceae; order Chlamydomonadales; family Volvocaceae; genus Volvox; species Volvox reticuliferus. The sequence goes on along the minus strand of BNCP01000072.1, from coordinate 5,691 downwards.
CTTGGCTGTGCTTCCCCCCGACGCCTGGGAATCATTCCGTGCCTCCCACCATCCATACAGAATGTCCCAACGAATTTTCTGTGTGTTTTTGGCTCGATCTGGACTTGGTTGTGCTTCCCCCCGACGCCTGGGAATTATTCCGTGCCTCCCAGAAACCCGTACAGAATGTCCCAACGATTTTTCTGTGTGTTTTTGGCTCGACCTGGACTTGGCTGTGCTTCCCCCCGACGCCTGGGAATTATTCCGTGCCTCCCACCATCCGTACAGAATGTTCGAACGAATTTTCTGTGTGTTTTTGGCTCAATCTGGACTTGGCTGTGCTTCCCCCCGACGCCTGGGAATTATTCCGTGCCTCCCACCATCCATACAGAATGTCCCAACGATTTTCTGTGTGTTTTTGGCTCGATCTGGACTTGGCTGTGCTTCCCCCCGACGCCTGGGAAATATTCCGTGCCTCCCACCATCCGTACAGAATGTCCGAACGATTTTTCTGTGTGTTTTTGGCTCGATCTGGACTTGGCTGTGCTTCCCCCCGACGCCTGGGAAATATTCCGTGCCTCCCACCATCCGTACAGAATGTCCCAACGAATTTTCTGTGTGTTTTTGGCTCGACCTGGACTTGGCTGTGCTTCCCCCCGACGCCTGGGAATTATTCCGTGCCTCCCACCATCCGTACAGAATGTTCCAACGATTTTTTTTTGTGTGTTTTTGGCTCAATCTGGACTTGGTTGTGCTTCCCCCCGATGCCTGGGAATTATTCCGTGCCTCCCACCATCCGTACAGAATGTCCCAACGAATTCTCTGTGTGTTTTTGGCTCGATCTGGACTTGGCTGTGATTACCCTTCGATGATTGAACAACATGCCATGTCTGTCAACCCCTGTTGGTCAGAAAACACTCGTTATTTCCCCTTGATTTTGCTGTGTTGATATACTGTTCCCCTCTCCTCTTGTTGTCCCCTGCAGGCATCCGTGCTTGGTCGAGATGCACAATACAAGTTAAGGTGTAATCGGAGCAAGCATCAGACCGGTAAGTTAGGTAGGGAAAAACGGTGGTTGACATGGGTGCTCAAGGTGTGTGTTTCATGTGTAACATAGACATGTTCGTGATTCCCCAGACGCCCAACAAACACTGGGAGGCTCCCAGGAACCATAATACTCGATAATCAAAGCAAAGTACGTGTTGTTTGTCAGATATGGACAAGTAAGTGATTCCCCCCCGACGCCTGGCAGAGGAATCCGTGCCCTCCCACCATCCATACAGAATGTTCCCAACGAATTTTCTGTGTGTTTTTGGCTCGATCTGGACCTTGGTTGTGCTTCCCCCCTACGCCTGGGAATTATTCCGTGCCTCCCACCATCCGTACAGAATGTTCCGAACGAATTTCTGTGTGTTTTTGGCCGACTCTGGCCTTGGCTGTGCTTCACCCCGACGCCTGGCGAATTCTTCGTGCCTCCCACCATCCGTAACCAGAATGTCCGAACGAATTTCTGTGTGTTTTGGGCTCGATCTGGACTTGGTTTTTTCTGCTTTTTTGTGCTTCCACCGACGGCCTGGGAATTATTTCGTCCCCTCCCACCATCCTTACAGCACTGCCCAACGAATTTTCGTGTGTTTTGGCTCGATCTGGGACTTGGTGTGCTTCCCCCGCCGCCTGGGAATTATTCCGTGCCTCCCACCATCCGTACAGAATGTCCCAACGAATTTTCTGTGTGTTTTTGGCTCGATCTGGACTTGGTTGTGCTTCCCCCCGACGCCTGGGAATTATTCCGTGCCTCCCACCATCCGTACAGAATGTCCCAACGATTTTTCTGTGTGTTTTTGGCTCGACCTGGACTTGGCTGTGCTTCCCCCCGACGCCTGGGAAATATTCCGTGCCTCCCACCATCCGTACAGAATGTCCCAACGATTTTTCTGTGTGTTTTTGGCTCAATCTGGACTTGGCTGTGCTTCCCCCCGACGCCTGGGAATTATTCCGTGCCTCCCACCATCCGTACAGAATGTCCCAACGAATTTTCTGTGTGTTTTTGGCTCGACCTGGACTTGGCTGTGCTTCCCCCCGACGCCTGGGAATTATTCCGTGCCTCCCACCATCCGTACAGAATGTTCCAACGATTTTTCTGTGTGTGTTTTTGGCTCAATCTGGACTTGGTTGTGCTTCCCCCCGACGCCTGGGAATTATTCCGTGCCTCCCACCATCCGTACAGAATGTTCCAACGAATTCTCTGTGTGTTTTTGGCTCGATCTGGACTTGGCTGTGATTACCCTTCGATGATTGAACAACATGCCATGTCTGTCAACCCCTGTTGGTCAGAAAACACTCGTTATTTCCCCTTGATTTTGCTGTGTTGATATACTGTTCCCCTCTCCTCTTGTTGTCCCCTGCAGGCATCCGTACTTGGTCGAGATGCACAATACAAGTTAAGGTGTAATCGGAGCAAGCATCAGACCGGTAAGTTAGGTAGGGAAAAACGGTGGTTGACATGGGTGCTCAAGGTGTGTGTTTCGTGTGTAACATAGACATGTTCGTGATTCCCCAGACGCCCAACAAACACTGGGAGGCTCCCAGGAACCATAATACTCGAATAATCAAAGCAAAGTACGTGTTGTTTGTCAGATATGGACAAGTAAGTGATTCCCCCCGACGCCTGGCAAAGGATCCGTGCCTCCCACCATCCGTACAGAATGTCCCAACGATTTTTCTGTGTGTTTTTGGCTCGACCTGGACTTGGCTGTGCTTCCCCCCGACGCCTGGGAAATATTCCGTGCCTCCCACCATCCGTACAGAATGTCCCAACGATTTTTCTGTGTGTTTTTGGCTCAATCTGGACTTGGCTGTGCTTCCCCCCGACGCCTGGGAATCATTCCGTGCCTCCCACCATCCATACAGAATGTCCGAACGAATTTTCTGTGTGTTTTTGGCTCGATCTGGACTTGGCTGTGCTTCCCCCCGACGCCTGGGAATTATTCCGTGCCTCCCACCATCCGTACAGAATGTCCCAACGAATTTTCTGTGTGTTTTTGGCTCGATCTGGACTTGGCTGTGCTTCCCCCCGACGCCTGGGAATTATTCCGTGCCTCCCACCATCCGTACAGAATGTCCCAACCAATTTTCTGTGTGTTTTTGGCTCGATCTGGACTTGGCTGTGCTTCCCCCCGACGCCTGGGAATCATTCCGTGCCTCCCACCATCCGTACAGAATGTCCCAACAAATTTTCTGTGTGTTTTTGGCTCGATCTGGACTTGGCTGTGCTTCCCCCCGACGCCTGGGAATCATTCCGTGCCTCCCACCATCCGTACAGAATGTCCCAACGAATTTTCTGTGTGTTTTTGGCTCGATCTGGACTTGGTTGTGCTTCCCCCCGACGCCTGGGAATTATTCCGTGCCTCCCACCATCCGTACAGAATGTCCCAACGATTTTTCTGTGTGTTTTTGGCTCGACCTGGACTTGGCTGTGCTTCCCCCCGACGCCTGGGAAATATTCCGTGCCTCCCACCATCCGTACAGAATGTCCCTACGAATTTTCTGTGTGTTTTTGGCTCAATCTGGACTTGGCTGTGCTTCCCCCCGACGCCTGGGAATTATTCCGTGCCTCCCACCATCCGTACAGAATGTCCCAACGAATTTTCTGTGTGTTTTTGGCTCGACCTGGACTTGGCTGTGCTTCCCCCCGACGCCTGGGAATTATTCCGTGCCTCCCACCATCCGTACAGAATGTTCCAACGATTTTTCTGTGTGTGTTTTTGGCTCAATCTGGACTTGGTTGTGCTTCCCCCCGACGCCTGGGAATTATTCCGTGCCTCCCACCATCCGTACAGAATGTTCCAACGAATTCTCTGTGTGTTTTTGGCTCGATCTGGACTTGGCTGTGATTACCCTTCGATGATTGAACAACATGCCATGTCTGTGAACCCCTGTTGGTCAGAAAACACTCGTTATTTCCCCTTGATTTTGCTGTGTTGATATACTGTTCCCCTCTCCTCTTGTTGTCCCCTGCAGGCATCCGTGCTTGGTCGAGATGCACAATACAAGTTAAGATGTAATCGGAGCAAGCATCAGACCGGTAAGTTAGGTAGGGAAAAACGGTGGTTGACATGGGTGCTCAAGGTGTGTGTTTCGTGTGTAACATAGATCATGTTCGTGATTCCCCAGACGCCCAACAAACACTGGGAGGCTCCCAGGAACCATAATAATCGAATAATCAAAGCAAAGTACGTGTTGTTTGTCAGATATGGACAAGTAAGTGATTCCCCCCGACGCCAAAGGATCCGTGCCTCCCACCATCCGTACAGAATGTCCCAACGAATTTTCTGTGTGTTTTTGGCTCGACCTGGACTTGGCTGTGCTTCCCCCCGACGCCTGGGAATTATTCCGTGCCTCCCACCATCCGTACAGAATGTCCCAACGAATTTTCTGTGTGTTTTTGGCTCGACCTGGACTTGGCTGTGCTTCCCCCCGACGCCTGGGAATCATTCCGTGCCTCCCACCATCCATACAGAATGTCCCAACGAATTTTCTGTGTGTTTTTGGCTTGATCTGGACTTGGTTGTGCTTCCCCCCGACGCCTGGGAATCATTCCGTGCCTCCCACCATCCGTACAGAATGTCCCAACGATTTTTCTGTGTGTTTTTGGCTCGATCTGGACTTGGCTGTGCTTCCCCCCGACGCCTGGGAAATATTCCGTGCCTCCCACCATCCGTACAGAATGTCCCAACGAATTCTCTGTGTGTTTTTTGCTCGATCTGGACTTGGCTGTGATTACCCTTCGATGAATTAACAACATGCCATTTCTGTCAACCCCTGTTGGTCAGAAAACACTCGTTATTTCCCCTTGATTTTGCTGTGTTGATATACTGTTCCCCTCTCCTCTTGTTGTCCCCTGCAGGCATCCGTGCTTGGTCGAGATGCACAATACAAGTTAAGATGTAATCGGAGCAAGCATCAGACCGGTAAGTTAGGTAGGGAAAAACGGTGGTTGACATGGGTGCTCAAGGTGTGTGTTTCGTGTGTAACATAGACATGTTCGTGATTCCCCAGACGCCCAACAAACACTGGGAGGCTCCCAGGAACCATAATAATCGAATAATCAAAGCCAAGTACGTGTTGTTTGTCAGATATGGACAAGTAAGTGATTCCCCCCGACGCCTGCAAAGGATCCGTGCCTCCCACCATCCATACAGAATGTCCCAAACGAATTTTCTGTGTGTTTTTGGCTCGATCTGGACTTGGCTGTGCTTCCCCCCGACGCCTGGGAATTATTCCGTGCCTCCCACCATCCGTACAGAATGTCCGAACGAATTTTCTGTGTGTTTTTGGCTCGATCTGGACTTGGCTGTGCTTCCCCCCGACGCCTGGGAATATTCCGTGCCTCCCACCATCCGTACAGAATGTCCGAACGAATTTTCTGTGTGTTTTTGGCTCGATCTGGACTTGGCTGTGCTTCCCCCCGACGCCTGGGAATATTCCGTGCCTCCCACCAACCATACAGAATGTCCCAATCGAATTTTGCCATGTGTTTTTGGCTCGATCTGGACTTGGCTGTGATTCCCCCCGATGCGTCAGAATGTTTCTATGCCTCCCACCATCCGTACAGAATGTCCCAAACGAATTTTCTTCCGTGTGTTTTTGGCTCGATCTGGAATTGGCTGTGCATCCCCCCGACCCCTAGCAATTCTTATTAGCTTCCCACCA